>MU225578.1:3090697-3113538 GCA_018584345.1 Thuja plicata | reverse complement strand
CTACATTTCTGAATGGAATACTAGAAGAGGAGGTATACATTGAACAACATGAAGGGTTTGTTGATCCTAACAAGAGGAACATGGTTTGTAAACTACACAAATCCTTGTATGGATTAAAACAAGCACCGAGAGCATGGTATGAAAGACTTCACTCTTATCACATTAGTATTGGATTTATTAGAACAAGTGACAACAGTAATTTGTATTTGAAAGGAGATATTGATGATAAGACTTTGATTGCTAAGATATTTGTTGATCATATCATATTTGGAGGTAATGATATGCTATGCAAGTCATTTTCTAATGAAATGAGCAAATAATTTGAAATGTCAATGTTTGGAGAGATCAAATTTTTTCTTGCTCTACAGATTCTACAACAGGATGAAGGCATCTACATCACACAATCCAAATACATCAAAGAAATTCTAAAGATATTCAAGATGGAGGACACCAAACCAGTTGGAACACCTATGGTAACTGGATGCAAATTGACAAAAGAAGACAAAACAACCGAGGTAAATCAGACCTTATACATATCTATGATTAGTAAACTAATGTATGTTGTACACACTAGACCTGATATAGCACATGCAATTGGTATAGTTGCAAGATTCTCTACTAATCCTAAGGAATCGCACATGACTGTTGTTAAAATAATTTTGAGGTATCTGAAGAATACTAAAGACTATGGTTTGTGGTACAATAAAGAAGGCAAATTTGAGCTACAAGTTTATATTGATGTTGATTGGGATGGAAACATAGATGATAGAAAGAGCACAATAGGAGGAGCATTTTTATTGGTTATAGACTTGTCACATGGATAACTAAAAAGAACGAATGCATATCTCAATCAATTGCAAAAGCAGAATACATAGTTGTTGCTCCAAATTGCTCTAACATTGCACAAATCGAGCAATTACTGAAAGGTATGAATAAGGAAATTCTTGACCGAGTAATTATCTATTGTGATAATACAAGTTCTATCAACATCTCAAAGACCCTTGTCATGCATGCTAAGACAAAGAACATAGCTATTAAGTATCATTACTTAAGGGAAAAAGTACAAGAGAAATAGGTGATACTTGAATATGTACAATCCAAAGAAAAATTGGCCAACATATTCCCAAAACCATTGCCAAAAGACAAATTTGAGTACCTCATGAATAGACTAGGGGTTTGTCCCTTGTCTACTGGTCACTAAGCTAACTTGGAGGGTGCATCAACCTACACATTATCAGAAGATTAATCATGTTGATGCAAGCTAAGATATGGGATGCAATGACATATCAGTCCACTAAAGGGAGAGAAAGCTTCAAAAGGAGAAAAAGATTGTTGGCTACTACATAGCTGAATATTTTTTTGGAATTGTTGTCAAAGGGAGAGGAAGATTCAATGAAATATACATCAGGGAGAAGAACATTCAAAGGGAGAGAAAGATTCAATAAAATTAAGAGAAAGATTCAATGAAATAACCATCCATCAAAGGGAGATAATTGGAGAGAGTTAACACTGCATATCTATCCATAAAAATGGAGAAGAGATTATACAAGAAAGGGAGAGACATAATCAGAAGACAGAATTGCTACACCTATCCTTTGAAGGGAATGAAGAAAAGGAGAGCACACAAAAGAATCAAATCTAAGTTAGAAGAGCTTACCGAGACTCGGATATTTGAATTAGTTAGAGAACAATAAGTTTGGTATGATATGGCATATTTTATACTACATATTTCATAGTATGTTTCCATCAATGCCAAAGGGAAAGATTGATGAACTATAACTGATTGAATGCTTGAAGATGATAAGTTGATGATCTCCGAGATGCAAAAGTGAATGCAAGACATTAAATCAGTTAATGTATTGTATTGTCATTGATGTCAACTTGATGTAGTTTGATTGTTCATACACATATTGGTCATAACCTTGAAGAACTGAAGAGAAAAAGTTTATGTGGTCGCTAAAACTTAAAATGTTTGTATACACCGAGTGACAGTAAATACCGATGGATATACCGAGCACTGCAGTAACCAAGAAAGTGTTACCAAGCAAGAGCTAATAACCGAGCATAACTGAAGTTGTTATTGAGCATAACTGGAGTTGATGACTGAGCAGAACTGAAGTTAAAGAATGACAAAACTACTTAGCTGGCAGAGCTATATTTAGGGATTGACTGATTGATTGCTTTATTATCATTGATCAATTAAACCAAATCATGGAAGAGATTTAAAGCACATTTTATTCATAGTTATCATGGAGATATTTGTGGAATAAAACTAAAGGAGAGCTTTACAGGATAAAGCAATGCATGGAAATTTTTATGGATCAAGAAGTTATCTACAACAAAAACAAGGAGATTGAGTGGCTAATCATGTCCATATAAAGAGACAAGGAATTCATTATGAAAAAGAGGAATCCTGAATATATTCTGGTGAAGATAGAATTCTTCATACAGATATGATCACACAGGCTGAAGAATAGAGCCAAGGAATTCTACAGACACTGAGCAACAAAGGACAAAGAATTCACCGAGTAGAAGAAAGAAAGAAAAGGAACTGAAGTGTTTATTGATCAGAGAGGTATTATTGGACTAACAATAGATCTGAATATTTTTAAATCAAAGTTGCATTTTGAACAGATCATTTACTGTATCAGTTTAACCATTGATTCAGAAAATCTCTTAACTGAGTGGGATTTAACAGTCCTTATTGTATTGAGATACTCAAGAGTTTCAAAAGGTTTTCTTGTTGACATCATAGTGAGTACTAGGTCAAAAGACAAACTGTTGGTTTTAAAGAGATGTCTATTTCCCCCATTTTCAATGTGAAGGATTTGATTCCATACAAAGGACTAGAGATAGATGAAGGAGAGCATAGTACAGGGGTATCTAGGGATGTGGAGGAACTCAGAGTACCTGTTCAAGCTAAGCCACAAGTGGAAAGAATTATGGATTCTAGGGTGAAGAAGAAAAAAAGGAAGAAAGAGTACATGGAGAACTTGGTGAAGTGGGAACATCAACCTGAGTCAGAGGCTACATGGATAGTAGAGGAAGACTTCAAGGAGAATGGAATAATAAGGGAGTTCATCACACCTAAAGTACCTTGATTTTCTTGTTGTAGGGGGAGGATGGTGCAAGAGCACCTTATGGTCTTATTAGATCTTTAAAGAATTTTGGCTTGTAGGTTGGTTTGGCCAACCGCCAGAGTAATAAGGACAATTTATGAAGTACCAAGTGTGTTTTGTGTGTGTGTGTAGAGTTAGGAGTGATTAGGGTTTAGTGGTTGATGAGATCAAATAGGAACTAGGTGTTTAAGTCCTATACCCAATGGTCAAACTTGGGTTGAGATCCCAAAATGGAGTGTCAATTGGGATTTTGATGTTTTTAGGTGTTTGAAGGTCTTATATGATTATTTTAAGTCAATTTGGGTTATTAGGCATAGTAGTTTGATAAAATGCAAAAAGTTGTAAAAGTTGCTCATGACAACTTTTCAATTTTGAAAAGTTGTCATGACAACATTTCCTAAAATCTATAAAAGGGATTTAATGATGCCCAAATCCTGAAATGAGGGTCTAGACATGTGGGAATAAGGTATATAAGGTGGATTAAACCCTGATATGGTAGTTAGTTGTCATTGTGTATAGACTAAGTATTGAGAAGGAGAATTTGTGACTGTATTTTGTATTAGAGCTTTGATCCAGTTGTTTAATGGATTGAAAGTGATGAACTAATGGATTGAGACCTTTTGTTTTGACATGTAGTTACTTGTTGTGGCATTGGTTTAGGTTTTTAGTGTTAATGTTTAAGCTTTGTAAATTCGTTGTTTTCTTCTGGTTCATTGTCTGGTTTTGAGCTAGTTATGTAAATATGCATCCCACTTGAATTCTCGTGGTCAAATATTCATCTCCTCTTAGATTTAAGTAGGTGACTCCATGTATAGTGTAAATATATCTTGTGGAGTCTTTTTGTGCACCGGAAGAATTTTTAACACCAAGCCCTAGGCGAGCGCCAGTGCATTCTAGTTAGGAGCTTGGATGAGACAATAGCAAGAAAACTTGCTAAATGGATTGGGTGAACCCAATAAATGGTGGGAGAATGTAGGGGAGAGAGTCCTTGATAATTTTATGCAAGGAGAGGATCAGAGAAGTTGAGTAGGTCACCTAGATCAAACCAAGAATACAAATTGGTGTACATGTTCCCAAAACCCTTAAAAGTAGGGGTTTCTTGAAATTCCTATGTACGAACAGGGTGGGAGTCTAAATCCTTGAAAATCCTAGAGCCTAGGATAGTCATATAAAGAATCCATAATTTATTCATAGGGTTGTTAAGGGTTTTTGTGACAAAATCCAAGATTACAGTGTGAAGGAGGGCTAATTAGGCCTAAAAGGCTACAAGGCCTAAAACCTTGAAAATTAGGACCCATTTGAAATCTAATTGGGAGATCCATCAAAATGGATCAAGAATAGTTGAAAGAGACCTAGGGATGGTCGGGAAGCCCATCTCTATAGGCAAAGATAGTTTGGAGAGAAAGTGGAAAAATTAGCCTTTGGGTACATAGAAGGATGGAGAAGGACTTAAGGAGTGTTTGAAGTTGGTGGAGATTTCTAAAGGAGATAGAGGATCATAGAGTTGTCCTTTGGTTAGGGTGGTGATAGGAACCTTGAGAAGGTCCAAGGAGAGGTCTTGATTGAAGCAAGAGTGCTCTTGAGGGTGAGGTCCCCATCAAATTGGTATCAGAGCCATTGAAAGTTTTGGGATTTGGTTAGTGTATGTCAGAGAGAAGTGAATCCATAGGAAAAAGCACCATGGTGACCAATGCAGAATTGGAAAGGGATTTTTTAGAGAAACAAGACAATAATAGGCTTCTTGAAGAAGCTATGGAAGAAATGAAGTTTAAGTTGGCAGAGGTTGTAGAGACAGCCAGTAAGATGAGAGAACAGATGAGTGAAGATAAAGATAAAGGAAAGAAACAAGTTGAAGAGGAGATAGAACCAGAGCCTGACCCTCTTCTACCTGAGGAACCATTCCTCAAGTCCCATAAGGAATTAAGTGGAAAGGTCCTAGAAGGCATTCCAATGTTCTCTGGTAAGATGGATGCAGAGATGGTTATTGAATGGATTGAAGGTATGGAGAACCATTTTGAATATGATGGAATCACATAAGCATAGAAGGTGAAGATAGCCAAATCAAGGCTAAGAGGACAAGCATTGACTTGGTGGAAGTTTTTGCAAAAAGAAAGGGAGAAAGAAGGGAAGAAGCCCATAGAAAATTGGAAATCTATGGTGGCTAAGGTGAAAGAAAACTACCTTCTAGAAGACTATGATATCTAACTACATAAGAGAAGGCAAAATCTCAGACAAAAGGACCTACATGTGTCATCCTATACAAAAGAGTTCCAGAAGCTTTGTCTTAGGTCTAGGGTACAAGAGATAGAGAGAATCAAGGTGGTATGGTACCTTAATGGATTAAGGTGGAATATACAAGAAGAGTTAAGCCTCTTTACTCTAACCTCCATTCATAGTTGTTTTCAAATGGCCCTAAAAGTGGAAGAGAAACTTAGAAAGAAGCAATACTCTAACTCAAGGGATAGAGGAAGAGGTAGAGACTCCAGAAGAGGATATAGAGGTGGCTCCAGTGGAAGAGGCAATGAAAATAGAATCCAAGGAGACTCTAGGAGTGCTGAAAAAAACCATGAGTCTAATAATAGAGGAGGATATAATAGAGGAAGAGGATTTCACAATGGTAGAAGAGGAAGATCAGGAGGGTTTGGAAGGAGCTCACACTTTGCTACAATGAAGTGTTACTACAGTGGCCAATTAGGTCACCCTTCTTATAGATGTCCAGATAAGCTAGCAACTTCACAAGGAGAGAAGAAGATTGCCTATGTACAAGAAGAGGACATGACCAAGCAATCAGAGATCAGTCTAGATTTAGAGAAGGGAGATAACCTCATGCTTAGGAGGATTCTAATCAAAGAACCTACAAAGGATGAACACAATTAGAGAAGGGATCTTTTTAGAGTCAAGTATAAGATACTTTGTAAGGTATGTAGGGTCATAATTGACTATGGATCTACTGACAATGTGATCTCCGAGGAGGTATTATAGAAAATTAAGTTGGAATAGATTCCTCATGTATGCCCTTACAAAGTAACTTGGTTGAATAAGGGCTAGAATATCCTGGTGAATGAACAAGTGTGGGTTGAGTTCACTATTGGCAAGTATCAAGATAGAATAATTTGTGATGTTTTGACAATGGATGCATGCCATCTATTTCTTGGCAAACCATGGCAGTATGATAGAGAAGCAGTTCACCATGGGAAGGAGAATAAGTACTCATTCAAGAAGAATGGAGTAACTTATAAGATACATTCATTAATATAAGAAGAAACAATGGAGAAGATAGACTCCAACACTCTTCTAATGAATGGAAAATAGTTCTTAAAGGACATGAAAGATAAAGGTGAAATTGGTTATGCTATTCTAATAAAGCCAAAGGAGGAGGAGACATATAAATAAGCATCCATGCCAATAGAAGTGAAAGAGTTACTAGATAAGTTTAAGGACATCATTTTTGAAGGGAATCTAGATACATTACCACCAAAGAGAAAGATAAGTCATCAGATTGACTTTGTACCAGGGGCATCATTGCCAAACAAGGCTGCATATAAGATGACACTAGAACAGAACAAAGAGGTAGCAAGGTGGGGTCAAGAGCTATTGGACCAAGGGTTGATTAGGAAGAGAATAATCCCATGTCCTATACCAGTGGTGTTGGCTCCTAAAAAGGGAGGTAAGTGGAGAATGTGTACTGATTCTAGGTAAATTAATAGGATAACTATTAGATATAGATTTCCTATTCCTAGGATAGAAGATTTAATGGATTACTTAGGGGGTGCTAAGTACTTCTCAAAGATTGACTTGAAGAGTGGGTACTATTAGATTAGAATGAAAGAGCTGGGTGATTAGTTGAAGTCGGCCTTTAAGACTACAAAAGGGCTATATGAATGGTTAGTAATGCCCTTTGGGCTTACCAATGCACCTAGTACTTTTATGAGGGTCGTGAATGAAGTCTTGAAGGATTACATAGGTGTATTTGTAGTTGTATACCTAGATGACATCCTCATTTTTAGTAAAACAAAGGAAGAGCATATGAAACACTTAGAATTAGTGTTGAAGAGGCTGCAGGAGGAGAAGCTCACCATAAATCTTGAAAAGAGTGAGTTTATGAAACAAGAACTAGTCTACCTAGGATTTGTAGTATCCCAAGGTGACTTGAAGATGGACAAGAGTAAGTTTGAAGCAATTTTGAGTTGGCCTACTCCTAAAATAGGGACTAAAGTTAGAAGCTTCCATGGGTTATCCCAATTATATAAGAATTTTTTTAGGAGATTTAGTGAAATCTGT
The DNA here is from genome assembly GCA_018584345.1 of Thuja plicata. Taxonomy (NCBI): domain Eukaryota; kingdom Viridiplantae; phylum Streptophyta; class Pinopsida; order Cupressales; family Cupressaceae; genus Thuja; species Thuja plicata. The sequence continues at coordinate 3,106,138 of MU225578.1, read as the reverse complement.
GCACCAGTCCTAGATACTATCAAAGGAGGACTTAAAACAAAGTTTGTTTGGACCAAGGATGCCAATGAAGGATTTGAGAAATTGAAGAGGGAAGTAGCCACCCAACCAATACTAGTTTTACCAAGCTTTGATAAAATTTTCATTGTGGAGTGTGATGCTAGCAACATAGTAGTGGGTGCAGTCCTAAGTCAGGAAGGAAGACTAGTAGCCTTCTTTAGTGACAGGCTTAATGAAGAAAAATCTAGACACTCCTCATATGATCTTTATCTTTATGCATTGGTGCAGGCTCTTAAGAAGTGGAGGCACTATTTGTTTCCCAAAGAATTTTTGGTTTATACTGATAACCAGGCCTTAAGCTACATTAATGCACAAGAGAAGCTTAGTTTGAGGCATATCAAATGGATGGAATTTATGCAATCATATACCTTCACTATTAAGCACAAAAGGGGGGTGAATAATAAGGTAGTAGATGCCCTTAGTAGGATATTGCTCACCATCCAAGAGATTCATTTGCAGAGTATAGGGATTGAAGCATTCAAAGACCTATATGAGGGAGATACTGATTTCTTATAGATTCATAAGGTGTGTACTAATTTTGAGAATCACTTCCATAGTGAGTTTGCAAACTATACCTTGCAGAATAGCTTGTTGTTTAAAGGAAAAAATTTATGTGTTCCAAGGGGTTCCATGAGGGAGAACCTCATCCAAGAGAATCACAATGGAATTTTGAGTGGGAACTTTGGGTTGAAAAAGACCCTAGACTTAGTGGAAAGGTTCTATTGGTGGCCTAAAATGCAGAAAGATGTTAGAAGGTATGTGGAGCAGTGTGGAGTATGTCAGAAGGCAAAGGGGACATCATCAAATTTAGGTCTTTACCAGCCATTACCCATCCCAAGTAGACCATGGGAGTGCATAAGTATGGACTTCATAGTGGGGTTACCTAGGACTCCAACTGGTTTAGACATTGTGTTTGTGGTTGTGGACAGATTCAGTAAAAAGATTCATTTCATTCCATGTAAGACAACTCATGATGCCAGTAACATTGAACACTTTTTCTTCAAGGAGATAGTTAGGATACAAGGATTACCAATAAGTATTGTTGCAGACAGAGATGTAAATTTTATGGGGCACTTCTTGAAGACCCAATGGAGAAGAATAGGAACTAACTTGTCTCATGGATCTGCAAATCATCCTCAAATGGATGGTCAGACAGAAGTGATCAACACAGTTCTTGGCAACTTTATAATATGTTTGACAAAAGAGTATGCGCAAGGATGGGAACAAGTTATCCCACAGGCAGAATTTGCCTACAATGATAACACAAATAGGACTACTGGTAAGAGTCTATTTGAGATTCTACATGGGATACACCCAAGGGGTGTAATGGATCTTAGAGACTTGAAGGGATATGAGGGAATCAGTGGACAAGTAGATTAATTTGCACAGTCAATGAAAGAAGTCCATGAACAAGTAAAGAAGACTCTAATGGAGGCCAATCAGAAGTTGAAGGCTAAGAAGGATGAAGGAAAAAGAGACCTAAAATTTTAGGTATGAGACTTGGTAATGGTGTAATATAATAAGGATAGGCTACAGAAGGGAATACCAAGAAAATTGTGAATTAAGAGAATTGGACCATGTAAGGTGATGGCCAAGTATGGTGCCAATGCCTATAAGATAGATCTGCCAAAAGAGATGTCTATTTCCCCCACTTTCATTGTGAAGGATTTGATTCCATACAAAGCAATAGAGATAGATGAAGGAGATTATAGTACATAGGTATCTAGGGATGTGGAGGAACTCAGAGTACCTATTCAAGCTAAGCCACAAGTGGAAAGAATTCAGGATTCCAAGGTGAAGAAGAAGAAAAGGAAGAAAGAGTACATGGAGAACTTGGTGAAGTGGGAACATCAACCTGATTTAGAGGCTACATGGATAGCATAGGAAGACTTCAAGGAGCATGGAATAAGCAGGGAGTTCATCACACCTAAAGTACCTTGATTTTCTTGTTGCAGGGGGAGGATGGTGCAGGAGCACCTTAAGGTCTTGTTAGATCTTTAAAGCATTTTGGCTTGTAGGTTGGTTTGGAAAACCACCAGAGTAATAAGGAATATTTATGAATTCCAAAGTTTGTTTTGTGTGTTTGTAGAGTTATCAGTGATTAGGGATTAGTGGTTGATGAGATCAAATAGGAACTAGGTGTTTAAGTCCTACAAACTCAACCCAATGGTCAAACTTGGGTTGAGATCCCAAAATGGAGTGTCAATTGGGATTTTGATGTTTTTAGGTGTTTGAAGGTATTATATGATTATTTTAAGTCAATTTGGGTTATTAGGCATAGTGGTTTGATAAAATGCAAAATGTTGTAAAAGTTGCTCATGACAACTTTTCAATTTTGAAAAGTTGTCATGACAACATTTCCTAAAATCTAGGAAAGGGATTTAATGATGCCAAAATCCTGACATGGGGATCCATACATGTGTTAATAAGGTATATAAGGTGGATTAAACCCTAATCTTCTAGTTAGTTTTCATTGTGTACAGACTGAGCATTGAGAAGGAGAATTTGTGACTGTATTTTGTAACAGAGTTTTGATCTAGTTGTTTAATGGATTTAAAGTGATGAACTAATGGATTGAGACCTTTTGTTTTGAAATTTGGTTACTTTTTGTGGCATTTTTTATTTGATTATTCATACTGGTTAAGCTTTTGTAAATTCTTTCTTTTCTTCTGGTTTATTGTCTGGTTTTGAGCCAGTTATGTAAATATGCATCCCACTTGAATTCCCATGGTCAAATATTCATGGCCTCTTAGATTAAATTAGGTTACTCCATGTATAGTGTAAATATATCTTGTGGAGTTGTTTTGTTCAAGGGAATAATTTTTTAACACCAAGCCCTAGGCGAGTGCAAGTGCATTCTGGTTAGGATCTTGGATGAGACAGTAGCAAGAATGCTTGCTAAATGGATTGGGTGAACCCAATAAATTATGGAGTATGTAGGAGAGAGATTCCTTGATAATTGGATGCAAGGAGAGGATCAGAGGATTTTATTAGATCACCTAGATAAAACCAAGAATACAAACTAGTGTACATGTTCTCAAAACCCTTAAAACTAGGGGTTTCTTGAAAGTCCTATGTAAAGATAGGGTGGGGGTCTAAATCCTTGAAAATCCTAGAGCCTAGGATAGTAATATAAAGAATACATAATTTATTCATAGGTTTTTTAAAGGGTTTTGTGAAAAAATCCAAGATTGCAATGTGAAGGAGGGCTAATCAGGCCTAAAAGGCTACAAGGCCTAAAACCTTGAAAATTAGGACCCGTTTGAAATCTAATTAGGAGATCCATCAAAATGGATCAATAAAATTTGAAAGAGACCTAGGGATTTTTAGGAATCCCATCTCTATGGTCAAAGATAGTTTGGAGAGAAAGTGGCAAAATAAGCTTTTGAGCGCATAGAAGGATGGAGAAGGACTTACGGAGTGTTTGAAGTTGGTGGAGATTTCTAAAGGAGATAGAGGATCATAGAGTTGTCCTATGGTTAGGGTGTTGATAGGAACCCTAATAATTCCCAAGGAGAGGTCTTTATGGGAGAAAGACTTCTCTTGAGGGTGAGCTCCCCATCATCCATTAAGTGGTGTGAATAGCTCCACAAGGCACACTATTCAACCAACTAGATTGATAAAATTTATAGCCAACAATCAGTGATACATAGAAAATCATCTCTATTAAATTCATCAAAAAAATAACATCAATGCATCTCACTATGTAAATATATATTACTTCTCATCATTATAAAGGATAAGTTAGATATAACAATGAAATTCAGTCCCTAAGGAAAAATGACTTTCTTAGTTTGAGGATGAATCCCCTGCGTCAAAGGATGTAGGGTTACCTGTTGATGTATTGGCATCTTATTTAATTTATTCTTTCTTAACCCAAACCTTTTTCATCTCATTCCTCACTTATTCAACATTAACAATCTTTTTACCTTTCTCATCTTCATTGTTTGGTGACCGGTTCCTGTATCTACATTCTCTTGTAAGATGTCCAATCTTATGACAATAGAAACATGTCATACCTATTGTGTTCCAAGGTCCATCATTACCTCTAGGATTTTCATTCAAAAATTCATAGAAACATGTCCATAATTTCCACAAGAAGTAGATGAAACCTTCATGTTACCTTCTCTTCTTCGAATACTCACCAGTTTGCTAGGTGTTGTTGATCTGAAATGTTCTGTTGATCTGAAATGTTCTTCCTTGCATCCAAACTTTTTGCATGAATAAAAGTAGCCATTGAAACTCCTTTCAAATGATCTACTATTGGTTCTTCATTTGCACTCATAAGCTTGATGGCCATACTTATTTCAATTGTAATAGTAACCATTAAAATGAGTAGTTCTTGGAACATTCACCAATTGTCTTCTACATACATTAGCAGTGTGTCCAGGCTTTCCACAATTGTAAAAATTGGGTTTAGTAGGCTTCTTACCTTTTGGAATTTTTTATGCCTTAGGAATCTCAGATTCTTATTCAGCACCAAATTTAGATAATTGTCCTTTTTCCAATTTTATATCACCATTAAATCTTAGGCCAAAAGTATCTCTAGGTTGCCTTTGATTCTTCAGTTGCTCATTGATCTTTTGCATGCTTTGTTCATATTGCTTAAGCTTTTCATTTGTCTCTCTCTCAATCTTCAATTCTTATTTTAGTTGTTCATTCTCCTTTCTCATTGATTCATTTTCAGCACACATTTGTAAGTTATCATCATTGGTTTCACTTAGTTGTTCATTCAGGGTATGGTTCTCATGTGTTATCCTTTGAAGTATAATATAATTTTCTCTGCTTAGTTCTTTAACATTATTCTTTGCATTTTCAGTAGTTGTTTTTGCATCTTCAACAACTCTCATGCCTTCAAGTACTTCACACATCCTTATAGCTTAAATTTATTTTTCTCTTTTCATCTTGTATGTTTCATTAGTCATGATCTTGTTCTTTTCCATCAAAATTTCTAGAGCTTCCTCATCTTCTTCAGAGTTAATACTTCCTTCAAATAATTCATCAATATTGTCTAGAGTTTCTCTTAGTTGTTCAGACAATTCTTTCCTTTTTTCCAGTGAATACTTAAGCTTGATCTTCAGATCCTCAATCATCTCATTAGTTGTAGCCAACTATCTTTATACCTATAGCTTTCCATCTCCATGGATCTACTCCCTAAGTTGTTAAACTTTCCTTTTAGAGAGTTTGATCTTTGATACCAATTGTTGGAAATAATAGGTGCTGAGAGGGGGTGAATTAGGACTAATAATACTTTTAGACTTCTACCAATACCTTTGAATAATAGAAAAACAAACTTAAAAACTAATAAGCATATCAATGTAACTTTAAATTAAAAGTGCAATGCATGAAGTAACAACACATTCACATTCATAACACTTAGATTTTTACCATGGAAACCCTTGGTTAGAGGAAAAAACCATGGTGGGGATGACACCCACAATCTTTTCACTACAGTAGAGAAGAGTTCTCTATTAGGAGATTACAATATGTCACTTTCTAGGTTAATCACCCTATTAGGAGTGACTAATACCTTGTTATAAGTTTCTAAAGTCCTATTACAGACTACCTTGTTAAAGGATTTAATCTACCTATTATAGTGTTCACCATGTTAAGGGATTTACAAAAACAAATCTTGTGAGAGACTACCCGGTTAAGGGATTTTTGCTTGTTGAAACTATTAGGAATACAACAATAAAATTCAATTGTGAAATGCACTTCTAAATGCTAATCAAATCCTTTATGTTATTTTTTTCGTCTGAACTATGATATGTATCTTCTTTGTAATCTGCTTTGTAATTTTTGTTCAAGATCTAACACTTAAAATGTTCTTTACCAATATCATCACAAAAACCTTTTTACAATAACATCAGCTATCCTCTTATATAATTTCACCTTCGATTGAAAACCTATTTTAGGGTTTTTGTTTCCTTCCAAAATATATTTTTTTAATCATAAACAACTCATAAAATTATTACAATCTCACTATGACGTCCATAACAAACATCAAGTTGTTTTCTCCAATGTGAAATAGCTCTTCATTGTTATTGTCCAAATGTGCCTTGAATTCATAATTAGATCCGTACACAACTACCAAGAAATTAAATTAGTCAACTCTTGAAATAATTTCTGCATTTTTCATTCTATCCGGATTCATTGAATCATCCACCATCATAACCGCTTTAGTTGATCATTCAAAATTGTTTCTTAAACTTTAACTTTTACCTATTCATTGAACTAACCGGTTGGTAGTATCTTCACTAAGTTCCTTTACCAATGTGACCTAAGTGGAACAGTCACAAAACTTAGTTCACCTATTGTCTACGAACCTTCCAGTGTACCAATAGTATACTTGACTTATTCAACTGATTTGTCCTTCACTTGTTGTTTGTTCACTTGTTCTACTTAACTTGTACTTATCGATTGGTTAAACTGTCTACCTATTGGTAGAACTTCCTATACTCACACATAGCTTACTTACCTATGTACTTGATTTCTAGTAAGGACAACCATACTTTTTATGGGGTCATCATCAATGCCAGTTCTCATCATCCTGATATCATCAAAAAGAACTCTCATCCATGGCTTCACAATAAGTCTCCAAAAGACCCAAAACATGGGGTGAAGGTGGACCAAATACCCAAGAGGAGAATACCAAGAAAATTCAAGTAAGCACAATTTCTTCTCAAGGCTTCAAAAAATAAAATAAAACTCCACAAATTCCTTCTTTTTTCACAACAATAATCCCTTATAACCCCCAAGGCATCAACCCAAAATACTCCCCTTATGGCCCCCAAATGCACAAAGAAAAATACGGCATCATGGAGCCCATACTCCATTTTATCATTATTCTCCATGAGGAGAGACTCTACTCTCAAGTGCTATCCAAAATTTCCCTTCACCCCCAAGGTTACTCTTCCCTCCCAAGGTTGATTGTGCCTTGAGTCTCCCATTAAAAAATTTACAACAAAAACAAGGAAAATACAATACAACAAGAACACACACATGATATTACATTACAAGCTCACACACAAGCTTACATTATAATACATAAACATTCATGCATATTCAATAAGTAAGATAAACAAGCAATGGAGAGCATACACAAACCTAGGTCCAAGATTATGGTAATGATTTGTAGAAGAGATTCCCTTTTTTCCAAGTCCTTTTCTCCAAAATCCTCACTAACTCAAGCAATCTCTAAAGATAGAGAGTGGGTGATCAACACTCTATGGCTTTGGGAGATCCCACTAAAAATTCTCTGCACACTTCCCACAACCCTTTTGGAATAATACATGAGTTTCTATTGGTTGGTCTTCCTTAAATTAGGAACTAGGAATGGTGACTTGGGAAGACTAAACAAGCAACTCACACATGATAGGAGACATTGTCTATCCAAGGCCATCTTCTCAAAAGTTGATTTTCGTCCATCTTGGAAAACCAAATTTTGGAAGGGATCAAGACACATACCTAGGTGGCAATATTTTTAAAAATGGCCCTTACCTATAGGTATACCAAGTGGGCCTTCAAAAATGACCTAAACTCAACCCTCGGTGTTAGTTTAACCCTCCAAAAACTCACCTTCAGTTTACCTACGGGTTCCTCTTTCTTTGACCACACTCAAGGCTAACTAACCAAGTGAATTTTCATGAGGATCCTACATGGTACTATCCTAGGTTTGGTTGCAACCAATCATCCCCTAATTTGACATGTCATTGCCACATATGCACAACACAAAGGGTCAAGTGACACCACAAAAAGACACATCACATAACACACTTGGCATATCCATTTTGATATTTACAAAATCATAATTTTACAAATTACAATTGAACAACCATATAGGCATACACATTTATGAAATAAAATATATAAAAATGAGGTTTTGTCTCTTCATTAGACGCAATTTTGGCTTTCACAATGGTCTAACCTTGGTTCCCCGATTTATTTCTATGGTCAAATTTCCTACACAACTAAATCCAAATATCAGTAGTCCAAGAAAATCATACATAAAAATAATGTAAATAATTGATAACATTTAAGCATATATCCTTCGCAACTGCATTCACATAATTTATGATTAATCAAAATAATATTTGCAATACAATTTCTACATGAAACACCTTTACTCACAAAAGCATATGCAAAATCAAATCATCATAAAATTTCACATGTCAATATAGTTTAACCATGAAACCTATAATTCAATTGCACCATAATAATCATCTAAATTGATTAATCAAAATGGATATATTAATGTGCTATAATCATCAGCAAGCGATTCATTTAAATCTACTATCCATATCTTGTGCAACAATGTATCATAACATCGTCACATAAGTAATAAGATCACATATATTGAAATAAATCATATCAAATGAAAACAACTAATTTTCTATAAGTCTATTCCATAATGTGTCAAAATAATGTCTCAGATACGAAGTCCATCATGGAAAAATAACTATTGCTATGAAGGGTTTGGGTGGGGTCTCACAATACATTAGTTAGAGGAAGGAATTCAAAATGCCAAACATGAAACACAAGAATCCTCAAACCCCTTATTAGAAATCATTTATAAATACATTTTCATCAAATTATCCTAAAGGAGAAAGATATATGTGTGCACATAATTCCATCAAACTTCGCAAGGAAAACTTATGACATTGTTTCCATACTACACCTCTTTCCAAACCTTTAATATTTATAATTATTCTATAAAAGAGTCATATTCGTAAAGTTAAGGTTTTATTAGATATGTGAGAGGAGGGGTCTTACACCTTCCCCCATTGTCTTTGAGTTCCTCCTGGAAGTCATCCAAATCTAGGGGCATACTCCTCATCTTAGGGATCTACTCAAGCATAGTAAACTCTAATCTTATTGATGAGAAATTTAATTTAGAATTATCATGTACATACATACCTATGTTAGGCATCAGTGCTTATTCCCTTAACCTTATGAAATGTAGATTTTGACCTATAACTCATGGTAAGATATATTCTTTCACATCTAGGCACTTCACAAATTTTATGAATAAATTAACATGTAATGGAACAATTTATTTTCAATATACCTAATGAATCTTATACATGTATCCTTTTTCATAATTCTTCAATTTCTAAAGTGATCATTCATAGAAATATTATTCAAAGTTTCAATGCTTGAAGTATAGACGCATACTAGTATATTTGATACATGACTCTCTTATGTGTAGGACATAATCCAATTGTATCTTAATACTCTAGATGTTGATAACTCTTAACCTTGCACTTTCATTTCAATTTGATCAAGCTAATTAATATGCCCATCACTTATTAATTTCATAATTTGAAATTACTTACCATTATGTTCATTTACAAATTCATATTATTTAGGTAAAAATTTAGTACATGCTTATACAAGGGTTTTGCAATATCCTAACACATCACAAAACATGGCTTATGAGGATGATCATCCTTAATACTATTGACACATGATAGAACAGTGTCATGGGGACCTTCTCTAAGAGTCCCATATAAAAGAAAATTCCACAATGCATCTACTCCCTCATACGACTTGTCAAAAATCCTTCTTGGGTATGGTAGTTTACAATGGTCACATCAAAACATATTTTGCCAACATTTTTTAACAATAAACGACCTCAATAAACAAACCTTCAACCAAAGATAAAATTAATCAATTCAAAAATTTAAAATTCAAGAGTGGCCACATCAGTAAACCTTTAGTTAAAATAAAGTAAAGACTTTTACATGAGGAAAATAGGACCATCAAACAAAATTTGGCTATGTAGCCCAACAATAAAAAAAATTTGCATTGTTAGCAATATCAAGAAAGATAATAAAAATTTTCCACAAAGAAACTAAAGCAACAATTCACATTTGATCAACAATTAAACACTGCGAGCACTATGTGACCTTATCAAGGCCACTGAGAGGGAGGAGGGGAATGGTGGTTGTCTAACCACAATAGTATATATATAAAAGGTGGATACTTACCCACAAGATTAGTTTGGTGGTTCTCTAACCACATATAATATGACTAAAAATTGATCCCACACGTCACGGGACATGATAAATAACGATTCTATAATGTCATATTTTTGAAGAGCCAATAAACCTTCCACAAAATCCAAGTATAACCATCATAATAGGAAACATCCTTAGCCCATGGGTAAATGAATTAAGTATTTTGTTTGCACCATAACCAACAATTTTGGTACCACCTATAGGGAAGTCTAAAGGTACTACGTCCTTCAGAGTCTTGCAAAAAATGGAGATCCTATATTTCTTGACATAGTATGTGTCTCATATAGAATATTCTATGGAGATACTACCGAATTACATAAACACAAGGTATGACTATTAATATTCATTTCCAAACACATCATTTCACTAACACATCACATTACAATAGCACATCCATAGTCTTTGTTGGACAAAGGCAACTTTCACGAAGGCACTATTAGGTAGACCATCCATAGCATCTACCCTTCTCTCACCCAAGTTGGGTGGGGTGAAATAGATAACCTACTAGAGATACAACATATTTACTAGACCATTCACATGTCATCAAACATATATTTCCATGGTTCCCATAATCATTTCCACACATACGACAATTCCACAAGCATCCACAATACCTCACTAGATGGGGTGTTTAAAATTTTTCTCACAACTCTAACACGTATAAGTATGAGGATAGGTTGATTATACGTACTCTTTATACCTCCAAAAATATTTACTTCATTACGCAAGTGTGTCCATACTTTCCCTTATTTTTCTTTTGAAAAGCAGTTTTATAGTTTCCTTGTGTTATCCACTAGAACTTTCATATTGACGCATCTCACTCACAATTCTATATTTTATCCCCTAGATCAATACTCACCATTTTATAAATGTCTAAATTGAGTTATTCCTTCAACTAGATTTGGTATGTTTAGATGTACACTAGAGATATGCATTTTCACTCTATATTTCCAATCACGATATAAGAAGTTGTCTATTTGTAACATATGAGAATTCAAATGTATACACACTTAATAAATAGAGATTTTACAACCCTTGGGCCCTAAAATTCTTGACTTTTCATCCTTATATTATAAAACATTTCCTTACCCATACATTAAATCGGGAATTGACCTTGTCATTGTTAGAATATCTGAGGGGGGGTGAATTAGTGGCCTCAAAAATTAATCCAATAATCCAACCAACACTTATATCACATATATAAAACCTATAGTTATCTTCAGTCCTACAAGATGTATTCCTTTAAGTAATCTTATCAAATATATACTACTCATTGATTATACTACATATCCTTTTCTAGCTTTTACTGAATAACAGTTTATCCTTTTCTAGCTTTTATCGAATAGCAGTTTATCCTTTTCTAGCTTTTACCGAATAGCAGTTTATCCTTTTCTAGCCTTTACTGAATAGCAGTAAATAAACTTAGTGTCTACCGACCAATCATGTTTTAGTAATGTGTAAAGAAAAACATCAAAGCAATGAACCATATACACATTTGACACATGGGTTTTTAACGTGGAAACCCTATTAAGGGAAAAACCACTTGGGACCGATAACCCAAAATTTTCACTATTTTGAAGTGAGCTCGGTGAAGAGCCAACCCTGTTAAAGGATACAAACACACTGTTAAGTGAAACCTTGTTAGAGGATTTAAAACCATTGGTTAGTCTTTTCACCTTAGACATTCACTATGATGTCAACAAGAAAAACCTTTTGATACTCTCGAGTATCTTAATATATTAAGGATTGTTAAATCCCACTCGATTAAGAGATTTTCTGAATCAATGGTTAAACTAAAACAGTAAATGATTTGTTCATTCATACAACTTAATCTTGCAGATTTTCAGATCTATTATAAGTTCACAATACCTCTCTGATCAATATTCTCTTCTTTTCCTATGATCCCCTCGTTCTTTTTGCTCGGTGAATGTTGTTGCTTCTTTGTTTCTTGGTGTCTGCAAAATTCTTGGCTCTGTTCTTAAGCATGTATGATCAGATCTTCATGAAGACTTCTATATTCACTAGAATTATATTCAGCATTCCTTTTTTTCATAATGAATTACTTGTCTCTTTATATAGACAGGATTTCACCATTTATTGTCCTTGTCTTTCTTGTTCTTGACGTAGATAGCTTTCTTGATCCACAAATCTCGCCATGCATTTCTTTAATATTTAAAGCATAGCTTTAGTTTTACTCCGCAGATTTCTCCTTAACAACTGTGAATAAAACTAGCTTTAAATATTCAGTTCAACTGGTCGATGAAAATAAAGTAATCAATTAGTTGACTCTAATTATAGCTCCTACCAGCTAAGTGTTTTGTCATTTCCTAACTCCATTTCTGATCGGTGATCAAATCTTAGTTTTCTCGAGCATTAACTCCAATTTTCCTTGGGCATTACCTTCAGTTCTGATCGGGGTTAACTTCAGTTATGCTCATTTTTGCAGTGCTCAGTATACAATGTGACTGCTAGAGGTTCTCTATCCATCACTGTGCACTGTCTGTCAATGTTTACTGTCACTCGGTGTACACTGGCTTTATATGTTTACCGATAATATAAAATTTATCTCTTTGGTTTCTTGAAGTCTATGAAAATATGTATATGACCAATCAGATTATATCAAGTTGACATCAATGACAATACAATACATTAACTGATTTAATGTCTTGCATTTACTTTCTACAGCTCGGTGATCATCAACTTATCAATTTCAAAAATTCAATCAGTTATAGTTCATCAATATCTCCCTTTGGCATTGATGGAAACATATTTATCAAAATAATATGAAATATTCCATATCATACCAAACTTATTGTTCTATAACCAATTCAAATATATGACTCTCGGTAAGCTATTCTAGCTTAGATTTGATTCTTGTAGAGTGCTTTCTTCATTCTTCATTCCCTTCACTAGATAGATGTAGCAACTTCTAATTTTGTCTCTCCCTTTGTTGTAGAATCTCTTCTCCCTTTTCTAGATAGCAGTGTTAACTTTTCTCTGATTCTCTCCCTTTGATGGATAGTTGTCTCTTTGAATCTTTCTCTCCTTTTGTAGAAAATTCTTTTTCTAATCTTTTCTCTCCCTTTGACTGATGTTCTTCTTCCTAATAGATATTTCATTATTGGATATCTCTCTCCCTATACCTCTCTATCAGGATGTACTGTTCCTTGATGGTTTTTTCACATGGATATCTCTCTCCCTTTGAAAGCAATGCCAAACATAAATATATCATGAATATCTCTTTCCATCAGCAATACAGCTCTGTACTAGCCAATAATATCTCTGGTGTTCAGTTCTAATAAGTACCTTTTTCTATACTGATATATCATTGCAGTCCATATCTCATCTTGTATCAACATGTTTGATCTTCTGATAATGTGTATGTTGATGCAGCCTTCTAGTCATCTTAGTGACCAGTAGACAAGGGTCGGACCCCTAGTATCTTCCTCAGGTACTCAAATGTATCTTTAGGAAATGGCTTTGTGAATATGTCTACTAATTGTTCCTTGGATTGTACATATTCTAGTATCACCTCTTTCTCTTGTACTTGTTCCCTTAAGTAATGATACTTGAGAGAAATGTGCTTTGTCTTAGCATGCATCACAAGGTTCTTTGAGATGTTGATAGCACTTGCATTATCACAATAGATAATCACTGGTTTAAGAATTTCCATATTCATACCTTTCAATAATTGCTTGATCCATGCAATGTTAGAGCAATTTTCAGCAGCAACCACATATTCTTCTTTTGCAATTGATTGAGATATGCATCCTTTCTTTTTACTTATCCATGTGACAAGTCTATCACCCATAGAGAATGTTCCTCATGTTGTTCTCTTTCTATCATCTAATTTTCCAGCCCAATCAGCATCTGTATAAACTTGTAGCTCAAATTTTCCTTCTTTATTATACCACAGACCATAGTCTTTGATATTCTTTAGATATCTCAAAACTCTTTTGATAGCAGTCATGTGTGATTCTTTGGGATTAGCAGAGAATCTTGCAACTATACCAATTGTATGTGCTATATTTGGTCTATTATGTACAACATACATTAGTTTTCCAATCATAGATCTATATAAGGTATGATTTACCTTGGTAGTCTTGTCTTCCTTTCTCAATTTGCATCCAGTTTCCATAGGTGTTCCAACTAGTTTGGAGTCCTCTATTTTGAATATCTTCAAAACGTCCTTGATGTATTTGGATTGTGTGATGTAGATTCCTGCATCCTGTTGAACAATCTGTAGACCAAGAAAAATTTTGATCTCTCCAAACATTGGCATCTCAAATTCTTTGCTCATTTCATCAGCAAATGATTTTCATAACATATCATTACCTCCAAATATGATATCATCAACAAATATCTCAACAATCAGAATTTTATCACCAGTATCTCCTTTCAAATATAGATTATTGTTATCACTTATTCTTATAAAACCAATACTAATGAGATAAGAGTGAAGTCTTTCATATCATGCTCTCGGTGTTTGTTTCAATCCATACAAGGCTTTGTGTAGTCTACAAACCATGTTCCTCTTGTTAGGATCAACAAACCCTTTAGGTTATTCAATGTATACCTCCTCTTCTAGTATTCCATTCAGAAATGTAGATTTGACATCCATTTGGTATACTTTGAATCCTTTGAAAGAAGCATAAGAAAGTATAATTCTGACTCCTAGTCTAGCAACAGGTGCAAATTTTTCTCCATAGTCAACGCATTCTTCTTGTGCATACCCTTTGCATACACTAGTAAATTTGACCTCAATTTTTGATGATAATTGGTCAAAATTTTGACAGTAATTGGTCAAAATTTACGACCAAAACGTTCGTCGGTCTTTTTTTGTCAAAGTTTTGACGTATTTATAATTGGTCAAAATTTCGACCAAAACAAAGGTCGAAATTTTGACTATAGCCCAAGCTTAAAATTGTCATCATTTTTTAGTGCATTGGTCGCAATTTCGACCAATACTTTCACCAACGAGTGGTCACAAATTTTGACCAATTCACTAAAAAAATGATGAGAATGCCATGCTTTCCACCAAACCAATGGTCGAAATTTCGACCATTGTATTGGTCGAAATTAACCCTGGCATTGGTCAAAATTTCGACCAATGTTAATTTTTTTTAAAAAAAATTATTATTTTTTTTTTTTAAATTGTTCAGAATCAACCAGCAAAACACATATCATGAATTGGGAATGATTGTTTGCAACTTTGTATGCATCTCAAGTGCTAATCAAGCCTACCCAGCCGTACAGACTTGGTATGGTGTATTATCACTCTATTGTTGAATAAAGATCAGTATTTAGCCTTAGTTGGAAGTTAGTTAGTTGCTGTTTAAAATTCTTTTTCAGTATTTCATTGTTA
>MU225578.1:3078321-3090597 GCA_018584345.1 Thuja plicata | reverse complement strand
TTTCGACCAACACGGGCATAAAAGTAAAAAAAAGAAAAGTTAACTTTTATATTGCGACCAAACAAAACAATTTTGCAAGTTGGTCGAAAAGTTTGGTCGCAATTTAGGGTCAAATCTATTAGTGTATCTAGTCTTTCTTTGTTTCTTGTGACTTCTCCATTCTCATTTAGTTTGTTTCTGAATATCCATTTGGTTCAAACGACATTTTTGTCATTCGGTCTAGGTAATAATGTCCATGTTTTTTTGTTTTCAATTTTCTCAATCTCTCCATTCATTGCACTAACCCATTCTTGATTCTCAAGTGCAGTATTAACAGATTTAGGCTCAAAATCATAAATCAAACATCTAGTGTTCAGTGACTTACTTCTTGTTCTCATTCCAGCTCATTTGTCTCCTATGATTTGGTCATGTGGATGGTGTCCTCTGACATACTTGGCAAGTACCGGTTTAGATCTTTGTTCCTTATTTTGATCATCATCTTGACCTTCATTTTGATCTTCATTGCTCGGTTCATCATTGTGAGCAATTTCCTGATTTTTTGTGTGTGCAGCCTATTGCTCGGTTGCATTGTTCTGTCACTTGATAGCGATACACTATTTCTCAAGCAAAGTGTCAGGTTCTTCACTGTAGACAAATCTATCGTAATCTTCTAGTTCCTTTCTGCTTTCCTCATCATTTTTCTCAGTAAATTCATGCACTTTGACATTTGCACTTTCAATGATTTTGTTAGAGGATTTGTTAAGACATTTATAAGCTTTGCTTTTGGTAGAATAACCTAGAAATATTCCTTCATCACTTTTGGAGTCAAGCTTTCCATTTTTATCATCTTTCAATATATAAAATTGACTTCCAAAAATTCTAAAGTAACTTACATTAGGTGTGTATCCATACCATAGCTCATAAGGTGTCTTATTGGTGTCTTTCTTCAATTGAACTCAGTTTAATGTAAAGACAACAGTACTGACAACTTCTCTCCAGAATGTTTGTGTGATGCCTTTCTCAATCATCAGTGTTCTGTAACAATCAACAATTGATCTATTTCTCCTTACAGGAATCCCATTTTGTTGTGGTGTTCTTGGTGCAGAAACATGTCTTGTAATTCCATGCTCATTACAAAAGTTAGTGAATTCATCATAAATAAAGTATCCTCCTCTATCTGATCTTAGACACTTTAATTCATTTCCACTTTGTTTTTCAACTATAGATTTATACCATTTGAACATCTTAAATCCTTCTGATTTCTCTTTTAAGAACATAATAGCCATCATTCTAGAATAATCATCAACAAATAGAATGAAGTATCTATCACCATAATAGCTCTTGGTTCTCATTGGTCCACATATGTCAGTATGGACTAACTCTAGAATAGCATTAGATGTGTAGGTTTTTCTCTTGAAACTAGACTTTGTCATTTTACATTTTTGATAATTTTTGCACATGACATGGTTGGGATTTGACATGCTCGGTAAGGCTCTTACCTTTCTCTTCTTTCTTATCCTAACCATGTTGTCAAAATTCACATGACATAACCTTTTATACCACAACCAAATGTTTTCATTTCTAGCTAATAAATAAGTGCTCTCAATCTTATCAAGATAGAATAGGTTACCTTTTGTTTGTTCACCAGTACCGATCAACCTTCTTGTTTCATTATAGATCTTTGCCTCTTTTTTTTCAAATGAAACTCAGTGTCCTATGTTATTCAGCTGTGAAACACTCAATAGATTATAGTTAAGTCCTTTCATCCAATATCCATTTTCACATCTGATCAAATTATTCAATATGATGGTTCATGTTCCTTCAACTGGACAAGGTGATTCATTACCCATCCTAACTGATCCACCATTATAATATTCAAAAGTTTCATACTTTTCCTTATCTCCAGTCATGTGGTGAATATAGCTAATATCAATAATCCAGACATCATTTTTACTAGCCTTAGATATGAGTGCAGTTTCAACATACCTTTCTTCTTCATCTGAATCATCCTTCGTAGAAACAAATACTACCTCAATATCTTCATCAGACTCGGTGTCAGTATTTTCAGCTTTGTTCTCATCCAGGTAACAAGCCTTCTTGCCTTTATCCTTGTATTAGTTATCTCTTCTGTCAGACTTCTTTTCATAAGATCTATCATTATTTCTTTCATCCTTTCTTTTGTTAGCAAATCTAGCTGCAAAGTGTCCAATTTCTTTGCAATTAAAACATTCCAATGGTAATTTATCTATGTATCTACATTTTCCTCTTTGAAATCTTGTATCCATTAGTGCTTTGATTTCATCAAGTTATTTTTCATCACTATCACTTTCACTATCATTTCTCATAGTGTGTTTATGACTTGATTTACTTATTTTCAAAGAATATTTGAATGCAGACTCAATAGTTGGTAAGACATTGTTGTCAAAGTTATTCATCTCAAATGAATAGTTCTACCAATCAAACTATCTAGAGTAACATTTTTATTTTCTACTACTCTCATTTCTTGAATTGAAGATACTCTAATAGCATAAATAGGCAGTAAGGTTCTCATAATTTTACTTACCACTATTTCTTCTTTAAGTACACCTCCTACTCCTCGGATAGCATTGAAAACCTCTTTGATTATGCTACTATATTGATTGATGTTTTCTCCTTCTTTCATTCTTAGGTGATAAAAATTTCCTCTTAGGATTTCAGCTTTAGCCCTCAACACATTTTTATCTCCTCCATGTACTAGCTTGAGTTTGTCCCACATTTCCTTTGCAGTGGTGCATGATTTGACATCTTCAAATTCAGCATCAGAGAGTGAGGAAGCAAGTTTTATCATCATAAAATTGTTTTCATTTTTCTCTCTCAATTGATCAACTGTCGGAGGTTCAGTAGGTAGAACAAATTCAGTATCCAAGTACTGTATGACATCGTTTCCAATACCTAATAGGTGGAGTCTTATCCTACTTTTCCATGATACAAAGTTGTCTTTGTTAAACTTAGGCACATCCCTTTTACTCATCTTGTGATCTTTAGCTTGAGTCTTTAAACTCTCTTCCAAGCACACTAGCTATGATACCAATTGTTAGAATAACTGAGAGGGGGTTTGAATCAGCGGCCTCAAAAATTAATCCAACCAACACTTATATCACATTTATTAAACCTCTAGTTATCTTCAGTCCTACAAGATATATGCCTTTAAGTAATCTTATCAAATATATATTGCTTGGTGATTATACAATTTATCCTTTTCTAGCTTTTACTAAATAGTAGTTTATCCTTTTCTAGCTTTTACCAAATAGCAGTTTATCCTTTTCTAGCCTTTATTGAATAGCAGTAAATAAAATTAGTGTTTATCAACCAATCATGTTTTAGTAATGTGTAAAGAAAAACATCGAAGCAATGAACCATATACACATTTGACACATGGATTTTTAACGTGGAAACCCTTTAAAGGGAAAAAACACTTGGGACCGATAACACAAAATTTTCACTCTTCTAAAGTGAGCTCGGTGAAGAGCCAACCCTGTTAAAGGTTAAAAACACAATGTTAAGTATGAACTTGTTAGAGGATTTAAAACCATTGGTTATTATTTTGACCTTAGGCATTCACTATGTTGTCAACAAGAAAAACCTTTTGATACTCTTGAGTATCTCAATACATTAAGGACTGTTAAATCCCACTTTGTAAGAGATTTTCTAAATCAATGGTTAAACTGAAACAGTAAATGATCTATTCATTAATACAAATTAATCTTGAATATTTTCAGATCTATCGTAAGTTCATAATACCTCTCTAATCAATATTCTCTTTTGTTCCTATGCTCCCCTCCTTGTTCTTTCAGCTCGGTGAATGTTGTTGCTTCTCTGTTGCTCAGTGTTTGCAAAATTCTTGGCTCTGTTCTTCAGCCTGTATGATCAAATCTGCATGAAGACTTCTATCTTCACCAAAATTATATTCAACATTCCTTTTTTCATAATGAATTACTTGTCTCTTTATATAGACATGATTTCACCATTTACTGTCCTTTTCTTTCTTGTTCTTGACATAGATAGCTTTCTTGATCCGTAAATCTCGCCATGCATTACTTTAATATTTAAAGCATAGATTTAATTTTATTTCGTCGATTTCTCCTTGACAACTGTGAATAAAACTAGCTTTAAATATTCATTTCAACTGATCGATGAAAACAAATTAATCAATCAATTGACTCTAATTATAGCTCTTTTCAACTAAGTGTTTTATCATTTCCTAACTCCAGTTCTGATCGGTGATCAACTCTTAGTTTGCTCGGTCATTGACTTTAGTTGTTCTCGGGCATTAATTTCAGTTCTTCTTGGGGTTAACTTCAGTTATGCTCGGTGTTGTGGTGCTCGGTATACATTGTGACTACTTGGGGTTCTCTATCCATTGGTGTGCACTATTTGTCAGTGTTTACTGTCACTCGGTGTACACTAGATTTATATGTTTACTGATAACATAAAATTTATCTCTTTGGTTTCTTGAAGTCTATGAAAATATATATATGACCAATCATATTATATCAAGTTGACATCAATGACAATACAATACATTAACTGATTTAATGTCTTGCATTTACTTTCTGCAGCTCGATGATCATCAACTTATCAACTTAAAACATTCAATCAGTTATAGTTCATCAATCATAACATAAGAGTTACACTTACGTACATTTTCCTTAGCAATTTTATCCATTATCGACGCCCATGTCATGCACCATGAACAAGGTTGTACTAACTAATTATGCACTAAATCTAATTATTTAGGATACGTGAACCCAATTTTATTCCCTTATTTAACTATGATTTCCTCTTACCCTCATACTTAAATCTTATAGAGAATTTTTCATGCCTTTAGGGCAACACCAAATAGTGTATAAGGTCAATGGCCTATAGCCCCTATACTAATCCTTTCACAAACCTACACCTAGAAAATATTAATACCCATAAATTTTTTAATAGAATTCTACTTCCATCTTGCTAGTTCAATGATGCATCTTCGTGAGTGTTTTCTATATATTATTCACATCTTCTAGGTTCATTATTGTATCAAGGTGTTACCAATTCTACTACCTTTAGATTGTACGCAAGAAAGAGCCTCATTCTGCAATTGGTCTTATTTTCTATGCATTTCTACCACCAAGTATTAAGTAAAAGTAAGCTTAAAGAAGAGTCTTATTAGCATAACTTACTCAAGCATTATGGAAGACCTAGCATCTTAAAAAAAATGAGAAATATATGCATAAACACATTCAATGTTGTATCTAGTCATGGATGCAAATTGAGAGTTACAACAAGATCTTATACTTTGTCAGGTAGCATTCTCACTCTTTATCAAAAGTTGACACTAAAGCCTATAAGATTATATTACACATAAGGGTGGAGATAATGAATGTTCCAATGTTGTACATGAGTAATCCTTAGGATCTTGTCTAAGGAAGTATCTACTCTATATATATAAGGCTTAACTTGTTGGTTACAACCTTATTAGTCATTTAATTGTGTCATTCTAGGTCTAAAAATTATGCATGATTTTATAAAGAATCCACTTATTACAACACTCTTTCATAGAGATATTATTGTTTAATTTTATTCACTTGTTCCTGATATAGCCAATACTAAGTTTTCTCTTATTTATGAGATACTTCCATTAATTCCCTATTAGTATGAAGTTAAGTTATGGATAAGTCTTTAACAATTTATATTGAACAATCCCACATGTTATTGTGATTTTACTTTGATCTATTAACATTGTTCATCCTCATGTTACTAACTATATCTCACTTTTACCTACGAGTATAATATTTTAATACACTAAGAAGACTTGAAATATACCTAGTTGACCAACCTATTACCTCAGTTGAAAGTATGAAGAAAAGACTTCTCCATTATCATCAACCCATAAATTATTATCTAACATCACTTAATTTCCTTGAAAATAAGGTTCTTAATATTATTTTCTTTTAGAAGTTACATGTTCAAGGAAGGGTTCATGAGTGCTTTTATCCAAATTTAATATAACAAGGCTCTTTGTATTTTTTTTTGGAGTTATTGGTTTTATTTTTCCTAACACTTCATAATGACTTGTGAGTCATAATATGGACCCCAAATAATTCCCTAGTGTTTCAACCTAGGGCTCTAATACCAAAATGTCATGCCCAAATTTTACAACCAAAGCATGCTATTTTTTTTAAATAAGTTAAATTAACGAAGTTTGCACATTAACATGGTTGAAGTGGTTACTAAGTTCACTTATGATGAAATTGGTTAAAACTAATTCCAAGCAGTACTTAGGTAGAGTTGATTGGAAGATCAAGGGGAATCATGACAAGTGAGGGTCGACTTGTCAACATCCCTCGATTGAGTCTAACGATCCAGTTTTCAACTAGGGTGTCTACTCTTAGCTAGGTTTAATTATTTAATTAATTAGTTAATTATACTTTAATAAGTTGGCTTTGTTAAGGTCTTTTAACGAAGGACAATTCGACTAAAAACCTTAAATTACCATTCTATAATAATTCCATTTTCACCCGTAGAACTGTAATATTTAATTCATTATTGAGAATTGATCTTTGTTACGACATTAATTTAATTATTAACGTTACCCCCATATAAAGATTACACTTTTAAAACTTTAATAGATAAACTTTATGACACATTATTAATAATTTTAAATAAACTATCTTGATGTCTCTGTATGTCTAATTTAATGGTACCTTATACATCTACATCAAAATTTGTATTATAACAACCCCTACATAAATTTTAATTGTCACATTCTAACTACGTCTAATATAAACAATTTATATTTTAATTGCCCTTTTTATAAAATTAATGACACGTTAAAACAATTAAATAAGAACTATATCATACGATTTAATTTATAAAAAAATAAAAATCTTGTTATGGCCATATTAAAACCTAGTTATTACAATCCCCATTGCTATAATATTACAAATAATTAATCCTTGTTATTTATTAACATTATACTTTAAAGTATTGATCACATTATCACTATGTTATTTAAATTATTTATAATTCTACTCTTTTTCTAAATCCTACTTCAACATTAATTAACCCCACTTAAATCCTTCTCAAGATCTTTTTTCCTTAAATATTAGTCTTTTTAATTTTGAAACAAAATTCCCTTTTATGAAATTTGAACCCACTAAATAAAAAAACTAACTCTTTTTTTTCAATTAAAATTTTAAATCTTATCTAATTGGAAATTCCTTCCACTGACTTTATAAACAAATTTAATATTAATATATTCTTATTGACCTAACCCTATTTAGGGTTTCTATAACAATCTATCTAAGATTGTTTTCCTCATTTCTCCATTTTATTCTCCCTCTCCTTCTACCCAAACCCTAACCCAAAATTAGGGTTAGCGCATCATTTTACCCATCTTCTTCTTTCTTTCTTTCCTTTCCTTCTTTCTCATTTCTTTCTCATCTTCCCTTTTGGTTGTTCTTGTCTTTCTTTTGTAGGTTCCATGGAGGATTATGATGAACTATAATTGATTGAATGTTTGAAGATGATAAGTTGATGATCACCAAGCTGCAAAAGTGAATGCAAGACATTAAATCAATTAATGTGTTGTATTGTCATTGATGTCAACTTGATATGGTGTGATTCTTCATACACATATTGTCATAACCTTGAAGATCTGAAGAGACAGTTTATGTGGTCGGTAAAATATAAAAAGTGTGTATACACTAAGTGATAGTGAACACCGATCAGTTCACAGTGTATACTGAGAACAGCAGTAACCAAGCAAGTGCTACCGAGAAAAATTTGATGACCGAGCATAACTGGAGTTAATGACCGAGCATAACTAAAGTTGATGACCGAACATAACTAGAGTTAAAGAATGACAAAATTTCTTAGTTGGAAGAGCTACAATTTAGGGATTGATTGATTGATTGTTTTATTATCAACAATCAGTTAAGCTAAAGAAAGGAAGGAGATTTAAAGCATGGTTTATTCACAATTATCAAGGAGATATTTATGGAATAAAACTAAAGGAGATCTTTACGAGATAAAGCAACGCATGGAGAGTTTTATAGATCAAGGAAAGATCTACGACAAAATAAGGAGATTGAGCGGCTAATCATGTCTATATAAAGAGACAAGGAATTCATTATCAAAGAGAGGAATGTTGAGTATATTTTGTGTGAAGATAGAACTCTTCATGCAGATCTGATCATATAGGTTGAAGAACAGAGCCAAGGAATTTTGCAGATACTAAGCAACAGAGGACAGAGCTTTCACCAAGCAGAATAAAGAAAGAAAGCAAAGGAGTTTAAGTACATAATGATCAAAGAGGTATTATTGAACTAACAATAGATCTCAATATTTGCAAATCAAAGTTATATTTTGAACAGATCATTTACCGTATCAGTTTAACCATTGATTCTAGAAAATATCTTAACCGAGTGGGATTTAACAGTCCTTATTGTATTAAGATACTCAAGAGTATCAAAAGGTTTTCTTGTTGACATCATAGTGAGTGCTAGGTATAAAGACAAACTATTGGTTTTAAATCCTCTAACAAGGTCACACTTAACAATGTGTATTGTAACCTTTAACAGGGTTGGCTCTTTACCAAGCTCACTTCAGAAGAGTGAAAATATTTTTGGTTACCGGTCCCAGGTGATTTTTCCCATATTGGTTTTCCACGTTAAAAACTATGTGTCAAATGTGTATATGTTTCATTGCATTGATATTTTTTTACACATTATTGAAACTAGATTGGTCGGTTAACACTAAGTTTATTTTCTGCTACTCAGTAAAGTCCAGAAAAGATAAATAGTATATCTTACCAAGAAGTTTATATTTGTTAATATTATTTATGGGATACATCTTGATGAAATTGGGACTGTAAGATAACTGAAGGCATTATATTTAAGACAAAAGTTTTTGGTTGAGTCTTTTGGAATAATTGTTAAGGCCACTGATTCACCCCCCTCCCTCTCCCTCCCCTCTCATTTATTCTAACAATTGGTATCAGAGCTTTGGTGATTGGAAGAAAATTTTAAAGGGACTTAAGCTAAAGATCACAAGATGAGTAAAAGGGATATGCCTAAGTTGAACAAGGACAACTTTGCATCATGGAAAAGAAGGATAAGACTTCATCTATCTCGTATTGGAAATGAAGTTACACAACACTTGGATACTAAATATGTTACACCTACTGTACCTTTGACTGTTGATCAATTAAGAGAGAAAGATGAACACAAATCTATGATGATAGAACTTGCTTCTTCACTAACCGATGTTGAATTTGAAAATGTGAAATCATGCACCTCTGCAAAGAAAATGTGGTACAAACTCAAGCTAGTACATGGAGGAGATGCCAATGTGTTGAGAGCTAAAGCTAAAAGCCTAAGAGGAAAATTTGATGACCTGAGAATGAAATAAGGAGAGAACATCACTCAGTATAGTGACAGAATCAAAGAAGTTGTTAATTCTATCTGTGAAGTAGGAGTACTTGATGAAGAAATAGTTGTAAGTAAAATTATGAGGACCTTACTGCCTGTTTATGCTATTAGAGTATTTGTAATTCAGGAAATGGGAGCAGTAGCTAGTAACAATGTTACTCTTGATAGTTTTATAGGTATAATTATTTCATCTGAGATGAACAACTATGACAACAGTGTCTTACCTACTATTGAGTCTGCATTCAAGTCTTCTCTGAAAATAAGCAAATCTAGCAACAAATGCACTATGAGAAATAATAGTGATACTGATAGTGATGAGCAAGAACTTGATGAACTTGAAGCACTGATGGCTAGGATATTACATAGAGGTAAAGGAAGATATAAAGGTAAATTATCATTGGTTTGTTTTAATTGCAAAGAAATTGGACATTTTTCTGCTAGATGCCCTAACAAGAGAAAGGATGAAAGAGAAAATGATAGATCTTGTGAAAAGAAGTATGACATAAGTGATGACTGAGACTGCAGAAGAAACTGACACTCTGACAGAAGAGATAACCGAGATTACAAGGACAAAGGAAAGAAGGCTTGTTACCTAGTTGAGAACAAAGCTGAAAATTTTGATGTTGATTCTGATGAAGATATTGAGGCAGTATTTCTTTCTATGAAGGATAATTTAGACGAAGAAGAAAGGTATGTTGAAACAACACTCATATCTAAAGTTAGAAAAAATGATGTCTGGATTATTGATAATGGTTGTACTCATCACATGGTTGGAGATAAAGAAAATTTTGAAAGTTATAATGGTGGATCAGTTAGGATGGGTAATGACTCACCTTGCCTAGTTGAAGGAAAAGGTACCATCATGTTGAATAATATGATCAGATGTGAAAATGCATATTGGGTGAAAGGACTTAACTATAATATGTTGAGTGTTTCACAACTGAACAACATAGGACATCGAGTTTCATTTGAGAACAAAAAGGCAATGATCTATAATGGAATGAGAAAGTTGATCGGTACTGGTGAGAAAACAAAAGGTAATCTATTCTATCTTGATAATATTGAGACCACTTGTTTATTGGCTAGAAATGAAGACTTTTGGTTGTGGCATAAAAGGTTATGTCATGTGAATTGTGACAACATGGTTAAGATAAGTAAGAAAAGAAAAGTGAGAGGCTTACCGAGTATTTCAAAGCCTAACCATGTTATGTGCAAAAATTGTCAAATAGGAAAAATGAAAAAGTCTAGTTTCAAGAGAAAAACATACACATCTAATGATATTCTAGAGCTAGTCCATACTGACTTATGTGGACTAATGAGAACAAAGAGCTATTATGGTGATAGATACTTTATTTTTATTTGTTGATGACTATTCTAGGATGATGATTGTCATGTTCTTAAAACAGAAATTTGAAGCATTTAATATGTTCAAATGGTATAAAGCTAAAGTGGAAAAGAACTTAAATGTTTAAGATCAGATAGAGGAGGAGAATTTATTAATGATGACTTCACTAACTTTTGTAATGAGCATGGGATTACAAGACAGGTTTCTACACCGAGAACATCATAGCAAAATGGGATTGCTAAAAGGAGGAATAGATCATTTTTTTATTGTGCTAGAACATTGATGATTGAAAAAGGCATCACAAAAACATTCTGGAGAGAAGATGTAAGTAGTGTTGTCTATACACTGAACCGAGTTCAATTGAAGAAGGACACAAATAAGACACCTTATGAGCTATGGTATGGATACACACCAAATGTGAGTTACTTTAGAATTTTTAGAAGTCAATTTTATATACTGAAAGATGATAGAAATGGGAAACTTGACTCTAAAAGTGATGAAGGAATATTTCTACAATATTCTGCTAGAAGCAAATCTTATAAATGTCTAAACAAATATTCTAACAATATCATTGAGAGTGCGAATGTTAAAGTGGATGAATTTGCTGAGAAAAATGATGAGGAAAGAAGAAAAGAACTGGAAGATTACAATATATTTGTCTATGTTGAAGAACCTGACATCTTTCCTGAGCGACAGAACAATGCAACCGAGCAATAGGTTGCACACACCGAGAATCAAGAAAATGATCACAATGTTGAACCGAGTGATGAAGATCAAAATGAAGAGTAGAGATCTGAACTTGTACTTGCTAAATATGTTAGAAGACACCATCCACGGGACCAAATCATTAGGCACAAAAGAGAAGGAATGAGAACAAGAAGTAAGTCACTTAACAATAGATGTTTGATTTGTGATTTTGAGCCTAAATTTGTTAATGCTGCACTTGAGAATCAAGAATGGGTTAGTGCAATGAATGAAGAGATTGAACAGATTGAGAAGAATAAGACATGGACATTAGTACCTAGATCAAGTGACAAAAATGTCATTGGTACCAAATGGATCTTCAGAAAAAAAAACTTAATGAAAATGGAGAAGTCACAAGGAACAAAGCAAGACTGGTATGCAAAGGGTATGCACAAAAATAAGGTATTGACTATGGAGAAACATTTGCACCTGTTGCTAGACTAGAAGGAGTAAGAATTATACTTGATTATGCTACTATTAAAGGATTCAAAGTATACCAAATGGATGTTAAATCTTTGTTTCTAAATGGAATACTAGAAGAGGAGGTATACATCGAACAACCTGAAGGGTTTGTTGATCCTAACAAGAAAAATATAGTTTTTAAACCACACAAAGCCTTGTATGGATTGAAACAAGCACCGAGAGCATGGTATGAAAGACTTCACTCTTATCTCATTAGTATTGGATTTGTTAGAACAAGTGACAACAATAATCTATATTCGAAAGGAGATATTGATGATAATATTTTGATTGGTG
>MU225578.1:3063321-3073321 GCA_018584345.1 Thuja plicata | reverse complement strand
GGTGGTCAAAACTCTATGGCTTTGGGAGATCCCACTAAAATGGCTCTACACACTTCCCACAACCCTCTTGGAATAAGGTATTAGTTTTTATTGGTTGTTCTTCCCAAAATTAGGAACTAGGAATGGTGAGTTGGGAAGACTAAACAAGCAACTCACACATGATAGAAGAGGTTGTCTCCCTAATACCAACTTCTCAAAAGTTGATTTTCCTCCATCTTAGAAAACCAACTTTTGGAAGGGCTCAAGACACATACCTAGGTGGTACTATGGTTAAAAATGACCCTTACCCATAGGTTTAACAATTGGGCCTTCAAAAATGACCTAAACTCACCCCTAGGTGTTAGTTTAACCCTCTAAAAACTCACCTTAAGTTTACCTACGGGTTCCTCTTTCTTTGACCACACTCAAGGCTCACTAACAAAGTGAATTTTCATGAGGATCCCACATGGTAATATCCTAGGTTTGGTTGCAACCAATCATCCCCCAAATGGACATGTCATTGCCACATATGCACAACACAAGTGTCAAGTGACACCACAAAAAGACACATCACATAACACACTTGGCATGCCCATTTTGATATTTACAAAATCACAATTTTACAAATTATAAATGGACAACCATACAGGCATCCAAATGTATGAAATAAAATACATATTAACGAGGTTTTGTCTCTTCATTAGGCGCAACCTTGGCTTTCACTAATTTCACAATGGTCTAACCTTGATTCCCCGATTTATTTCCATGGTTAAATTTCTTGCACAAATAAATCCAAATATCAATAGTCCAAGAAAATTATACATAAAAATAATATAAATAATTGACAATATTTAAGCATATATCCTTCGCAATTGCATTCACATTATTCCTTATTAATCAAAATAATATTTGCAATACAATTTCTACATGAAACACCTTTACTCACAAAAGCATATGTAGAATCAAATCATCATAAAATTTCACGTCAATATAGTTTAACCATAAAACCTATAATTCAATTGCACCATAATAATCATCTAAATTGATTAATCAAAATACATATATTAATGTGCTATAATTATCAGCATGCAATTCATTTAAATCTACGATCCATATCTCGTGCAGCAATGTATCATAACATCGTCACATTAATACTAAAATCACATATAATGAAATACATCATATCAAATGATAACAACTACTAGTCTATAAAGTATATTCCATAATGTGTCAGAATAATGTCTCATATACGAAGTCTATATGGAAAATAGCTATTGTTATGACGGGTTCAGGTGGGGTCTCACAATACATCAGTTAGAGGAAATAATTCAAAATGCCAAACATGAAACACAAGAATCCTCAAACCCCTTATTATAAATCATTTATAAAATGCATTTTCATCAAATTATCCTAAAGGAGAAAGATATGTGTGTGCACATAATTCCATCAAATTTCGCAAGGAAAACTTATGACATTGTTTCCATACTACACCTCTTTTCAAACCTTTAATCTTTCTAATTCTTCTATAAAAGAGTCATATTCATAAAGTTAAGGTTTTATTCAATACGTGAGGGGAGGAGTCTCATAGTATTAAGGCATGCCAGGGAAATCGTCAAGAGCTTGAATGGACTCCTTACATCTTTTAATCAGCAATTAAAGGTGTTGGAGGAGGATTTGAATGCCTGGAAATATTTTCCAGACGCCGACCTAGATGCACTACCTGAGTACGGATTCATTTCCTTAGTGAATATCTACTACAAATTCTTAGACTTAATGATCAACAAATAGGAGGTCATCCAAGGGTTAGTGACAGAAATGAAAGAATCCATCAGCTTATGGAGTGAATAGAAGTGCATTATCAGTGATGGTTTTTAGGGGCTAACATGGAGAGTAGTTACTGAAAATGGAAAATTGGTTGAGGAGGAATTTATTATGATAGAGTTCATGAGAGTTGTTTTCTTAGAGCTTGAGGTGGATAAGTTTAGTTTCAACGCGATTGACAAACTGACAAGCTACAAGGTTTTTCTAAGTCATCTTCAGAAGAAAATTGGAGAGTACAATAAGGTTATTTCCAGGTTTGCGAGTATAGTTCGTAAAAAAACTTCCAATGCACAACATACAAGCGCACCGGATCTAGAAGTTGTACACAATTCTCTCAGTAGATTCAAATCTTTTGTGAATTCTCTCTAAAGATAACTCTCGAGTGTCAAGGACACTCATCTTTCCATACAGTTTCATCTAGGAATAGTGTAGTTTTTGTGACATATTACATGTAGAGTATCAGCAAGTTGTAAATACAAGGGAACATCTACCTGTATAGTAAAATCATGTAATCAGGTTGCAAATGCTTTAGGCCTTGCAACATTGAATAAGTCAGATAGGATAATTGAATAAGTCAAAGGTGGTTGAGGGCTTCCCTCTATTTCTCCACCTTTTTCCTCTACTCCTCACCTATATAAAGGAATGAGCTCATTGTAAGTTTTATCTTTGATTTTTGACAAGAGATCTATACTTGGATATCTTGTATCTTGAAGACTTTGAGTTTCATGCTGCAATTTTCTAGATTGAATAAAAGAAGCAATATTTTCCAAAATTTGTGCTGCAAATCTTGAGATTGATTAATGTATTCTTACGTTGCACTAGTTAATCTTTCTTGAATTTAGTTTTAGCTTACCTTGTGTGAATCATTTGAGCATTCAATTTGGTTTCTTGAAGACTTTGTGCTTCAAGAAAAAGGATTGCTATAGTTAATTAGTGGTTGTAATTACTTAAGGCTGAAGACTTTGAGCTTCCATTTTTGGTGATTGTTTCTAAGTTTAAGGATGTCTAGTAAGAGACTTTGTGCCTTACTGGATATTGTCTTTGGTGTTGTTCTTATGTCAACCCCTGAGCCACCGGTATTCTCGTAGCAATAGGACACTATTTGTTAACGTTTGAAAGTTGTTTACAAATCATTCTTGAAAAAAGAGGATTTGATTAAGAGAACTGCCCCTTTGTGAAATTTTAGTTAATTTCTTGTTGAATCCACCTAAGGTAAGAAGGGAGCCTCCCCTATTGCTGAGAGAAGAGAGAAACCTCATTCAACATTGTCTAAAGTTACAATTTTGTAAGTTGTAGTCATAGTGACTTACAAAAAAATTAGCCAACGGAATCTTGATTAAATCAGGTGCACAAATCCAAATTCAAATTACATCAAATTTATAATCTACAATTTAAGACTTAATAGAACAAGTATTTTGAGGTTTTATGCAAACCATAGTTTGAGCCTAGTTTGCAACTTGTCAATTGGGGGTTTGAAGTCTTGTTGTAATTGGTAAGAAACTTAAAAATTACAAAAATATTTGGACTTCCTAATTATAATTAGACTTTGGATTATGGTTGAATTTGAAAAAAAATTACACTTAGCAAAAATATTTAGACTTTTGGGTTCTATCTAGACTTAAAACTATAGTTGTAGTTTGCAAAAAGTTGAAAATTACAAAATATGTTTAGACTTTAGATTGTAACCAAACTTTAGACTCTAGTTGTAGTTTACAAAAACCTACAAATTACAAAAAACATTTGGACTTCCAAATTACATACGATGTTTTACATACGGCATTTCAAAAAAATGGCAAGAAAGTGAAGAGGGTTGGAAAAAGAAACATATGAAAAAGGTTGAACATGAGGCAGAGATGCAAACAAAAGCACAAGTCTAATTTGCAACTTGTAAACTAGAGTTTGGGTTCAATTTCCAGCTTGCAATAGGTATAAAATAGCTTAGTAATTTTCTTAGAAAAATGAAGCAATCTAAGATTTCAAAAATTCTCCATTTTGACATTTTCAACCACACAAAGTTCAATTATAAATGTAAAACTATATTGGTTTAAAAATTAGACATGAAGATGAGCTAAAGGTAAAAATATATTTAGAGTCCTAAATTTTTGCAAGAAAATAGGGGCATGTTGTGAAGGGTCACATGTCCTACTTTTTGAAGTAAATGGTCAATAGTGATTTAACTTTTTAACTTAAATGACTAAAGAGTGATATGCATGTTTTGAATTTTGAAATAATGTAAGCTAATGAGCTATAGAATTTTTAATGTACTTTATATTTGTATTTTTTAATAATTTTTAAATTTTTTACTTGTGAGCACAACCATGAATGTATTTTTTAAAATAAAAAAATTATTTGAATAATTTTTTTATAAAACTAACTCTAAAACATAGTTTGTTGTTAATGGTCTATGTTTTACCTTGTTGTAAATTTCCTTTTTGGTATATCTTTGTAAGGGCCAACACCCTTGTTTTGTTGCTTTTTAATATAGAAAACATAAGTCAAAGGTATATCCTCTACTATCAAATGACATCCCTAGGAAGTTCCTTAGAGTTGTCATCTCCCACCATAAAATAGGCATAGGTAGTGTGAGAAACTTGTGAAGTAACCAAACCAATTTTCAACCAATTATCCAATAGCTTCATAAAATGAGTCTTCCAAAAATGAAGTAGGAGACTAGATGACCCAAATTGATACGATATAAAGGGGTTACATAAATATATTCAAAAAAGAAACCATTTTTTTTAGTGAAAGAGAATGTTCACCCCAAAACCACAATTTATAATCACATATCAAATCCTTATTAGTGCAGGAACCAAAGTGAGAAATAAATGTCCTTTAGCATGAGCATAAAGGTCAATTTTTCATTTATGACAGACCTTCAAGATGCTAACACCCACTTATGTAACTCAGGAAAAGAGGAAAAAAGATAATTGAATGAATGAATGCAAAGAAATAAAGGACATCCAAGAAACCAAAACAACCTATAGGACACAAGAGCATCATGACCTCCTAATACATAAACCTTATAAAATTTGTCAAATCCTCTCGATATTAAACTTTATGCAAAGAGTTTTCTTCAAAAATTAAAATATACTAAATGTAATAGAAATATTCTCACTAATCTTTGAAACACAATGCACAAGAAGTTCCTAGAGCACAAGGTGGAGTTTTACACTAAAGAGGGGAGAAAGTAGTATCGACACACAACAAAAGAACAATAGTGGCCCAGATAGGAGATGTCACAATCGTCATCACAACCATCATACAAGCAACTAAAACCCTATCAATCTCACCATTACAATCAAAGAAGGTGCCAAGGCTCAACAAAGAACTCGGCAAAAGAAAAGTGACATTGCATGAAACACTTTGAGTAGTAAACAAAGATATTCAAAAAAAATGAATGGTATGGAAAAGATAGGGATTATTTATGAACACTAGAGATGGATTTTAAGACCCTGGTAAAGATGATATCATACAACTAATTGTTAAGATCTACCCAACAATAAATAGATGAGCACTCACAGTTAATACTTGATCTTGAAATTTGTTGGCATCTTCCGTGTACACAATTGTGCATGTGTCTTAATGATTTTGCATATTTGTTATTTAGAAACATGTTCCTATTGTGGAATATGTACTTGACTTATAGAATTGATCTTCCAACCCAAGCTTGTAAAGTAAGACATAATATTTACTTGCAAACAATGTCCTATAGGATATGTTCTATAAGTGTTACAATTCTAGTGGCATCTTTATTATTTATTTTCAATTATGTGTTTTATATTTAGTTTTTACTTGTTATCTCAGAAAATTAGTATGGTAATTATATGAATGGTAGTTGATTTTAATAGTTTTTATTAGAATTTCTAAAGATTAAAATGAAAACATGTTTTTTATTATAATAAGCAACCTAACAAGGGGGTTGGCCCTTACACAACCACAACTTGAAGATGTCAAACAGAACAACAACACTAAGACAAGGGTGTTAACTTTTACATACCATTAATGACATATTAAAAGCACAATAGGTGTTGTCAAAGCAAAAAACACAAAATAAATAGTACAATAGCACAAAGGCTAGTAGTCATCCTCACGAGTGGGAAGGTTTCTCACTCACCACTTGTGGAGAAGAGTGTGATTTTGAACAAACATTTTTCTTTCATCATTGGAAAAATATCTAGGCAATATTTTCCTTAGGATCCCCACCTAATGAAAGTCCATTTGGGCAGGTGTCAGCACAATGGTTGGAGTGCTAAGAAAGTTGTACATTTGTAGTCAAAGATTAGAGATGAGCAGGAGTAGAAGCAGAAGGAGGGGAATGTTCCACATTTCTGGAGGGGTTCACACCAGTAGGATGAGTGGTATTCTAATGGTTTACAGTGGGGTCATCACCCAGATTTTCAGCAGGAGCATGACCCAAATTTATAGCAAGAGCATGACCCAAATCTGCAGTAGGAGCATCACCCAGATTTGCATCAGGAGCTTCATCCTCATCATAGGACTATGAGTATTCTTCATAGGTAGAATCGTAGAGATAATCGTAAGCTTTGGCGGTCAAATGATCATCATTTTCATCCTTCCACCAAGTAGAAGCACCTTTACAGCGCAAAAGAGAACAATATGTAGTCATGTGCCTGGTATAGAAGCATCACCAACATCGAAAGGGGAGGCCCTCATAATCCAATGCTTCAATCCAAGGCCTCTCTCAAACCATGAGCACCACTTCCAGGCCACATCCCCTGGAAGTGGTGTGGATATACCCATGTCTATTGGAAATAATAGGTACTGAGAGGGGGGTGAATCAGTACTGATAAAACTTTCATACTTTTACTTATACCTTAAATTAAAAACAAAAGAAACTTCCAAAATATGAACCATATAATTGTAATTTTAATTGTAAATTAAAAGTGTAATGAATAAAATGACAACACATCCACACACATAACACTCATATTTTTATTGTGGAAACACTTGATCGAAGGGAAAAACCACGGTGGGGATGAAACCCACAATCTTCTCACTATAGTAGAAAAGAGGGCTCTATTAGGAGCTTACAATATGTCACTTTCTAGGTGACTCACCCTATTAGGAGTGACTAATACCTTATTAGAAGTATCAAAATTCCTATTACAGACTACCTTTTTAGAGGATTTAATCCCACTATTACAGTGTTCACCCTGTTAAGGGATTTACAATAAAGTCTTGCTACAAACTAACTTGTTAAGGTATTTTAACTTGTTGAAACTATTAGGAAAACAAAAAGAGTAATTGACCTGTGATTGCACTCTTCAATGGTAACTAGATCCTTTTATTCCCTATTGTTGTTGTCAATCTAATCTTGAATCTTCTCTGGAAATAGCTTTGTCATCATTGTTCAAGATCTTACGTTTCAACAACACTTCAAGTGCTTCCCAACAACATAGTTATCTCAGAAAATATCATCATATAACCTTATATATTGTGTTTACCTTCGACTGTAAACCTAATTAGGGTTTCTTTTTCCCTCCAAAATAACTTTATCAATCATAAATAACTCATAGAAACTTGAAAACCTTACCGTGTCATCCATAACAAAATTTAAGTTGTTATCCCCAATGTGAAATATTCCTTCAATACTATTGGCCAAAATATACCTTGGATTCATACAAAACTACCTAAGAATTGACTTATTTAACTTTTTGAACAATGTACTACATTTTTCATGTTGTCCAGATTTATTGAATCGTCCACCGTCATAACCGATTTAGCCAATAATCAAAACTATTCAATAATCTTTAGCTTTTACTTGTTCACTGAACAGACCGGTTGGTGGTATCTTCACTTATGCATGTACCGGTGTGACCTAAGAGGCGTAGTAACAAATAATAGTATACATGTTGTCTTTACACCTTTCAATGTATCGATAGAAAACTTGTCTTCCTTTACCGATCTATCCTTCACCTGTTATCATGTTCATTGGTTACCTTTCTCATTTGACTTTTCTTTACCAATTGGATATTACTATGTACCGATTTCTACAACTTCATATAGTTACACAAAACTTTCTTACCTATGTAATGGTTTTCCATCAATGACAACCATACTCTGTAAAATCGTCATCAATGTCATCTATCAACATTCTCCCCCTTTGGCATTGATGACAAAAACTTGCAAAAATTTCAAAACTTTTCAAAACAACCTATACTCTATGTCTAATTTCATACTCCCCTTGAATCTGTAACTCCCCTTTATACCATAGATTATATACTTTATATACTTCCTCATTTTTTATCAACTATATACTCCCCCTTTATTGGCAATAGTGCTAAAGACCATGATCAAAAATTGTATGTACAAGGGTGTTCATACCTTATAGTTTGTCAAATACAGTCTTGAAATGTACCTTTGCATTGGCAAGTGAATGCTCCCATGAATACTTTAGTATTTTTAAGGCAATGTGATGACCATTTAAGCCTAAAGTTGGATCATCCATATTGTCAATTGTACTCATATCTGGAGTACCTATCAATACTTCAAATTTCTTAAGATATGTTTGGATAATGTCCATGTGTGGATTCACAAATCCTTGTAATTCTAGAAAATTCATCCTTATCATGTCCTCTTCTGCCTTGAGTTCCATTTCCTTGTGTATCAATGCTTTCAATTTTGTAGTATGATCCATCATGGAACTGTTCAATGGGTCCAATTGGCTGACAAGTGTAGTCAATTTTGTTTCCAGTTCTTCCTTCTTTGTCTTATTCTCTACAGTGAAGTTGGTCAAAATAGATATTTTGTTATATATTTTTCCAACTTCAAGTAATGATTCCTTGAGTTCCTTGACCAATTCAAATAGTGAAACTTTCTCAAAAGCAATCTTTTGTTGTAGCTTCTCCATCATCTCCTTCTCCAATCTCTTCTCTGCTCATTTTATCATTTTATCTTCCATCTCATGATCTAGACTAGTAATTTCATCAACTAAGGTTTTGATTTGATCAATCATAGATGCTTCTTCATCAAGTTCTACATCGGGAACTAGATCAGCAAGTATAGAAACTACTTCCTTAGTATTTTCTTCTTGAACTTCTTCTGCTTTATTTTGTTCTTCTTATCCTTTTTAGCCAACTTCCTTGAAAATAGTATATATTCCTTTGGCTTTAACTTGTTGACATCCTTTTTTAGAATAGAAAATTCTTTATCATCTTCTTCCATTCTCTTCATTTTCTTCTTCTTACCAGTATCCTTTGTTTTAGTTTTTGAGTACTAGTGGTGTTATCCTTTTATGTCTCAACTCCATCTTTAGTAATTTTCTCACATGTATCAGTGTTACTTGTTTCCTTGTTTGTCTCTTTGTCCTATTCTTGATATTGTTATTTCTCATCTTATTTTTCTTGATTTGCTTCACCTTGTTCTGTATCCTTTACCTATTTTGGTGTGTCCTTTGGTTGGTTAGTGGTCTCATTCACCTGTTTTGTTTCCTTACTCATCTTTGTCTCATCAACCTTGTGTGTTTCAATATCAACTTGTATAGTCAGAAAATAGAAGCACTTCCATTGTAGACTGGTTTAGCCATTCGAGTAAGTGGTTTGGGGTCATGTCAAGTGCCTTGAATGGGTATCTGACTTGGATCTAGATTTTTCCCCTATTCTGCACCATTTCCCACTTTTTCCAACCTATTTCTAGCATCCTAAACTACAAACTAGGATTTTGTCCTTAGGGTCAAGGTCGACCTTTTTGGGTCAAGGTTGACCTTTTTGGGTCAAATTCCAGATTTCCAGGATTTTTGGCTCTTAGGGTTCGGAAAAGTTTAATTCCCACTTCTGGGTCGGCTGTTTCGGTCTTTGAAGCAATGATTCTTAAATTATATTTAATATATGTCCACTTCTAAGGGTATAGGTATAATATGAATTTAATTCTCCTATGTATGCCTCTATAGAAGATTGTGCCCTACATTTGTACATAAGGAAGCTTTCTCCTCTCATTTTATCCAAACATGATCAACTAAGCATAATCAAGGATCATAAAACTTTCAAGACTTGAAGAGTGAATTCAAAAGGTGAAGAAGAAAGATTTGAAGCAAGCCAAGTAACCATTGAAGCTTTCATCCATTCTCAAGCACTTCTCAAGCACTCATTTTCATCAAGGAGATCCATTGGTGGCCATTGAAGGATTCAAGCTCCATGGAGCCCTCTTGTTGAAGATTTATCCATCCACATTCCTCCAAGCC
>MU225578.1:3010016-3063271 GCA_018584345.1 Thuja plicata | reverse complement strand
ATCCATTGGTGGCCATTGAAGGATTCAAGCTCCATGGAGCCCTCTTGTTGAAGATTTATCCATCCACATTCCTCCAAGCCTCTTCCAATTCAAGAACCCATTCAAGATTGGTGTTGAAGATCTACAACCAATTGATTAAATACATCCTACATTCTATGTTCTACATTCTACATCCATTTGGTGCATCCATACATGTGGGTCCAAGGATTCAAATCCTCCACAAGGACCTTTTACATGAGCAAGGTGAATTGTTTTATTTACATTGTATATTCCTTCAATTTCAATTACATTTTTGAGGTTAATTCCAAAACTGGGGTTTGACCAAGGCAAACCCCTCCCCCCAACAAACAAACCATTTTTATTGCAAGTACAGGTTTGGAACAGCAGATTGGGACAGAGATTCAGATACCCTTTTCAGCAAAATTTTGGGATCCGGAAACAAAATTTCAGTCTGAGACTTTTTAGGTCGACTCTACCCTAGGGCGCAATCAAAAATTCTGGTCAATGGTGACATTGACTTCAGGGTACAAATCAGAACTGTGTCAGAATAGAAAATATTTATGGGTTTTGTTCGTCTCTGCGTTTCCATTCCAGATCCGGTCTCAGAATTTCCAGAAACTCAACACAGGCTTCAGAAAATAGCATTCTTCAGATCTGCAATATTTTAAGGTTAGTATATTTCTCCTATTCATTTCAATTAAGGTTATCAATCTTTCTAAATCAATTGCACATTCAAATAAATAAACGAGTACTTAAGATCTTTCTTTTATTCTTATTTCTAAATGATTGATTCTTTTATGCATTGATCCTTACATTTTGGATTAATCAAATTGGATCTTTCATTTGTACATCTAAGAATAGAAGGAGAGTATTTTATTTACCCCTACATTCCAATAAACAATCAATCAAATCAAATCAAATCTTTCAAATGTAAGGTAGGATAATAGAAAACCCTAAAAATCAAACAAAATCAAAATATATCTATTTTCTTCTTTACACAACTACATCGTCATTTATCTCAAAATGGGTTCCATCAAGTGGAGACTAAAGTGGTATATCTTCAATTTCATCTCTAGCCATAGGAGAGTTGGGATTTTCAGTGATATCTTCAATCATAACATCATCAACTAGATCCTTTGTTAGGTCAATATGAGTAACAACATTTGTGATACTACCTAACGCAACTCCCATTAACTCTTTCAAAGTAAAAGTATCATCTACTTGAGATGTACTTGTTGTGTCTGTTACCTGTGGTTGATTCATATTTAATATCCTTTTCCATATCACCGTTGTCTATTCTTCAACATTCTTCTCCTTCCCAGTTAGTAGTTTTGCAGTCCTATGACCAATATTGAATGTCTTTATATTTTTCAAGTGCTTCATCCACTTCCTTTATTGTCAAATGTGCCATAGTATAGAGAAATGCCATTTCTCTTATTTCCTTAAAATTTTCAACTACAAACTCCCATCTAACATTAATTGCTTCACATTGTTCATCAGCAATATGATTTTTGATTTGACTAGGTACTCTGATGAATTTGTGAAAGTGAAATACAATAGCATCTTCAATTGTTTTCTTGTCTTAATTAGATAAATTAGAGAATTTAAAGTTACTAATATTACCTATCATTCCATGTTCTCTTATTGCATTAGCAACTTCAGTAGCACTCTTAGGGATATTAATTTTTTCTTTCTAGACTTCCCCATGTCAGTGATCTCCTTCTCTGATCAATTTTCTCACTGTCTACTTTTGTCCTCTTCTTCTTCTTGCTAGGAGAGGCCTTTGAATGTCCTCGAGATTTTCTCTTTACATGTGTTTTTCTCGTGATAGGTTGTGATACCTCAGGTGGCTTAGAGTCAAAGGATTTAACATCATCAATCTTTTCCATACCAAACTCTTCTACCGATGGTAATTCTGGAGTCTTACTTTGAATTTATGTTTTCTTCTTTTTCCTCTTAGCATAGGCATCTGGGATTCTCTTTTGTCTCACTTGTGGAACTAATACCTTCACCAGTTAAAAACTTCTCTTCCAACTAACTTATGATCTTTTCTATTCTTGTTTTTTTGAGTTTCAAGGTGATTCTTTCATAAGCCTCCTCAAAAGTGTCATCCCTCTTTGTTTCCTTGTTAACTGGCAGTTTCAATAATGCTTCAATGTTTAAGGTTAATAGTTTTTCATCAGTTTCATATCCCATTTCTAGTATCCATGAAATCCTGGGATCTACTGCTTGAATCTTGCTAGTATTAGTATCAACTAGAAAACAAATAGTATATTTGTACATCTCCACAATATGTGGTGGAATTCTATACCTTTTGTGCATTTTGTCTTGAAATTCCTTAAATTATCCCCACATAACATTGTTTAGGTTATCACCTAGTTCGCCTATGTACTCATTGATTTGGTATAAATTTGGTCTATCTGTCTTCCATGTTACCACTCTTTTTCCAGGGAAGAAATTCTGAACATAGAAGAACATACATACCAAAAGAGATCCAAACTTTAGTGATTGCTTCTTATCGGTTTGAATCCTCTTCAGGTTATCCAATAGTTGTGTTCTCACCATCTCATCTAGGTCATATCTAGTTCCTTCCTTTACTATTTGGTAAGTTGAATGAATAGCTCCGCAGGGCACACTATTCAACCGACTCGACTAGTAGACCTTGTAACTGACACTCATTGCTGTAAATAGAACCTCTTGATCTTCAATGTCGTCTATCATCATTTCTTTGTGATCTTGATTTGACTTAGTTTTGCAACTGTATTCGTGGATATTTTCCTTGGGGTACATGGCTCCCTATCCACTGAGAAACCTATGAGCAAATGAATCAACTCCTTGGCAATCTTGATCGGTTGGTCCAGCCATATGAATTGATCGTGAAAATGACTCGACATGTCGAATGCACTCCTCCTTAGAGATTTCAGGTAAGTCCAAAATGTGTGTCAAACCCTTCATTTGAAGATGTTTGAACTCGTCCTTAAGTTCTCCATTTTTGCACATTTCCAAGTATTCCTTCTATATCTGTTCATTTCCTAACTCAACAATATTGCAATGAATAAACGTTCTTACATCTTCAATA
This sequence comes from Thuja plicata, assembly GCA_018584345.1. Taxonomy (NCBI): domain Eukaryota; kingdom Viridiplantae; phylum Streptophyta; class Pinopsida; order Cupressales; family Cupressaceae; genus Thuja; species Thuja plicata. The sequence goes on along the minus strand of MU225578.1, from coordinate 3,060,192 downwards.
AATAGAACATGAGGTGGAATTAGGGATATGGCACTGCTTTTGTCAACTTTTGTTGCCTTCAATGGATGTAGCTTATGTTTTGGTTCCGCCTCCTTTGTTATCTCAGTCAATTTAGGTGTAGAAATCCTTAATGTCATAGTGATTCAATGGATTTCCTTCTTTGTAACTCAAACACACCAAATTCCTTCACAATTGACCATTGTTATGCTCAATATCTCAGTTAGAGCTTTTAAATTTGCAGTTCAATTCTCTGTAAGTGATCAGCTCAAATAGTTCGCACAATTGATCACAATATGAAATCACACTCTTCTCTTGTAAACGCTCTTTGAAATGCAAGGTGAATAATAAATAGGTTTGCCTATAATTTATTTTCCCAAAAAGTTGTCCAACGGCTAGTTAATACAAAATATTTAATGCAGTTCACCGATTACAACTTCCATTAGTTAAAGCTAAATGTAGCATTGTACATAAATTTTTCCAAAATGATAAAACCAGTGATTTATATCAACTCATCTCTATATGTAATTCATTGAAATTAGCATCAATGCAGCTCAGTGTGCAAATAGATATTCCCGCTCATCATTATAAGGGACCGATTAGATATAACAATGAAATTCAGTCCCTAAGCAATACTCACTTGCTTATTTTGAGGATGAATCCCCTGAGCCAAAGGATGGTGGCTTACCTATCAATGTGTTGGCATCTTCTTTACTTTCTTCATTTTTCACCCATGTATTTTTCATCTCATTCCTCACTTCTTCAACATTAACAATCTTTTCACCTTTCTCATCTTCATTGCTTGGTGACTGGTTCATGTACCTAAAATCTCTTGCTATGTGTCCAACCTTATGACAAGAAAAACATGCCATACCTATTGTCCTCCAGGGTCCATCATTACCTCTAGGATTCCTCAATTGCTAATTCATAGTCATGTGTCCATAGTTTCCACAAATAGTGCATGTGACATTCATGTTTCCTTCTCTTCTTAGAACACTCACTGGTTTGTTAGGTATCCTTGATCTACAATTTTCTACCTTGTGTACAAATTTGTTGCATGAGTAAAAATAGTCATTGAAACTCCCTTCAGATGATCTACTATTGGTTCTTAATCTGCACTCATAAGCTTGATGACCATACTTATTGCAATTGTAACAATAACCATCAAAACGAGTAGTTCTTGGAACACTCGCTGGTTTTCTTCTACATACATTAGCAGTGTGTCCAGGATTTCCACAATTATAGAAAGTGGGTTTAGTAGGATTCATACCTTGTGGACTTGTATAAACCTTAGGGATCCATGGTTATTTTTTAGCACTAGACTTGGATGATTCTCCTTTTTCAAATCTATTGTCACAGGTATATCCTAGGCCATAGGTATCTCTAGGTCGCATTTGATTCTTTAATTGCTCATCGATCTTTTGTAGGCTTTGTTCATATTTATTAAGTTTTTAATTTGTCTCTCTCTCAATATTCAATTCATCTTTAAGTTGTTCATTCTCCTTCCTCAATGTTTTATTTTCAGCACACATTTGTAAGTTTTCATCATCGGCGTCACTTCGTTGTTCATTCAGTGCATGGTTCTCATGTGTCAACCTTTGAAGTATAATATCCTTTTCTCTGATCATATTTTTAGCATTCTTCTTTGCAATTTCAGTAGTCCCTTTTGCATCTTCAGCAGCTCTCATGCCTCCAAGAACTTCACACATCCTTATGGCTTGACTTTCTTATTCTCTTTTCATCTTGGTTGCTTCTTCAGTCAGGATCTTGTTCTTTTCCATCAGATATTCTATTGCATCCTTGGATTCTTTAGAGTTAACGCTTCCTTCATATAATTCATCAATGTTTTCTAGACTTTATTTTAGTTGTTCAGACAATTATTTCCTTTTGGTCAATGAAGTCTTAATCTTTTTCTTCAACTCCTCATCGATCTCATTGGCTGCCTCCAACTGTCTTTCATGCCTATAGCTTTCCATCTCTTCGGATCTACTCCCCAAGTTGTCAAACTTTTCTGCTTCATCCTCATCATCGCCCTATGAGGATTCTTCAGAGGTAGAATCATAGAGAGAATCATAAGCTTGGGCAGTCAAATGATCATCATTTGTATCCTTCCACCAAGTAGCAGCACCTTTACGACGCAAAAGAGAACATTTTGTATCCATGTGCCTAGTATAGAAGCATCGCCAACATCAAAAGGAAGGGCCCTCATAATCCAACGCTTCAGTCTGAGGCATCTCCCCAACCATGAGAACCACATCCCTTGAAAGTGGTGTGGATATATCCATGTCTATTGGAAATAATAGATACTGAGAGGGGGATGAATTAGTACTGATAAAACTTTCAGACTTTTACTTATACCTTCAATTAACAACAAAAGACTTCCAAAATATGAAGCATATAATTGTAATTGTAAAGCAAAAGCGTAATGAATAAAATGACAACACATCCACACACATAACACTCATTTTTTTATCATGGAAACCCTTGGTCAGAGGGAAAAACCACGGTGGGGATGAAACCCACAATCTTCTCACTGTAGTAGAAAAGAGTGCTCTAATAGGAGCTTACAATATGTCACTTTCTAGGTGACTCATCCTATTAGGAGTGACTAATACCTTATTAGAAGTATCAAAATTCCTATTACAGACTACCTTTTTAGAGGATTTAATCCCACTATTACAGTGTTCACCCTATTAAGGGCTTTACAATAAAGTCTTGCTAGAGACTACCGTGTTAAGGGATTTTAACTTGTTGAAACTATTAGGAAAACAACAAGAGTAATTGACCTATGATATGCACTCTTGAATGCTAATCAGATCCTTTGATGCCCTATTTTTGTTATGAATCTAATCTTGAATCTTCTCTGGAAATAGCTTTGTCATCATTGTTCAAGATCTTTCTTTTCAACAACACTTCAACTGCTTCCCAACAACATAATTATCTCTGCAACTATCATCATATAGCCTTATATATTGTGTTTACCTTCGACTGTAAACCTAATTAGGGTTCCTTTTTCCCTCCAAAATAGCTTTATCAATCATAACTAACTCATAGAAACTTGAAAACCTTACCACGTCATCCATAACAAACATTAAGTTGTTATCCGCAATGTGAAACATTCCTTCAATATTATTAGCCAAAATATACCTTGGATTCATACATGAATATGTACATAGCTACCTACGAATTGACTTATTCAACTCTTTGAATAATGTAATACATTTTTCATGTTGTCCAGATTCATTGAATCATCCACTGTCATAACCGATTTAGCCAATTAATCAAAACTATTCAATAACCTTTAGCTTTTACCTGTTCAGTGAACTCACCGGTTGGTGGTACCTTTACTTATGCCTGTACCGGTGTGACCTAAGAGGCGCAGTCAAAAATCATAGTATACTTGTTTTCTTTACACCTTCCAATGTACCAATAGCAAACTTGTCTTCCTTTATCAATATGTCCTTGACCTGTTATCTTGTTCACCAGTTACCTTTCTCACTTGACTTCTCTTTACCGATTGGATATTGCTATGTACTGGTTGCTACAACTTCATATAGTTACAAAAAAAATTCTTACCTATGTAATGGTTTGCCAACAATGACAACCATACTCTGTAAAATCATCATCAATGTCATCTATCAACATTCTGCAATCAACACATGTCAACCAAAATGCGAGCAAAAGTAGAGTGGCCCAATTAATTTGTAGCTTCATCCACCTTCAAGAAACAACCAATAGAGTTTCTAATGGCCTCAAAGAAATAAATCTCGAAAAAATGGAGTGGCAGATTGGGAAGATGAACCCACACTAAGAGCACATGGAGTGGTTCAGTAAGAGGGTTGAGGGATATTGTCTAGGGTTTGGCAAAAAGAGAGTGGTTCCCCCAAACCCACAACTTGCTCAACACCAAATCACAATCTTCAAAAGAAGAAGAAAAAATCTTTTGCACAAGGGAAAATCTCAATGTTACTAGAGACTAAGGATCACAAAGAACTTGTTACCCAGCAATAGAGATCCAGAAGAGAGGGCCAGAGACTAGCAAATCTATAGCCCAACACATGACATTGGTAGAAATATATATTATCCACTACATCTGAGCCACACACCCTCATAGGGGAGGCCTTGCACAAGAAATAGGTCAATCTTTCACCTTTGGAGGAATAGTAGTAGCAGATTTGGAAGCACGTGCCTAGCTCCATCCATGAGCAGTAGTAGATTTTCAAGAGGGAACCCCATCCTTAATAGCCCCAGAGGTACAAACCCCTCCACCTCGAATGCTAGGAATGACAGTATTGGCCTCCAACCTAAGCAAAGAAAAGACTAAGGGATTAGCAATCATTGCCTTCTGCATCCCACCTAGGGACGACAGCGACCTGTTGCGCCACAATTGCAGGAGCAAAAGATTGAGCAACTCTAAGTACCTCCACAGGAGCCCCCAGCCCAGGGGAAACACCCAACGCAAAAAGCTCTGGTTGAAAAGTGGGAGATTGACCCATTGCATGTTTCAAAATGAAGCAAGGAGTCGTTGGGGACATTGCGGGAGATTTCTACAACTTCTCATAAAGATTAACATTAAAACAAGCTAAATTGAAGAATGAATGTGAATAGATAAATTTGAGTTTAATGGTAAAGTTTTTCTTTTAATAAAATAAAAAGAATGAATGTGAATAGACAAATTGTAAGATGCAATTTATTTTGTCAAAAAAATTAATGAATAATTTGGTTAAATATTAAAGGATAAAAATAGAATCAATTGATTACAATTAAGTATGTTATTCAATTTAAGGGTTGATGTCATATTATTGATTATAATAGGAATGTAGTTTGTTGAAATGTGTGAGAATTATTAAGTAGTTTTTGGTTTATTGATAGATTGATTAATTTATAGAAAAATATTAAAAATCAATCTTACTGAATGCAAGATCTATGATTTAAAATGATAAGACTAGAATAATGTCTGAAATGAAATGAATTATTATACTATAAAAATATATATATAGAAGTATTTTATGGATGGTATAATTATTGAGTATAAATTGTCATCAAGTACTTTTTGATTAAATGGTGAAGTTGACTAATTCATCAAATTCATTAGGAATCAAGTCATGTTGCATACAATACTTGTGATGTTCTAAAACAATAAGACAATATACCCCAAATAAAATAAATGTCTTTTAAAATAAAAATTTTGTATTGAACTGTAACTCAAGTACAAAAGTTTTGAAGGAATTTGAATTTATTAAAAATCAATATTGATGTGGCCTAGCCTCCAACCTCTAGATTAACTAATTTTCACTATACCAATATATCTTATCCACGAAGACTCTCCCATAAGATCACATAGGCCCTTATTCTTGTGCCCTGTACAAAGTACGAGACTTCTATTGTTAAGAACATGTGGCAAGATAGCTTAACAAAATCAAATCATTTGTTGCAACAATTGTTCTTCTACACCTTAACACATGATTTTCATTTCACAAACAATATTTTGATACACACTTTTCTATTCTCCAACCAAGGACAACCAATTATATTATTTCATGACTATTAATCATTTTTTATAATGTTATTTTATATTAACTTAAATGTAATAGAATAAATAGGCATACCCTTCCTGAAATTATACCAATATGTATTTGTATGGGTTACTTTTCAATCTATAAATTATTAATGTGGGTACACTCTAGTTATATTGATTTCTTTTATAAATAATTGTTTAAGCGTTGACTCTTGAAATGGGGATACAATAAAATGTTGATAACACGCCCAATACTTTAGGGAGCAATGAAATTCAATCAACTTATCTAAACAAAACTCTAGTATTATCTGTTCATAAATGAACCTCGCAATAAATTTTTTCATTCTTCGTTGATCTAAGAGTCCTTTGTAAAGGAGTCTTATTCTTTCTCTGATCCAAGCCTCCAAAATGAAGTTCATGTCCGAATCTCACTCCTTGGGAGTCTCAATTTGTCAATATAGTCTTTAGGGATGTAGAGAAAAAATGATTAACACATTTTCTTTTTTATCAAACATTTAAGTGTATTTGGGTTAAAAATTTGATCCGTATGATTCTCTAAACTCTTCCTTTCAGGTCTAGGAGCCAAAGGAGCTAAAACTGCACTTATCACAACAATTTCCTTCACCTTCAAAGAAGAAAAGTGAATAGTTCAGAAGGGAGGCCCCTCTTTAGAAGCAAAATGAGTGTTACCCTCTAATGCCTCACCCAAGGACAATCAAATAGCAATGAGGTTCACCACATGCATGTATCAAGTGGAATTTGTATGTACAACACTTTGTATGTTCTTCATAGAAACATTTATTTTGGAATTCTTTTGTGAGGTTGATAGCTAAGATCTTCAAAAGAAACCCACTACTTGCATATAAAAGGCAATTTTATCATAATCATCAAGTTGGCCCCATCTTCTATCTCTGACCTTAGAGAAATTTCAATTGACTGTCCTTTGATGAAATTTATCTCCTCACAAATGCAAACATAAGTATAGTCATAGCAAATAATAGTGTCAAACATATAGTAAAAATCCTAATAGCCTTAAGACAATTTATTTCCAAGAATTACAAAGATGAGTAATCTATACCATGATTGAACAAAGAGAATTTGTTTGAGGATCAAAAGTTGGAAACCAAGATATAATGCTAACAAAATCACCTTGCAAAATGCTTGTCTTTTTAAAACAAGCTCCTTATTGCTTAGGGAATAAAAAAAATCAATTAAAAATACTTAAAGAATAAGGATATATGGAGATTTTGTCTTTTAGATGATTATTCCATTTCTCTTTGATCTTGCATGTAGGTCACATAATTTGGCACGTAGCTATGCAAACTAAATCTCATTATATATAAAGAGAACTTTAAAAAAAAATGAAGTGTTCCCTTGGTAAGTAATGTTTTTTAGATTGTTGTTTAGACGTTTCCTTAGATCTAAGAGCTTTTAAAGGAGACTTGTTCATGTGACAAGCATTTTGGGAGTTGCTCCTAGACAGCTAAATTGCCATCCTCAATACTCAACAAAGAAACACCAAAAGGATTCTACTTGAAATACAAATAAATTAAGAAGTGTATGTCATCACTGAATTCTACCCATTATCACCTGCAAAAGCATGATTAAGGTTAGAAATTGTGGAGTTTGGAAGTATTCCAAGAAGCATAGCAGAATTTTCGCCAACATTCTTGATTAAAATTTTAAGTTTCTTCTCCAATACAAAACAAAAATAGCTTGGGGGGGGGGGGAAGGGGTTTGGGGGGGTTATTGACAACGGATCGATTTTTAATAATAAAATATTCAAAATGTCTTAAAAGCAGCAAAATATATTAACTCAACAAACAAGAACAGGAAGAACACTACATAATTTGAGCTCTAGCATATTTCTTGTTTACCATAGGAATACACATTGTTGATTCCATGGAAAAGTCAATTTGTACACACAAAATGCTTATTACTAAAGTCTTTTACGGGCAAGTTTTAACCCACTATGTGAAAAGACCATTATCAAATGATTTACCAAGTGTTTTCTATCCTTGATAATATTTGATAAAAATAAAGAATAAATTGTTTGCTTGTTTAAAAGTTGGTTGTAATTGTTGTTATTGGAGTGTCACAGATAGGCTATTGTTTTGTGGTACCTTAACTTTTTGACTACTTTTGTGCTAATTTTGGTCTATGTTGGATGTCTTACATTGTAAAGAACTTATGGGTACCTTCAAAACCTATTTTATCCGTATAATAAAAAAAATAAAAGCACGACCATAGTAAGAAACATAAAATATTTTCAAAATTCCCAAATTTAATTTCGGCACCCTCATCAATTCCTTGCATGTTTTTTTTTTTAAAATCGGCAGTAAAACAAGGATGTTGACCCTTACACAACCATAGCCCAAAGGCGTCAATAAAATACCTTTAATTCCTTCAATTCCTTGCATGTTAATTGTCACAAGCAATTACAATCAAATACCAACCAGCTAAGGGCCTACCTACATAGAAATACTAATAATGAGCTTGAAGTTAAAATTTGTTAACTTTAGCTAGTTTGAGGGCCTCTAGTATGCATCGTGCATACACCTAAATGTTTCAGTCACCATCACATACTTTTAAAACTTTTTAATGTTGATGCCTTCAACTACAACTAGAGCAGTTGAACAAATTGGGTAGGCTTGCTAGCCAATTGCTTGTACTAGGGTTTGTTGTAGGATTACCACCAACTTTGGGTATTCAAGCTCGTCACTTTATCTCTCTAAGCTTATGGGCATGAAGAGAAACCTTATTTTTTTGCTTGGTGAAGCATATGTCTTATCTTCAAACATGTTGATGGCAATATGGTCATTGCTTAAGGTAAGATTAGTCCTAATGGGTCAAATTTTAGACTAAATGGAAGCTTTCACATTCATCAAATCGACTCAAAGAGCTCCAATAATACATGCTTTATTGAATTTAGTGATGACCACAACATTGTTATAAATCAAATCTCTAGTTCAAGTGTTTAATGGGTCACCAAAAATGACAATTGAGATAAATTTCTAGACCCATTTCTTCAAACTATATAAGCATTCTTGCCAATAAGAAAAAGACCATGGCAACTAGAAAGGAGTTGACATGTTGCTTACAAGATATTGAATGAGTATTGTAATGGATAGGATGAGGAGCTTGGTCTTTAGGAACACATGTCGACAATTTTGGGTCTTCCCATTTAGAGCTACCCAAGAGGGATGAGGATTTAGTTGTAGCCATGAAAATAAATACAATACAAAAAAAATAGAGCATACAAGAGAGACAACAGAGACTTCATACTAGAAGTAAAATGCCCAAAATAAAAAAAGATCGCAACGGAGAAGGCAAGCCTCAATAAAAGTGAATACAATGTTTTTAATAATAATACCATTAAAACAAGGGTGTTGGCCCTTACAAGACAAGCCAAAAAAGCTACTTACAACTAGTCCAAAATAGGGCATAGACAACAAAGGTTAGAACATGCCACTTACAACGCACTAGCTAAAGAACTAATAACCTGCATCAAGAGTGGGTAGAAATAACACCCACAACTCGAGGAAGAGCTTGGGAAGAGGAGGAAGATTGATCTTTCCTCCTCCAATGGACAATAGTCCAAGAAAATACAATCATTAGGAACATCATCACTAGGAGGAGCAAGTAGGGGAACTCCTCATAGTGGGGCTATCAATGAAAGATACACAATGCTAATGAGGCAGCACATCATCAACCAAAGGTTGGAGCATAACAAGAGCAATAGGCAGAGAAGGGTCCATGTGGCCAGAGCTCCACATTAGCAACAAGAGGTGGAGTAGGATCCACAAGGCCCAAGGAGGCCATAACAGCACTAGGAGGCAAAACATCATCGTGGGAGGAATAATCGTCAGCTTGTGAAGAGTCGTAAAAGGAGGAATTGGAAGCCAGGACAGTCAAGTGATCACCATTAGTGTACTTCCACCAAGTGACAAATGGTGCGAGAGAGAATAATTTATGGCCAAGTGGCCAATAAAGAAGCACTGATGACATCAAAAGGGGAGACCCTCATAATCCAACGATTATGTCCATGGCCTATCCCCAACCATGAGAACTACATCCCCGGGAAGAGGTATGGAGATGTCAATATCAACCAATATGTGTGTAAAAGTAGAGAGACCCATGGAGGCACTGGTATCATCCGCCTTCAAGAAATAACTGATAGAGTTATCGATGACCTCAAACAAGAATTCTCCAAAAAATGAAGGGTGAGATTTTGAAGACGAACCCACACCAGATGCACACTAAATGATTTAGTAAGAGGGTTGAAGGAGGCTATCTAGGGTTTGACCAAAAGATAGTGAACCCCCCAAGCCCACAACTAGCTCAACGACAAATCTTAGTCATCAGAGTAAACAAAAGAAACAATAAAAAATCCCTTAACACAACATAAAATCGCAATGTTACCAAAAACTAAGGACTTCCAAGAATCCATCACCCATCGATGAATATATGGTAGAGAAAGCCAAAGACTAGCAAATCTACACACCAACCCACAACGTTGTTACAAGTCCACATTATCCACCACATCATGGGCACAAACCACAATAGGGGAGGTCTTGGTATAAGCAAGAGGTTGAGATTTCCCCTTGTGAGGAAGAGTAGCAGCAGATCTAGAAACACGAGCAAAGCTTCGTCCATCAGCAATAGAAAGAGGGTTTGGGGAAGGGGACCCCAACATTCACAACTTTAGCAAACCCAGGAATAGGTCAACTAGAAGAGTGCCCAATGAGAAGAAGTGCAAAAGCACCAAAACCAGCAAGCACCGCCTCAACAGAAACCTTCATACCATAAGTAACACCAGTGCCAAATCCTAAGACAGACACATCTTCAAAACCCGTAGGCACAAAAAACCCAAAACCACCTGCACCAATAGCAGCCAAATGAGGGGGAACAAAGGATTCAACCACATTTGAATTAGCACCTACCAACGAGCCAACATTAGAGGCTTCAACAACACCCACATGAGTCCCAAAACAAGGTGCAAAATACTCAACAAGCCTAGGCAACGTAGATGGAGCGAGCGATTTCAAATCTATTGGGCAGGAGGCGCTAGTAGTCGTTGAGTGCATTGTGGAGCTCATTGCTTCTTTTTTCCAATTTTATGTTGTTTGTTAAAGTGAATACAATGTTATATTCCTATTAAGCATAATGTTCTATCATTGGTCACTAAGTCTGGCGAGGGGTTAGAGCGTTGCTCATTTAAAAAAAAACTAAAGGAACAATATTCTAAGAAACAAAGCGTAAAGGATAACTACAACCAAACTGATGAAACTAGGCCAAGAAGAGAGGGAAAACTATGTTAAGATTCAATAATCAAGGAGAAGAATAAAAAAGAGAGAGATGGGCAAGATCGCAAAATGATTAATGTTCAAGTATATCACCTCAAAAATTTTGAGACACCATCTAATTATAACTCTCAGTGCTGACCTAATCATTATAGAAATAAATGGCAATGCAAGTAGCAAACATAAAGGAAATTAATGCCAACATAAGTAACAAATATTACGGAAATGAACATCAACACAAATGGCATTAATTTTTGTCACCATTCCAATCAACTCAGTGTTTTCAAGCTAACAAATAATTTTTCTTCCATCCCAAAAATCGTTTTTGCCAACTAAAGTCTGAAAAGGAAGAGTAGTGTTTTTTTATTATAAAACTCATTAAAACTACTGATTGTCAAAGCCCCATTAGAAAGGTAAAAACCGAGCCTCATCCTTATCCTCCTTGGATATAGATAGGCAAGTAAAGGGATTATTTGGTTCTCTTCATCAATAGTGACTCGAGACTATGCTCTAGGCCCAACATTAGGAACATTTATATACCATTAGCAATCTATTCTTATGAATCTTTTATGAAGGAAGCTTACTAGTGCAAGGCATTTGTAGCTCGGCAATTCCCAAATTATGTGTTTGAATGTATGATTAAGTACCTAGTTAACCAAGAGGTGTCATTGAAGATTTGACTTAATTTCCAACTTCTCATATTGGTTTTTGATATAATGAACCTAGATTTTTGAACTAAAATCCACAACTTTGTCAATAATGAGTTGGAGATCCAAAATGTATATTTGTAAATGTAAAGGTTTCCACAAAATTGTTTGAGCTCTTGGACATCTTCCAAATAAAATTAAGTCTAGAGTAAACAACAATCCCAATAACATCAGCTTCTCCCAAATTGATCAAAGAGGCTCCATCACAATTGATTTTAACCCAATATGGCTCTAGAGGTTTCGACGTTATACTAGGATTTTCCATTTTAGCAATTCCATAGTTGAGAGTTTTTAATTAAAAATAAAATAAAATTTCAAAAATACCATAAAACATTAAAAATAAAAAAGTCATCACCTAGGTAAGGTTCCGAAGGATGTCCCTCCCTTGGTTTTATGTCGTTTCAAAAAATGACACCCCGAAGACGAGGACTGAAAATTCTCCCTTCCATCCCCTCTATTTTATTTTGTCAAATTATTTGGGGACACCCCCTCTAGACTATCTTTACTCATGGATTTGTAAATGTCTTTTATTCTATTCCATTCTAATCTACAAGGGGAACTCCCTTGTGCTAGGGAAGTACAAGGGACTAGGCCATCCTCAACATCCCTGCAATGTCACACGGATGTCCTAACATCTATGTGCAGTCAACATTTAAGAGAGGACATAAAGGATAATAAACAAGTTCTACAAAACTCGTCATTGTCCATCTTGCAACCGAGGCTATATTTTTTCTCAACATGATACTCCATCCATTTTTTGCTCAAATCTTGCTAAACTAAAATAAATATTTATTTTGTTTATTCACTTGTCCACTTTATTTGTTTTTGAAATTAAAAGCAGCAAAACAAGGGTGTTGTCCCTTGCACCCCTACAACCCGAAGACATTAAAACCACAGATCAAAGCAATTATTTACAACGAGGTCAAAGGAGACCATTGACAATAGACTAGTAACCCACATCAAGAGTAGGTACACAACTCACCTCCAACATGGGGAGGAGAATGAGAGTCTACAGAGTGATTTTTCCTTCGCCATCAGACAATTGTCCAAGTGATATTGTTTATTTATAGTAAGTTGTTTCTAATTTTATTTTTTCCCTGATTTGACCCGTTTATTAGCAAATCCATATAATTAACACCGGCATATCCTATTTGAGACCAATTCTTTGATGTCCATGCACTAAATGTGTTTATGTCAACCTTATTTCTTTGTATCGTTATTTCATAACCCAATATTGTTAATTAAAAAAATGAACAAAGACAGATGCAAAGGAGGATTTTGGTGAGCAATACAACTTGGTATTGGCTAAACAGCAAGCTAAAACACCATCTTTATAAAGGCGATTATGGAAAAAAAAAATTGTCTCCTTAGTAACACATGCGTTCTAGTTTTCTATTTAGACGCTTCCATAGAACTCCACCTCCATCTTGTCTAACACAATTCAAGGAATGTCTCTCCATTGGATTTTCCGTCAATAGCCAGAATTGAGATAGAGATAAGATAAATTGTAACGTCCACGAGGCTAAACATAGCCTATGGGATAGCCTAACAACTTAAGCCAACTTCAATAACTCGGTTCTTTTCTTATGCAAGTTGATGATGACCACACCCAACTTCTCAATGTATTCCTCGTTGAGTAGGTTAAGCCAAGAGCTATCAAATATAGTATCTGCAAATTTGTCCCTACTGTCCTTGTATGCCTCACATTCTAAAATAAAGTGTTGTTTGGTTTCCACTTTCCAAGAATTGCAAAACATGCAAACTCTCTTCCCAAGCCTCTTTTGGCCTCTTCCAATGCCTAGTCTCACAACAGAGTCGATGGGAGTTGGTTCTCAGCTGGGCAATAAGAATTTTAGCTCTCCAAGAAATGTTGGCCCCTATGTACGCTTTTTGAAGTTGATCACATGTGGGGTTGAACTCATTGATATAACATATTTTCTTCCTTCCAAGCCCAGTTCCCCAATTTCTCTTGTAAAATTTATCCATAACAAAGACCTTTATTTCTTTGTTATTTGTGGGGCACATATTAAACTGGATATTCTATTTACTCAACCGCTTGATGTTTTGTTGCATCGACGTATTTTTTTGTTTGCACAAGATATCATTAAAGACAACTTCAGGTCATCTACCTTCTTCCATTTTTTTATTCTTTTTAGATAGCGTATGAGGCGAACCATAGCAAGTGCCTCAATATGGGCAACCCCCATTTCACTTAACATGGTATCATACATGACAGTGTTTTTGATTTTAAATTTTCTTGTGATCAAATGGTTTTGGATTCCCTCGATTTGCTTCCATTGTGCGACTGAAGTGTTGTTGGCCCATAATTCACACCCATAAAGAACAACCGGTAGAACTAGAAGACCAAACAAGGTTTGAATAATTTTCCGATCCCAAACCTCCGCTTCACGACACCTGTTTTGAAGAGCATAAAATGTCTTCCATCCTCCTAATGTCCTTTTATTTATGCATCCTTCCTAGCTCCAATTTTTGTTGAAGTCAATGTCGAGATATTTATACTCCTCAACTTCCTCAAGAATGCTACCACCAAAATAAAACCCATGTTGATGTTTTTTACTATTAGAAAAACCCATGACTTTAGTCTTGCTGATATTGACCTGCATCCCCACTGTTATGCAAAAGTGCTCAAGAGAAAGTAAATGTTCTTGCAAACCAAAGGCAGATTTGGCAATCAAAATGAGATCGTCCGCATAGAGGAGCAGCCTTATTACAAATTCACCCAACTAGAAACCCTCACCATTTTGCATGTTTAATCACTCTTCAAGTTTGTCGATATATAAGCCAAACAAAGTAGGAGATAGAGGACAACCTTGTTTGACCCCAATATCACTCCTAAAAAATTTTGAAATGTCAGCTGAAGTTCTGATTTTGACTTTCACCTCTTCGTACATCCTATGAACAACAGAATTCTCAATTCTTCCATCCTAAGCCAAAGCTTGTCCCTAGGGACAGTGTCAAAAGCCTTTTTAAAAGTCAACAAAGCTACAAAAAACCTCATTTTTCTTCCACCTTTTTTCAATAATGTGTCTGAAAGTGATACAATGATCAATCGTAGAGTGTTTTGGCCTAAAACCAGCTTGCCTTCTTGCACATTTATGATTTTCTTCCGCCCATTTGTTGATCCTAAAGAGTTTTGCAAAGAGAGGATTGATCATTATTGTCTTGTAGTTGGAGGTATTATTGACATCACCACTCTTAAAAAGTGGCAATGCAAGGTTGATTGTCCAATCTTTAGGAAACCCCCGTTTGTTGATATTATTGAAGATTTCCGTAATGTGTGGTGCAAAGGTTTTCATACCCCACTTGAGGTACTCTACTTGAAGCTCAACCAGGTCTTTTGCTTTACCAACAACCAACTTCTTAATACCCATCTCGACCTTCTGCACGGTGAAAAGATTTGTTGTATTGTTGATCAAGGGTGGCTGGTCCACATCACCTTCTTGTTCATAGAGTTGCCTATCATAATCAAACCATTCAATGGCTATAATATTATTTTCAGTTTGCTTCTTTCTTGGCTGGAGTTCCTTCCAAAAAAGTTTGGGGTTATTTTTACCCAGGAAAATTAGCTCCTCTCCTTGTAACCATAAAATCGGCTTTTCTCTTCTTTGGGATCTGCTTGTAAGCTTTAATGTCAAGGTTTTTTATATTTGACTCCCTTAGATTTCTCCTAGCCCTTATCGAACCACACAATAACTAGAAAACAGTTTGTTTCAGATATTCTATTTTTTGTTCTTTTGCACTTTGAAAGAGCCTCATGGATCAAACTTGGTAACACATGGCTATTAACATCATGCTCGTGCATGTTCTCCCCCCTGCCAAGTCTCTCAAGCATAGCCTTGAAGATGTTACCGTTTTTTGAAGTCAAAAGAGTTCTACCCTGAGAACAATTGTATTAAGTCAACTGGAACAATTAAGCCCACGTCATCATCATTCATAATTTGTTATATTGTGTTCTCAATTCTGTTACATGTATCTAATTTTTGAGTCCTATTTTTTTTAATTAATACCCCCCACAAAATGCTTTCTTTATATAGACACAGTGCTATGTGCACCTAAAATGCTTAGAGCACCTTGTTTTGCAAGCCTGCATTAGTATTTAATCAGAACTGTAGCCTAAATTATAATTAGCAAAAAAATATCAGTTTAAACCTATCTCTCAAAATCTTGAAAGAGGACCAACTCCGATTCGAAGAATGGCTAGAGATACTGTGTCATATTCATTTTATTTCACAATTACTCGTAACAACCTCAGTACCCCACAAAAGAGGGAAGCAAAATGTAGAGAACGCGTAGAAAGTTCTCGGCTGTCAATATTAAGAATTTTCATTTTGTAGACAAGCAACATCATTATCATATTTCAGCGTAATAATCTGATTAATAGGTTCATTTACAACTTGCTAGTTTAGTTACTGCTAAAGTACAGAACAGATTCAACCTTTCATGTTTCTGCCCACATTAAAGCCAATGCCACACCGTGTTAAATTTGAAGCACACTCCAAGAAATGATTGTGAAATCTACTATATGATGATTAATTTAATGAAGGAACTTGCTTGACCAAGGGCTTTCTTACAAAATATACATGAAAGTCATCCAACTTAGATTTGCAAAGCAAAACTATCTTAATCATCACCAAAGTTCTGCAATCCATAAAACTATCAGCATTCTCAATCTAGCAACAACCTTGGGTGCTTCCAGAGGAAACAGTACATCATGCAATTGTCATATTGCATGGAAAAGCATAGCATACTTTTGCCAGCATGACAACAAACATGATGCCAAAACATTATAAAGAGGCAGATTATTATCTTCTGAAACAGGTTCTTAACATACATTGCATGGACCAAAGAGTAGAATAATCTCGCAAGACGCTAATCTTGGTACTTAGGCATTAACACCTGGCTCATCATTTGCTTGCTGGGCTGATGCATCACGCAATTCTTCCAGCTGCTACAAGAAACAGTGATTACAATTTAGTGATATAGGTTCTAAAAAAAGAGAATTCACACATGATGTAGCTTAAACCAATAAAATATATGTATGGTAATAACATATTCTTACAAATAGGAGTTGACCTTAATGTTTAAAAAGAAATTAAGCACACAAGGACATTATTTCTTAGTTGCACAGCAGTAGAATAGAAACGTTACAAAATAGATCTAATCGTGGACCAGGGAACTTATCATATAGCTGTATATGTTAACACAAACATAAACAATGTTTTGCTCCATTCCACTGCAACTACTACTATCAAAAAAAAATTGGGAATTTCCCATATTGAAAAGTTGACAACTTTCCAAAAAATATTTTTTTAGAAAACGAAGTCATTACTGGGTTCATTCAAGAGCCAAGACAACCTTTCTGTTTGGGGTCAAGAGGAATAGCTATCTGCGTGAATTCAGCATATGACCAGCTGACTGGGGCAGTCTGTCTAACAGTAGATCTGAACACTGTGGCTCACCAAACTCTAGCTTGTGTCTGTGTACTACGACAGCTTCCTGCCTTTGTCGCCAGGCATTCTGATTGCATCATGCAGAAGTTTTTCAGAAGTTTGAAGTCTATAATATTAAAAACGTAATTGTCATAATGTTTCATCAGTTGTTTGATTCAATCATTTTCCCTTTTATGTATGTTGTCGACTCTGCAATGTATTCTCCAAATATACAGATTTGGCAATTATCCTCACCCAAACTTCTGGCCAAAATTATTGATTCTTCCTTCCAGACTATTAATGGTTCTAACCATGGAAAAGTAAGCATGGTTCCTATCAGGTTAGGGAGAGGAGATATGGAGCTTTCCTTCCTCCCCTATTCCAAAAGGGAGAGAAAACATCTCAAAATGAAACCCTAGATCAACAGCCACTGCATTTATTGCTAATTTATTGTTTGCTAAGCAGTTAAAATTTATGATATAAAATAATAAATCAATAGAAAGTAGTTTTACTAAAATCCTTCAAACCCTCAAAAGTCATTCTATTTCTTACTGTCCAAACGAAAGAGATAACTGTAACCCTGAGTATGGCCCAAAAACTTCAATTCATATCTTTATATGATAAAAGATCTCCGAAAGTGATTTTTTTTTTTGTGGGGGGGGGTTAATCTGGTTGATCAAACTAATTTAGAATCTCAGGAATATATCATCTCAAAACTCTTGCAAGTGTGCAATCTAAAAAGAAGTGGTAATGCCTTTCTTCTCAGATCCTCCCAAATTGCACATAAAGATTACCTAGTAAACTTGGTTTAATTGATACATTCTCTCTGGCCCACTTGTAGATATAACCAACCAACCAGAAAGATAAAGTTTGAAAGGACATGGACTAATACAAATAGCATCCATTCACAAGAGCCATTCAATCTCAGCCTTCATCGATTTTCATCCTCAAATAAGATTATAATCTAGAGGTTTATGGCTTGGTCCAATTGTCAAATAGAACCAAAAACCTACTAATGGCTTTGCCATCTAGCCATAACACAACTCAAAAAATAGCATTAATCTTTTATAGTAGAGACAAAAAAATTACAATGGCTCCTACTGCTGCACGAGTGTTAAATCTTAAAGTGGCTTCCATGACCTTGAATTTTCTTTCCCTTGGTCACCAACAGCTCTACTTCAATGGATGAGAAGCGGCTTCAAGCTACACTCATAAATGTCTCAACTAGGGATTATGCAGTGATGTTTGTATCACCTGGTCAATTTGCAGTCAACCATATAGGATCTATTCCATGTCATTTGCTGAGAATGTTTTGAAGCTGCAAACTACATAGGCAAACTACATAGCAAATATTGTTTTCTGCAAGGTCAGAAGCAACCTTGTTTTCTGCAGAGAAATGTTAAAAGATTGCTTCTGACCTTGCAGAAAACAATATTTGCTTCAGTTCTAAACATGGAGGCATAGCTAGCTTGGTTGTTCATGTTACTCCCTGCAAAGAGGGTCTTCATAAAGATGGCTTATGCTCTTCTCGTAAGGTGGATTGACAAAGGGAATCAGCCTCTGTTCTCGCTTACACGGCTACACAGAAGTTGCAGAGAACTGGTGGATTGGCAGCCAAATCTGGTACTTCCCATGGTCATTTACCTGCTGATGTTGGCTACCATGTAGGGCACTCATTCTGAAGTTGTGGGTTGTGATAGAGATAATAACTGCCCCATTATGCCTGTTATTGTAAGGTTAAGCATCAAAATCTGTTTCAACTGCAAACGCTTTCTTTGACAGGAAAGGCTCTTCAAGTGGTATAATTAATGCAGCTGAGATATTTTTCTTTTACAATTGGGTAGTGATGTGGTACAGGAAGTTGAGAACAACTCAGAAATGGCACTTATTTGCAGGTTCAACAATGTTTGGCACAATTTGCTGAAGCTGCATCAGTGGATAACTAATACATGGAAGACCTTCCTTTCTGAGCCTACAGTGATTTTTCCCTGTGCTTAGAGCTTTCTCATCATTGTACTTGAATCTCAGGCATAAAAAGATGGTATTCTTCCTAAAGGTCAATTGTGTTGAACCTTGAATCCCAGATTTTAATCTATTGGCAAGAAATTATGATTTTTGCTGGCATGGTGAGGATGCAAATCTTCCTTTGCATTTTTGGCTTTCTTCTTCCCTCAAAAGCATTGGAAACTCCTAGAGAAAATTTGCATTCATCTCTTATAAAACTCTCAGGCTTTGTCACACAACTGTTGTGCATATTTTAGTAGAAATAGATTTGCCTCTAGGCTTGCCACTGGAAATATGGCTGAAAGCAGACAATAACATTTGGAAGCAGCATTCTGATTATGAAAGGCCACCCTTTAGGTGCGGAGAATGTTGTGATCTTGGTCATCTATCTGTTTCATGTCGAAGGAGAAAAAGAAATTCTTTTGGCAAGGCTTGATGATGGCAAGATGTTGAAACTTGAGACGCATCATCATTTTATGAATAGTTCCCTAGTAAATGTTCTTGTGCCTACCCCCAGTAGGTCAGATTCACTGACAAGAAACATGCCTTCACCTCCTAAGTGTGCTTTGAAAGCAGATTCTGTGAAGCCCATTGATAAGAAGAAGGCTTGCCAAGCAGTTGATATTATTTTGTTTTACAAGAATCTTCAAATCATCTAGGTTCTGCACAGAAGGCTTGTCTTTCTGTTTTATCAGTATAGGGATTTTCTGCTGTTGAAAGGGATGAGAATGTTGATCTGATGAATGCATCTCTTAAGAAAGGTGGTTGGACTGTAGTAACCAACAAAAAAGCAGTGTTGAAAAAGAAAGCCCCTTCACGAATAATTTTAAGATCACATAGGAATAGAAGGTTGGCTAATATGTGATGTCAGTCCTTAATTTATGTAATGGAGTCTTTATTTTTTCGGGTCAGGGCCCCTGTAGATAGCCCATCTAATTAATCTAAAAAAACAAATTACTAAAAAGTGCCTCATTTCTACAAAGATAGTATTGAATTTATCGCCTTGATCAAGAGCTATGAAAGCATTGTTTCATTTTCACAAATATAGCATTGAATCCATTCCCAGGATCAGTTATGACTATAACTACATTAAAGAATTTGTATTTTTGGAGCTAACACCTAGAAATGCCTCTTGAGAAAGACCAGTGATCCTTGTCTACATTCAACAAATCACACCAGTTAACAAATCCCTTTTGTTCAAAGATTATACCTTCCAATCTGGGTTTGATTCCCGAGCACAATCAGAAGTTTTGAACTACCAATCCACTACGAAGGTCCTAGATATTCTCCGACTAATATGACAAGAATACTGTATCATTTAAGAAGGTATGAGCCTTAAAACATAAAAATCGGGTGTATTATTAACATTCACAAGAGGGAACCTCCCACTAATCCCAATATCATGTTTCATAAACTTGATTCTATTTAATCATAATCTTCCTAATTGTATTCAATACGAGAGCTGTGTTTATCTACCATCGCTACATAAAGAACAGCAATATAAATGAGACAAATCTCTCCTATTCTTATTTTCAAAAATTCAAACTTCGCAATTCAATAACAGATTACTGCTCAAATGACTAGTTCTTAATATAGCTCTGTTTCCATCTTGATACAAGAATATCGGTAGTTTCTTATTTAAGGCAAGTTGTCCCAGAACATGCCCCAGGTAGAGAAGAGGCAGATAACAAATATTTGCAACAAGCATTAAGCCAAGTAAAAGGGAAAAAAAAGATTAATGGATTTAGTAAAATGCTAAAGATAGCCAATGTAAGAACAGAGGGCCTTTCAAATGGACTTGAACCTAGATTTGATTAGACTGCTTGTATTAAACGGCAATGCACAGTAAACATACTGTGTAATGCAAGAGTAGTAGGTAAAGAAAATGAGCCGTCCTGAATGTTATGAATCATGATAGAAATGTAGAACATAAAGAAGAAAGAGTGCAATGATGAAGGCAATATCTATGTATAAAACATGTAAAAATGCCAACTATTCCAAAGCAGTTACAGTCTGATAGATATTGGAATAACTGGATAGATCCACACTTCCAGACCAACTAAATGTGGGAAGCTTCAGGCTGTCATGGAGAGTTGCTATGAGTGGTTGGGTGTTTGTTTTCTATGTGGTCCCCTCGACATCTTTCTCGTCAGAGCTATCATCTGCATCGTCTTCTTTTTTCTTCACATCTCAACTCAAGGTCATACAGGGTCAAATTTCTTGAGTCAAGTTGCCCCTCCCTCAGCCGTTGCTCTGCCTTTGAAAGTCTTTGAACAAACATCAGAGAAGAAAAAACCTCTTCATTGTTTCACTCTGCAAGTGGATGAAGACTTAGTTTGGAAATATAATCATGCACTAACCATACAATTGTGCATTGCCAAGTAAAATGGCAGAGGTTTTAAGTTTAACTTTAAAGGTTGAACTGCAAATTTTTGAAATCTTTCAAATTGATTAAATTTGCTTTTAGTCTTCTTGTGTGATCAAACTATATCAAATACTGTAAAGTGTAACATGACTTGATTCATTGCAAAAATAGAAATGACTTGTTGAAGAACTATATTTCTACCATAGAGAAAAGCTCAATTGCAGAGAATATTAATATCTCAAGCATATTCCTGAAACACAGCAGGTACTGGCTCACATATAAAAGTTAACTTGTAACTTGGTTTGCCAACAAACCACTTTAAACAGAAGTTATAAATTCCTTAACTTTTTTGAAAGGGCATTTTCAAGTCTTGCTAAACATTGTCCCCAGTTTTGGTTGTAATATATCTAGTTTCACAATCTAAGCTTCAAAGAATCGACAAATAATACCTGTTGATGGTTCTAGTGTATTTTGATGACTGTGTATGGTCAGATTTTCATGACCAAGTGTCATCTATGCAACCTGAGCCACAGTGAGGTGCCTCGGCCACCCTCAAGAATGGTTTCTGGTTTTTGGACCATTTTCTTTGCACGTCTTCTTATTGATGCCTATTATAACATACGCAAAAATATTATGGTTGATCATAGTGAAAATCTCCATGGTCAAAGCATTCTTAGCATCTAGCAATATGCTTTTCCCATTTTAAAAACCCTTATCATCTAGCAATATGTTTCTCCCATTTTAAAAACCCTACTTATGGAAACTGACAGAAAGGCCCTCACAAGAGTTCTATGAACCAAGATCCAATTGCAACTTAGCAAGGAATCCTTTCAAGATGTCAGTCCCCAACAATGTGACTGAAGACCTCCAGATGGGTCCACATCCATGGCGATTTCCAGGAGTATTACAAGAAATAGGTTGCCCTGGTGATTTGCAGTAATAAAGAATTTCCATTTTAGTCACTCCAATATTCTAGTGCAAAGGAATGACCAGGTACATGGTGGATGAAGCAGTGTGCATCAGTGTCATTAGCATGGATTAATCTTTAAAAGGTAACTACTAAAGAGACGACAGATTCACACATTGTCTGAACTTGAGATGAAAAAAACAAGGACACTGCATTCAGAAAAAAATTGTTTGGAACTCCATTTAAAGCATGGTGTTGAGACTCAGACTCTGCAAAAACCCAACAACCTGTTTTTTGACTTGGCCTCCCTCAGCCAAAACTCAGCAAATTAAATTCATTTTTTCTTTTGTATTGTTTTCTGTGTTCCTTGGCAGCATTGCAGGTCTGCTGAAATTCATCTCAATTGTCAGACATGAACAAGCCTGTAAGTTGAGGCTGACTCAACAAGTACTCTTTGAGTCTCATAACTATGGTTTAAAGTCTGTCCCTGTGCAACCCATGGTCCCACTCCGGTTCAAACCGGCTTCAATGTCCAGGTTGAATCCCCTATGGGTTTGTCCAGGGTCCCGCCCAGAGCCTGTGGGTTCGGCCTGGATGAATACAGGCAAACCTGGGCCAAATTTCACCTTGATATGCATCCAGCTGGAAAATGTGGGTGTTTTTGACTATTTATTATAAGGAATCCATTTATAGCAATGATAAATAGATTGTCAAATTCATAGCATCAAGGAATAATCACCGGGTCGCTATGATAGAAATCTCTAATGGTATCAAATTTATAACAATGAATGAATCATGTTTATCAACTGTCATTGTTAAAGACAGTGGATAGTGTCTTCAAGAGTATCAAATGACTTCCATCAGCAATCTATCAAGTGTGTGGCAGCAGTGAGCAAGGATTAGAACATGTTAAAACCTTAGGGCCAGTTCATTACTTTAAGGATACCTTAATCCTTATCCAAATTCTTGATATGCTTCAAGGTTCTATAAACTTTTTTAAAAAAAAGCAGTCTTAATGTGCATAAAGACCTTGTGATACAGCACCAAACAAAGACAGTGTACAAGGAAGCCATCATGAGAATGATACTAAACATCAAATGAGAGTGATATCAAAAGATACATCATAGTGTTCTATGAAGAGTATCCTATTTATCCCAGTGCTCTATGAAAAGCCATGGATATGATAGTCATCAAGTTGTTATCTATGAAATGCCATTCATAGTCTATTGAGACTATAGAGTTCATAATCATAAATGATTGTCAGGCTTCAGCATAGTTTGCAAACTCTGCGAGTACTCTCCGAGTCACCGAGTACCCTCTAGTTTTTTTGCTAAGTAAGCTTTCACAAGCTTAACTCTCGCGTTTTTATAGATAAATATCGTTGCTGCTAAAATGCTGGTCAAAATGCATTTTTCACATGTTTTTGCTATAAACCCATGCATTTTCTCTTTCAAGATGTCAAATTTTTATTTTATACGTTTTGTAATTGAATTTTATAAAAAAAAAAATTTCTTTAAGAGATTTTAATTGTTAACACTTTCTAAGTTGCCAAGTTTTTGCTGAGTTGAAAATTTTGGGCTTGCCGGGTACTCTCTGAGTCCAAGTCTGCAAACTATGATTGTCAGGTCTAAGTAAACCCAAGTCAAAAGGACCTATAGGAAGATAGTCATCTAATATGGATGGTGATGACATTTTTTATTACCCATATTATTTTTTGATCAATGATGGCTGATTGTTGACACTTGTCATTATTATTTTTTAACTTTAATATTTATCATGAGATTCAAGTTTGACTAATATACGACTATTAATATGGTGGTGTATCTTTCAGACTTGCTGTGCTATTTGACTATTAATATGGTGTTGTGTTTTGAACTTAAGCCAAAATGAACCCAACCACCCAAAAAGTTTGACTGAACCCACGAAACAAACTATTGAACCCAAACTCAAACCGATAACTTAGTTTAAAGGTGAACAAGCATCTTTAAAATTGAGCAATTCCAGCCAAAAAGAACCAATGAGTAATATGAACATGACCTGTGCACAAGTCTCTTCATGTGTTACAAGTAATTCTTCATATTTTGATTGCAGCTCTTCTTTCTCAGCTTGCAACTTTTCATATTCTGCTGTAGTGGGCCCACCCAAGCTGCGTTGAATGAATCTGCCACATAAGAATAAGGAAAAGACATTTTAATTTTTGGAATTCAAAGGTAAAAACACAACATACAATATAAAACAAAAAGGGTTGAATGCATCATTCAAAAATAATTGAAGAATGTGCAAAACTCATAATAAAAGCTAAAACACTATATAGTAAATGTTATCCAAAAAATGAAACCATTTCTTCCATATTTAACTTTTAGAATTGAACAAGTTGTTCTTTGGTGCTAATACAAACTATCTATCTTGAATGAGGACAAAAAGAAGACATTTGTATGGAATTTCATTGAACACAAAAGTTTGTCATCAAGAAAAATAACCCTTTAACTATCGTGAGGTCAAGAAAATTGTTCCAAGACTTTTACTAATTTGTTCCCCATCTTGTCTGTATACAAATTAGTTTTGGCAATGGAAATGAGTGGTTTTCTTGTCTTAATGCTCATCGGAGTTCATACCACATTTTGTATGAAGTGAATAGTTTTTTTTGTATTAGAATATTTGATTAATAGAAGTGTATGTTTACACTTGTAGGCATTAGGTTTTTCTGAGGGTGTTGTAACCATCATCTATTTTTAGCCTGTATTTTTAGTCTGTAACTATTTTCTTTCTTTAGCATGTGACTACTTTCTATGTTTAACATATGATCAATAAAATAGTGTGACGTTCTCAACCTAAGAAAGCACACCATTTGCTCTCAATCTCATTCTTCAGTGTTACCCACATTGGTTTTAAAATTGTGTATGGAATTCGAGAAATACCAAGAAGAGGATTTCCAACGGTGTAGGACACAAATCCAGGTGCAAGTTTTATTCTATGTAGCTCGTTCATAAGATTATAAGCCCAGATCTAGGTCCGGTTCAAACCAGATTTGGCAGGGATCCATGCACGTTTCGAGTCGAGCTGGGAGCGTGCAAGGGACTGTGGGTTAATCCTAGGCAAACTCAAAGCTAACCAAATGAGACCATGACAAAACACAGAAAACTCACCTATTTAGTATTTTTATAGTTTGTTTAATTTTATTTTTTTGACTTTTTTAATAATTTCTTTGTGACCAGTCTAAAATCAGCTCCTAGCAATTAAAAAGGAGGCAGGCCATATTCATGAAACAATTGATGAACCAATCCAGAATTTCTATGGAGATGCTAATTATTGAAACCCAACAATCAATAAACTAATTTTATAGGTTTCTCAATTACATTCAACCAAACATGGCAAACTCTTAGATTCTATTTTTTTTAATTTTTATCTGGGGCAACTATCTGCAAATCTGTTCCAACCATTGAGAAAGAGTTTAAGTTCCAAGAGGAATGCAGGCTAGCCCAAGCTGGGGAATCATGACGAATCAAGAAGACTAGAAAGAGAGGCCATACCTCTCTAATGAGGGCGGGGGTAAAATTTTATGTCTACATTTTTACTAAAAAACTTAAGGTGCTATAAATGGTGTCTTTGCAAATTTGTAGTAAGAAGATTGTGTCACAACACTAACTAACCTTCAAAACCCAGTGTTGGTTTCATTTTCAACCTTCGCAATTTTTAGTTTTTCATGCTCATGGAATCAACATGTGTTGTCACGTTGTTATCCCACATTATGTCAACTTGCGTGAGTCAAATATTAAATGATTGTATCATTTGTCCTTGGTCGCAAACACTATTGGTCATTTTCAAAGGTCAAGTCACTTGCCAAATTGAAGATATCAACTTATTTACAATTTCCAAATTACACTTCAAGTTAAAAATTGATCAAATTATTCAGCTCCCAGAATTTGCAAACTGTGAAGATTTATCAAAATACTGGAATGCATTATGTTGCAGAAGGCATAAATTTTCCAGCTTCTAGAATACATGATTGTGTTGCATGTTTTCAAAAGTTTCCAACTTTCCAGTTCCCAAAATGTATGTTGAAGCTACGAGTTCTTATACTCCTCCAGTTTCTGAAAATGTAGTTGCACGTTGCAAATGGGGAGACTCTAGGATTTCAAATGTCACTAACAAAACCTTCCCAAATCCTGAAATAGTGCAAAATGTAAAGTTGGGCTTCAACCCCAAACTTCACAAAAGTAAAGTGAAAAGTGTTTTCAATATTTGAACCCTAAACTACGCCAGACTTCAAACAGTCGTCAAAAAAATATAATTAATTTTTGGTGTTTTCCTGGATTTCAAGACCTCCCAGACCATGATCAACGAGTTCTCCTACCTTTTTAAATCCTAATGGCAGTGTGAAGTGTTGAGAACAATTTAAAATTTCAGCATTTCTTAAAGTTCTAAAACCCCCCAAAATGTCGACAAATACAACTCATCAGCAATTTTGCTAGTTCGCGAACCTACCTAATCCCCGACATTCAACTCATTGGTGTTTTGATGGACTTTTAAACTTGTGACAATAGCTTTCACAATTCACAAACCTCAGAAAACCCCGACATGCCTGCACAAAAGGATAATTTCATCTTTCATGGTTGATTTAAAATTGCCAAGTCAGCAGCCTACGTGAAACTAGAAGCTATAGGACCGACTGTGGATGTCCATATGGACGTGATGGAGGGGATTTATAAGATGTTGCAAAGGCCACAATGATTGCGAGATGTGAGCAAAATGGATTTATTGAATCGGGCCTTAGAAACTTTCAAGTAAATGCATTTGGCAGAGGTGAAGCCGAATCTCCACAACCTTTACCAGCTTCCTCCATAAAATGGCATTGAAAATTAAGCACAGTTTCGATTCAATATTCATATAGAATTACAAATTACCTTTGCTTATCAAACTATGCAACTTTGGTGTTTGCAGGTGGCATCCAATATGCAGTAATGAAAACTCAAAAAAATGGTCCATTCTAAAGAGTCATGGATGGAAGTTACAATTTAGAGAAGACTTTATTCTTATTTCAGTTTCAGGTCAGGTAATATATAACAAAGATGAAATTGACCAACAATTGAAATGTGTTGCTTCTTTGCACCATGTAGAAAAAGAATACCATGACATATTCTCTAACTTTATTTTCTTTGCACTTTTGAAATTTCACTTGTCAACTTCACTCAAAAGTGAAAATTAGAAAATCAAAATTTAAAGAAATAGTTATGAATTAGTGGCAAATGAATTTCAAAAAATTCAAATTTTAAAGAAACAGTTTGAGGGAATTACAAAGGAAAGGTTATTTACATGAGATCATTTTGTGAAGGGGTTCTTTTCTTCTGGACTTGCATTAACAAACATTTGTATAGAAGAAAAAAGAGACTTTGAGCTCTTCCCCTTTGAATTTCAATAAAGAAGAATATTACTAGACTATAAGCTTATGTAATGTTTCTTTAAGCTGTAAGTTTTTCTTAAGTTAAATTTGCAACCTTTCTCTAAATATTTCTTGTCATGTGGTAGATGAAACAAGCCTTAATGCAACAATGGATACAATATTGGTGTTTTCAGATCTATGAGTTTGGAGAGCTTAGGTGAATGTCTCGTTTCTTATGTTAAGTATCATTTCCTCATTTAAACCCTTGTACTTTTTCTTCAAATCTATTCACTATTTGATAGGAAATGTAAGTTCTTGGCCCCGTGTTAGCATTATATGGTGTTCCTCTTTTTGTTTCAAATTTAGTTTGTGTGTCTTTCCTACTTTATAGTTAAAAGAATACCCCTTAAAAACTCAAATTTCTATCTAACAAGAGAGCTGCCTCTCAAGGAAGATCACTAATACAATAGTGCCCTATCAAACTATTGTAAACATTGTCGCTGCCCATTGGACAAGTTAGGCTATTTTCAATGAAATATTAATGCAACAAATCTATTTGCCTACAACCACTCACATTTTGTCATAGCTCTATTGCACTTTTGGTTGCGAACACAATTAGAGTTTTTAAAGGTCATTCAAACAAAAAAGCACAATAAGTCGACTCAAAAGTGCTTGAATGATCTTATATTTCTTTACTACAACTTTCAATTGTGTGCAAAGAAGGTAGAGGGGTAAGGGATACAACATGCCCTTTGCCTCGATGATATAATGTAAATACATTGTTTGCTAATGATGATTTTGGCTACTTTGAGAGGGAGGCAGCAGAATGGGAAGCAGAAGTGGCAACATGTCATGTCCCATTTTTAATTAATTTAATTTGTTATATAAATCGCTCAATTCAAAAAAGAATTATTTTTTTGTAAGGCCTTTAGGACCAACCTTGTGATTTTAAATTTTGGGCCCAAGAGCCCATTTAAGATTAGGTCAACAATTTTGAAGAGTTATTTTAATTCTTTTTCCCTCCAAGATGAGGCATGGGATTTGAGCGTCAAAATTTGGGTTGCAATACATATATAAAGCTTGTATCATTTTCCATTTAAGAAATCATCTCATCATGTGTCAATTTATCTTTTAGAGCACTTTCTGTTCAAGTATCCTTTTGTGGACAAAAACCAATAGAGGATTGTGATTTATGGATAAAAACCCATGAGTTACAAGAGTCAGAGGACAAAAGCCTTCTGATTCAGAAGGGCATCCTCATTCGAGGATTGCATTGGAGCTTCATGGAACTTCATATATTTGTAGAACATTTCAGCTATTCAATGTGTGTTCGTTTGTTGCAGGTTGAGATGAAATATATGTACTTGGAGTGCAGTGTTTGTGTCAGTCTGTTGTCATCTTGTGTGCTGTTGTAGGATTCCTTGTTTTTGTTCTTTTTTCTACTCATAATCCTTTCCAAGAGCTGGGAATATCAAACTTGTTGTGGAGAAGATCAGAGATTTTTCAATGCTTTCGTTGGCAGTGTGTGTGAGAGTTAAGCATTGTTAGTTTTAAATTTTGTATTTTTGTTGTGGCTAGTGTGATGACTGTGACAACAGTCATTATGCTTCAACAATCAGAATTATATCAACATAAAAGTTGCATGTGTTTCTGGTTCAATTTGTGCAAATTTGAATGTTGGCTACCTAGTCGAATTGGTGTTGTTTGGTGAAGTTTATTGTTTTTGATCAAATCTGTTATTATCATTGAAAAACCTAATTTGGGAGGTTACACAACATTTGGCAGAGCAATAAATGAGGAGGCCAGCAAGACGTAATGGGGGTTATAATGCATTCATAACATAATCCCACGGCCAAGGCTTCATTTTGTTGAGGATGACGCAGCTATACCACGCAGCAGAAACAAACTTTTCTAGCTTTATTCATAGAAGAAATTTGTAATTTGTATTTTGATATTTAGTGAAACTTGAAGCTCATATGTATTGAACTCATTTTTTGGTCTATGATGTGTATTTAACTCTATTTGTCATCTATATAACAGAAATTAGTAATATGTTCCCTAAATTCAATCAAATGTATGTTTTTGAAGAATATTTTTACAAATTTATGTGTTTTATAATGTTCGGAAAATTTGTGAAGTTATTGACAAAGTTTTTTGTTAAGTCTCAGTTGCTTTCAACAATCAGATCAGCCGAGTTATTGCCAAGTCTGATTTTATCAACTGTGATACCAATACACTATTTTTGTGTTGGAAATATATTACAACATAGTATATAGCTATAAAGTTACTATAGTGACTTTTTAGTATTTAAATATATTGTTAGAATAATAAGTAAGAAATTAGTTTTGCAAAGTTGCATTCCCATTAAATAGTAGTTGTTGGAAAATTTTAAATAACGCTTTGTAAAGCCACTTTGTAAGACATCAAAAATAAGAGTGTGTCTAAATGTTCCTACATGTTTATTTAAATGTTTCTAGTTGAAATACCTTGCAACTGGAATCTGTTCCTACAGTTGACAGCAACATATTGGTGGCCCAGCAGCAAGTGAAAATCTAATATGCTAAGTTCACATTTGTTTTTAATTGTTTAAAAGAGACTTTTGGATTGTTGTTGGTTGAGAGCACTTATTAACACAGTCATAGCTAATATCAAGCAAAGAGAACAATTGGTTGAATTGGTCCGAAAATAGTTATGAGGTACTTGTTCTAAATTGGATGTAATAAGTTAGAGAAGTGTGTCTCAAGGAGAATTTATTTTGCAAATTCAAAATTTATAAGAGCGAAGATATTTTATTTTGAGGGTATTGATACTCAAAATTTCACCTTTGCATATGGCTACTTCACATAACATTTGTGTCCTTGAAGCTATCCATGTTATACCTAATAGATATTTTGGACTTTTGCTCTCAAAGAGTCTAATGAAACATCAAATTAATAAAGTATAACAGGTTAATATTGGAGGTTGGAGGCATCGGAGGCATGAGGTATTTTTATCATCTTAAGCTAGCTTCTCGCTCAGAGAATACTTTGCATAAGAAGCACAAGTTTCATTTTATGTCCCATTCATGGAGAAAAGGAGGGTTCACAACTTTTGGCAGAACTGTGGATTGTGTAATATCTGAAATAAAGTGAGATTAGTGTATTTTTTCTATTAATCAGGAAAAAAATTGGGTAAGGGTTAGGAAAAATCAGAACAAAGAGAATGCCACAGAAACGAGAAAAAAAAACTTATAAACCCTAAAACAAATTACCAAAAAATCATGTTTTTATCTTAAAAATGGATTTTTCCAATGAAATCACCAAAAACGGGATCAATAGTTGGGTTAACCAATTAAACTGAAAAATCACAATATTTTGAATGAACAAATTCGTGTCCAGGCTGAATGCCAATTAATCACACTTTTTTGCAAATTTCCACAACTATGTGCTATCCATTTATTCTTATAATAATTTATTTTGCTGCCACACTTCATCTATGCTGATAAACACACAAATTATAATGAAAGAAAATATCTGATTCAAAAGTTTACTCAATTGCCACCGAGGGTTTCTGATTCTCCTCATACAAAGCAACAAGAACTGCAGCAAAAAACAATTAAATTTGATTTAGCCCAAAACGATAGCCATCTAGAACTTCTCAAAGAAAGAATAAGGTTCAGCTTCTTTGTGATTTAAATAATTGTTATTGTAAGAAACTAATCAATTCTATAACAAGCCTAAGAAAAATGTTAGCCTAGCATTCATTGTTCAATACAAGTACAAAAACTGAAACCATGGAGACCTTTTGTGAGGGTATCAAGCACACCACTTGACTCCAGATATTTCCTGAAAGCTTCCTTCTTGGATTCATTTGCCTGCAATATAAGGATGACAAACATTATCATAGAGCTTAAAAGTTACAAAAAACTTATTAGAAATGTAAACCCTTCCAAGAGCAATGCCAACTTACCATGTTGCAAATAGTTCCCTGTAATGTCCCCAAAATAATTAAATGATATTAATTGATTAACTAGTCCCAAATTTAATAATAATATCTTACAGACCCTTTTAATTAATTAATTTAATTATAAAATAAAAAGTAATAAACTATTGTCGGCTTGCTTGTAACCCTTCGAGAAACTTCCCAGAGCTTTTATAAGGCCGTGTTAGCATTATAGGTAGGCATTGATGAGTTTTATATTTCCTTTGTATTTGCGATTCCAGTTGGAATTCTGCATTGTTCACCATTTCAGAGGTGAGAGATCCTCCCTATTCTGGCATCCGCAGTTTCAGTGGGAACCACTCACCCTATTCTGCTTGTTGGTCCCAAATCTGTGAAGTCTTCACTTGAAAATCAAATCTGATGTAATCTTAGATCTATTTTATGTAAACTCGTGATTTATTCTGGTTAATGTTGTGTTAAAGCATTATTCAGTGGTGTTAATAATTCTAGCATCTACAATATCCATTTGTGCGAGTTGTACGTCGTGACTGAGGCCGTACAGGTGTGGAGTGTCAGTGCGTACGGGTAAGCGTCGCGCGAGGAAGTGTTGTGATCTAATCACACATCGCCCAGTTCAAATGGGACCCCTCCTTGGTTTGCTTGGGCCTTTTGGCTTTGTTTCTCAGCGGCTCTTGCTTTGGTCTCCTAAGGTTTCGTATGTTTCAAGTAATAAATTTGGCTAAGTCCCTTCTTGAAAGATTAATTCCCGACCATTTGAAGTTTTAGTTTTGTGATATTCCAAGTTGGGGAATCCTTTAAAAATGGACACAATCCCAAAATAATCCCTCAAGATGTCCGAAATTCCCTACAAACCCCCAATTGCACCCGGGTTGAAGAGGGTATTAAATTTGAAAAATTGGTTGAGTAATGGTCAAGCGGGGATCATGACCACACAAAGAAATGTCAAATTAGCCGACTACAAAATTGCAAATTTGAAAGAAATGGTTGAAAATGAACGGGTGAAAAATGAAGAATTCAACAACAGCACAAAACACAAAGGAAAGGGAAAAGTTTATAAAGTTTGCAATTTTCGATGAAAATAGACAATTCCCACTACTCGGCTTAAAAATTGCAATAAGAGGACAATAAAGAAATAAGGTGACGAAATCCTACCTCCAAGACTTGAAGGCAACCAGCAGGAGTTCCATCACACCTGATTCGGTGACCAAGTGACTAAGCCAAGAAGATAGACTAAGTGTTCTAAATTCCCCTATGAGAGCAAATTCGCGCCTAGCTTCACTGGAAACAAAGGATGAGCAAAGAATGTCGAGTACTCACCCATAGTAACAACCCTTCCAAAGCAAAATTCACTATGTTCAGGGCACACCCAACAATGTCGGTCTTGCAAAACCGTGAAGATGTAAAGAATCCCCATTCATTAGAAGCACGAATCTACATCTACAAAGAATCAGGCCCCATTTCAAAATTCATGAGTGAAAGTCAGAATACATCTTCGAGCAACAATGCACAGCAGCTAAGACAATCTTGTAGATGCAAGAGGGAGAAAGATCTTGCACTTCGTCCATATAAATTCATGAAGAGAAGTTGCAGAGCACCAAAGCACATGTGGGTAACCCAAAGACTTCTAGTTGACCAGTTCAAGCACTCACAAGCATCGTCCTTCATGTGATGCTCAAGAATGGCTAGAATTAGTAGCAGTATGTTGCTTGGGAAGGGACAAAATATGTTTTGAGAATGTAGAACCCACATTCACGATATTAAATCACCATGGAAGCTTCAGAGCCCGCACCTGACATGAGATATTCCAAGAATGAAGGAATAAGATGGGTCAATGATGATGGTATATGGGTGGCATTTGACATTCTCTTTGTGCCAATGTAGCGAGGACAGGTCCAAGTGGATTGTATTAAGTTTTGGGCTCATTGTGTGGAGTATGAACTGTGGCACCAATCTGGCTTAGGAAGAGAATCTTGACAATAAAAAGTCTATTGTGGAAGCCAAACACGCCTAGAGCTTGATTTCTATGTGGTAAAGGAAGAATGCGGACGTATGAAAATCCACCACGACCCCCAAATCATTCCCAAGCAGAGACATCCACGGTGAGGGCAAGATCCAGGACAACTTATTCCAACACGATGAAGAAACTACGCCCAACATGATGGAATGAGGGAAAGTTAGGGAACAAACAAATTTATAAGTCTTCCTCATTTGCACCCAACACAGTTTCACGGTGATGGAGGAGATGTTACAGAAGGAAAATCTGTAACTACCTCCAAATCGCGCTCAAGCGCAATGGAGAACGTTGAGAACACAACACAAAAAGAAAAACAATCCACCATTGAACCGAAATCGCACCCCATCGCAAGTCAACAGGGTCAACGGAAATTCCCAAATGGCTAAAAATCCAGCATACCCTTTAAAACGTGCTCGAGCGCATTTCCCACTCAACAAGGGAATTTCCAAGAACAAGAAAAGTCCGCCACAAGCTCTAATTCGCACCCGAGCACGAAATTGCCTATGTCAAGGAATTATTCAAAGGTTGAAAAATCCACAACATCCCCTAATCCGCACCCGAGCGCATTTTCCAAAGATCCTTCATGTTCATCCACAAGAAAAGCAAGTTGGGGAGATGCATTTAAGTAGAGGAAATACGAATGGGCTTGGATAATGAAATCCTTCATTTAAGGAAGAAATTTCGGGTTTACCTAAGGAGAAATCACGGGGTATGATCAAAATGGAAGAAATATCTAAACCCCATCACATTCAAGTAAATTCCACAATGAATTGGAGGCGATTGCAATGAATTCGGAAGAAAAAAGGATTTGTCAATTTTTGAATCAAATTGAAAATTAATAAATATTGAGTTTTATATTTAATTAATAAATATTTTCAAAATTGAAAAAGAGACATGAAGATAAATCTTGGAATTGAATTGAAGGTTAATTAAATATTAAATTTTATATTTAATATTTAATTAATAAACTTCTAGAGAAAAGATGGCAAAATGAATAAAACGATTTTTTGGATTTGAAGTCTAAAATTAATTAAATATTGAATTTCGTTTAATATTTAATTAATCAATTGTGAAGAAATCCAAAAAAAAGCGAAGAGGCAAGATTACTCACAATTTGAAAAATTAAGTTCGCTTTTCCTGGGACTTATTTTGGAAGATGATTAAATTTATTCAAGAAATTTTAAAAAAAGCGATAAAGAAGCAAAATTTGTTCAAAATTGAAAAATTGCAGAATAATAAATAAATCATTTATTGGATTGTTTTGGAGGAAATGTTAATTATTGTTTTTTTGATTTTCCAATAATTAATATAAAAAAATCAATTTGTTTTCAATATTTAATTCAGAAAATTGAAAATAAATCCAAAAAACATATAACTTCATCATGATGTCAGAGCTCCAAAACTGGCAATTTCCAAAAACGAGAGAAAAATAGAGACAAGTGGCGTTTCTTGTGGGAGAATCTTCGTCCAACTTGGTAGTTTCCTAAAATTAGCCTACAGCTTTTAAAGCAGCTTTTCGGGGTTTCAGTCTATATAAGAAAACCCTCTTTCATTTCATTATAACGCTCAGGTTTCAAGAAGCAAGTTGAAAAGAGCTTGGAAATTCAGAAGGCTTGCAAGAAGATTCGAGAAGGTTTTTTGAGGAACGTGAAAATTCTAGAAGCGTATTTCGCGAAAAACGTGAAAAGTGTTTGCCAGTTTGGAAAATTCAGGAGAAATTGTGAAATCTTGTGAAAGAAGAATTTTCTGCAGTAAGTTTGGAAAACTTGGGAAAATACATAAATTCTTGGAGGAGAGAGAAAGTTCTGTCGTGAAGAGAAAATAGAGAATTTTGATAAATTTCCGGAATTTTCTCCTTCAAGGGAGAAATTGTTTCTGCTTTTTCCTTTTCTTACATGCTCTTATGTTCGTTTTAATTTCTATTTTGCAGGAATGGCTGAGCCCAGAAGAACAAGTATGACAAGGAAGTAGCTGATAAAGAATGAACAAAGAGGGTTTTATCCAAAATCCAAAATTATTTCAAAATGGTCAGAAATGGAGATACTAACCTCAGATGCCTAGACATGAATGAATTTCACAGAAGAATGTTTGGATACAAAGATCATCAGCCGACACACTTGGCCACCCGAATTGTAGATAGTGGAATCGTAGCTGCAGCTGGCTTTCTTCCAACTTTTCAGTATTCTAAGTTGATCGTGGAATGCGCCAAGCACTACAACCCCGGAGACAGAACAATTAGCGATTCAGATAGAAATAGGATTGCAGACCTTTCCCCACCAACTATAGCAGAGGCATTTGGAATCCCTTCTTCCCGGAAGTTGGTATTGAAGTCAAAAGAACAAGCACACAGAGTTTTCACCGCCGGAGTTCAGTATTGTGAGAACATCATAAATGACCAATGGCTGAAAAAGAATAGATCCTACCGCACAAAAATGTCGAAGGAGCTTGCATGGCTAGATTTTCTCAGAGAATATAGCGACTTAGTCATGATGCTGAACAAGATTTTTGGCATGCCACGGTCCTATCTATTCGAATCCTGGATGTGGCACTTTGTCGAGAAGGTAGTTGAAGAGCACAACCATATGGATTGGGCTGGATTGATCAGTGACAACCTAAGTGAACAGTTGGTGAATCTGGAGCAATCAAGGAAGTTTTATATGAGCTCTTATGTCATATACATGTTGGCACGAAATACGGGGTATGATGGATTGCGGTGTAAAGGAGCAATTGGAAGTGGCACTCCACATTTGAAAGTACATGAGTGTTACCCTCAGTTGCATTTGTAGGCTAGATGATTATGTTCGAGTCAACGACGCCTTTGCGATACGTATTGTATAGACTCTGCAGAAAAGATTGCACGTAAGGCTGTCAGTCGAGGCAATGAAGTTGGTGGAGGAATATGGAGCTTGGTTCATTCAGTTTCCTACTTTCTCCTATATTAGAGTTCAGGGATTTTCAACACAGCCATACAAACTCCCACGATACCCTACTGATAAAATGGTCCTGCTAGAGATCACTCGGCAGCTAACGGTGTATGATAAAATCCAAAAAGGAAAGAAAAAGTTGGGATTGGAATTCTCAATCTCCATAGGTGAAGATAAGGCTAAAATGTGTCTGTGCTTGAAGGCAGCTGAAAGGTCATCTGATGAATTGCATTTCTTCCATCTTCCACTTCTTCCAGGAAGAACAGACTGTGACCCATATAACAAAATCAAATCGATGGCAAGTGCGAGATATCAGCACAAGATGCACCTTGAAGACTTTTGGGCCAATGCTGCGGATGAAAATGAAATTAGAAAAAAGAGGTATTCCATATTGGCACTCAATTTGATCAGAGCATGCACGATCTTCCGAATAACTGATCAGATGGGAGAAGACTTGAACGTGATACAGAGAAGGAAAAGGTCATCCATCCCTATGACTGGTCAAGAAAGGAGATTACAGACATTGACATATTAT
The DNA here is from genome assembly GCA_018584345.1 of Thuja plicata. NCBI lineage: Eukaryota > Viridiplantae > Streptophyta > Pinopsida > Cupressales > Cupressaceae > Thuja > Thuja plicata. The sequence continues at coordinate 3,023,146 of MU225578.1, read as the reverse complement.
CCGCACCAGTCTTGATTTCACAAAGTGGTGGATTGAACGACAATTGGACAAGCTCGCCATACCAAAGGATGGTTGGACATACAAGCTAATGGGTCACTTGCCATTGAGAGATGAACGACCACAGCGACCATCTAGAGATAGAACTGAAGAAGGAGAAATCCTCTCAAGAAGTGTTGAGCAAAGGAAAAGAAAAGGTGTTTCTCAGGAAGTGCAACAAAGAGGTATTCGTATTGAAGAGCCCTAGCAAAAGAGTCAGAGATTAGGAAATGCACCATCTTCGCCTAGTCGGACTCCGAGTTTGCAGGAGATAGACCCTTTTCCCAGAGAAGAAGCAGAAACCAGCAGGAGAAGGTTAGAGCAAGAACATACGACTAGGTCAGTACAAGACAGAGAAAGTATCAATGCATATGAGTTGGCCCAAGGAAGAAGCAGGGAACATGATGTTGCCACTGAGGAGAGTCTCAGTGCCATTTTGGAACAGGAAATGATGGAAACGGAAGAGGCTCCTGAAACAGAGGCAGAAGCAGTAGCTCCAGAAACAACAGTAGAAAGTCATGTTGCCGAGGAAGAAATTGATGTAAGGGCAGTGCAAGGGCAAGAATAGTTGACAGCTCAGAATGATCAAGGTGTTGCTATTCTAGAATGGTTAAGGCAATTGAATTGCAGGAAATCCTTAACCGAGTCAACCAGTCACAGGAAAAAGAAAAAGCTAAGAAATTTGCAAGGGTAATCAGAGGGGAATCTGGATCCAGAATCCTGTAGTTTGCAACTCCGACAGTTGATATGGCAAAAGATCAGATTACCCCCGATGAGTATAATGTGAGGGAGATTGATTTAGGCCATGCCTCCCGAGAGCAGGTATTGGGAGAATTCAATGATTCTGCACAAACAGTAAAGGATAAGATGAGGAAGCTAGAAGAAAAATACCAGAGGCAAAAGGGAGAGATCAAAGCATTGTGCGACTACATCAACAGCCTACCTCATCTGGTGAGGGAAGAAGGTCCAACCTTTGTTCCTCCTCCAGTTGTTCTGGTTGAGTCAGTGGAGAGTATAGATAGAATCAGGCGAATTGCTCAAGGAGCAGAAGTTTGGATCGAGGGCATCCAGAATGAGGCCTACAAGCATGGTAAGGCATGGTAAGGACTTAGTACGAGTTTATGGCAAGGCACTAGCCATCCTTTCCTAGATTCAGTGCATGGAGGAGTCGTGGGAAGATGAGCATATTTATCAGGATGAGATGATTACGGAATTGTAGGAATTGATGGAGAGACCCAGGCAGGTACTAATTAACTCTGGGGTCATTAAGGAAGGAGGAGCATATGATTTTACCCGATGGTATGGTGTAGTGCTCATGGCAAAGGAAACGTTTGGACATTTTGTCGAGGAGTCCACTCGATTGAGGGGGATAGCTGAGAATATCAAACAGGAGGTCTCCAACACTGCTCCATCACTGGTATGACAAAGGTTGTTTGAAAATGAGATGATTGTAAGCAACCTGAAGAGTATATTGGAAGAGTCCTTTAGATTGAATTTCTTCACCAAGGATGACTTTGAGAACTTCTCCACTTTCTCGAATGACATGCATACAGCTCAGGATTTATTGCCAGAATGGGAGGACAACTTGAGAAAATCTGAGCGAGCTATGATAGCTGTGGAATTCAAACAGGAATCAGCGTCGAGTGTCAGCGTGGACGAATTAGAGACAGTTTTGGCAAGATTCCATGCATTCAAGCAGCAAGGTCAAAGCTAGGCTATTCTGGTCAAGGATGCATCTAATGCATAGTGGGCATGTGTGGTAGTTATTTATTTCACCCCTCTTCCTAGATATGCATGCATTGTGGGCATTTATTACCCAGTAAGGCTGTGGAATCTTCTTGGTTGGTCAAAGTTGACCTTTGCATTAATGTAGATTATCTTTTCTTTGCCCTAACCCTAGTTAGGTTGAGGTGGCAAAATCTGGGCCATCAGTTATTGTAGTAATTTGGGCCACTCGTTGTAACTGGGGATCTATATAAAGGCCTCACTTCTCATTTGTAAGCAGTGGAATTTGGAGATTATTGCTAAGAGCTACTGAGACAATAATCATTCATTGAAGTTTGGTGATTATTTGATGTGTCTTGAAGCTCGCTTGGTTTCATAATTCCCTCATTTAGATTAAATTGTTAGATAAAGTGTTGTGATTGCAATGGAGAATATGATGGTGTTTTGATGTATTCCTTTTGGTTCATACTTTTGACGTTTTACTGATTGTAAATTGTTGTGCAAAGTTAGCCTGAACCCCATTCTTGTGTATGCTTAACTTCTATCATTCACACACATTGTTCTTTCTGATGGTGCTCGTGGTGGTATGAAAATCAGGTGCACTAACCCTTGAAGATTGCACTGGTTCACGCGTAGTTGTAGTTTATCTTGGCGAAGCGGAGCCCGGTTATTTGGAATTTGTCCACCAAAACAGTTTTCATTGTTATCATTACCCTTAGGAGTAGATTATAATTTCTAAACCCTCTCCTATTTGCTTTCCGCATTTTCCTAAAAAATCCAAAAAAGTGTTTCATTGCAAAATCTATCGATAGCTCCATCCAGTATGATTTGAAATCCATTTCAAGTTTACTAACGTAAGGCCCCTCGTGATTAACAGCAAATCACATCAACCATTGAGCTTATCCGCAGTCAAGAACTGACATTGAAGGAACCTTGGAATCCATTGTGTGATCTTTCGCAATCTTACCACACTAACGATTTTGATCAAGAGAGGATAAGATACTTTGGTATTTTGTTCTACTGTTGGTGAGTCATAAAACACCCATCAGTAGGAAGTACGGAGTAGAGATTATTGTATGGGGTAAAGGAAGGTGGCCAGTCTGTACGAGTGTGAGACTAGACGGTATGGTGCAGATTGACCGTATGGGTGGGGTGAGCGTATGAGTGATCTCGGCTGGCAACGTGTTCGGGTAAGCCACCTACCGTACGAATAAGACAAGCACAGGTGGGGTGATTGTTGACCGTACGAAGGAACGTACAGACATAGATTGACCATCGTACGGTGGCAAGACCGTATAGGCAGCATACCGTACGGGTTTGGAATAAGGTGGGTCGGCAGAGGTTGTTTTTGTTGTATGGGTGGAAGAATTATTACAAGTGCACAGAGAAGGTGAATACCTGCTTTCAGTACATCACAGTGGTATCAGAGCTGGTGATCTTGCCAGTCTGTGGGGTAGTGGATGCGGAACGAGCTCATTGTATACAGCAAAAGGAGGTACAGTTCTGCAGACAGAATGGGGGAGCCCAATACTCAAATCACAGCACTGTTAAGGGAACTAACCAGAAGCCAAGCTCAGCGCAACGAAGCCATAGTCAAAAGGGAACAACGACAAGAACTCATGGAGGAGACATTGTGACAATTGGCATAAGGTAGAACAAATGGAGATCACAATGGACATAGCGATAATTCGGTCACGGGAAGGTCAAACACACTGCACTGACATTCTCGACCGTTAATGTCGACATTTCCCCAAAGAACAGAAGCACCTCGCAGAGAACGAGAGTCCACTTTCCAGGAGATGCAAGAGCGGCTGAGACAAGATTGGAGGGATGCGGATCTTGAGGGAGATATATCTTTCAAGGATTATGCAGATCTACGAATGAAATATTCAGACGACAAGGGTTGTGGCTACTACAATGATGACATCAAACAAAAGATTAGCAAGCTATCATCCTTTGATGGATCTGGGACAACATCAACACGAGCATGGGTACAGAAAGCAGATACCTACTTCCAACTCAACCCGATGCTCGAAGATGAGGCAATCAAATTTGCAGCACTTCACCTAGAAGGAGTCACTCATGAATGGTGGCACCACGCGATGATCACCCTCGGTCACAATCGAGCCACTTCATATGTAGATGTCACAAAGAAACTGATAGACCGCTTTGACGGGAAGGATCCAAAGCTCAACTTCAAGGAGTTGACACAACTAAAGTAGACCGAATCGGCGGATGATTACATTTCAGAATTCCAGAGGTTGTCAGTGTTGGTTACTGACATGTCTAAGAGAAGACTTGTCGTGTTGTTCGTGGATGGATTGATGGAGCCCCTTGAGGGTCAGGTCAAGGGTTTCAACCCCAACATGCTCACATAGTCATATAAGAAAGCGCATAACATGGCTACCTCATCCTCTAGGAGTCAAACACATTCCCAACTACCTCTCCCCCAAGAGGACAAGGAGCCATTTTAGAAGAAGCCTCTGATGGATGAGACCACTCGTCAAGAGCTCTAGAAGAGGAAGCTTTGTGTCACTTGCAAGGAACCTTGGGAATCTGGTCACCGTTGTCTTGGCAAGGAGAAGATTCACTGTATTGAGGTGGTACCTAATGATGGGGAAGAAAGTAAAGTACCCAAAGCGCAAGTGGAAGAGAGTAACAATATGGAGAGGATTGCCACACTTGTGCAAAGGGGAGGTTCCATTGCTACACTTTTCGCAACTTCCGGATGTAGCGTATTTGGGTCCGTGGCACACTTCAAGGTGAGCAAATCACAATCATGCTTGATAGTGGGGCCACACTCAATTTCATCAATTCATCACTTGTCACTAAATGGGCTTTGCACATGGTGGAGCATGAGAGATTTGAGGTCAAGGTGGCAAGAGGAACTTTACTACCCTGCACTGATGTGATTCCACAGTTGAACATTACCATGGGGAACTACACAATGACAGATGATTTCTTTGTGATAGATTTGGATGATACATATGTCATATTAGGCATTCAATGGATGGAGACCCTTGACCAGTACACACAGAGTTTCAAGAAGATGGAGTTTTCATTTGAGGTGGACAAAAAGAAGGTGGTACTAAGAGGGATGTCCAATAGAGGCCCAAGAGAGAGTTCAGTGAAGAAGATAGAGGCAATTTTCAGACAAGATAAGATTCAAGCATATAACTTTAACACTGAAGATGTGAAAGGGAAGAAGAATGTGGCGGCCCATACGTTATTCAAGATACCTGCCATATACCCCTTGTTTCAGATTTTAAAGGAATTGAGTGCTCATTTGTTGGTTGAGTACTCCAAGAACACCTTTGCATGCCAGTTGATGGATGGTCAAATACAAGATGACAGGTACTAGGTGGTTGATGATGTCATCTAATACAATGACAGAATCTATTTGGTACCTGACTCAAAACTAAAGAAGATGATTGTAGGGGAGATTCATGATCCACCCCTAGCAGGATTCCCAGGATCGAATTTGTGATTGCTTGAGAGCAAGAAATCTCTAGGCGGGGAGGACTCTAATGTCCCCGAAGTAATTAAATGACTCAATTAAATTTATTGATTAAGTGGTTCCAAATTTAATAATAATATCTTACGGACCATTTTAATTAATTAATTTAATTATAAAATAAAAAGTAATAAACTATTGTCGGCTTGCTTGTAACCCTTCGAGAAACTTCCTGGAACCCTTTATAAGGTCGTGTTGGCATTGTAGGTAGGCATTGATGAGTTTTATATTTCCTTTATATTTGCGATTCCAGTTGGAATTCTGCATTGTTCACCGTTTCGGAGGTGAGAGATCCTCCCTATTCTGGCATCCGCAGTTTTGGTGGGAGTCGCTCCTCACCCTATTCTGCTTGTTGGTTCCAAATTTGTGAAGTCTTCACTTGAAGCTCAAATCTGATGTAATATGAGATCTATTTTATATAAACTCGCGATTTGTTCTCGTTAATGTTGTGTTAAAGAGTGATTCATTGGTGTTAATAATTCTATCATCTGCAATATCCATTTGTGCGAGTTGCACATCATCACTAGGGTCGTGCGGGTGTGGAGTGTTAGTGCGTACGGGGTGAGCGTCGCGCGAGGAATTACGGAGCAAAAATTGTCGTATGGGGTGAAGAAGGTGGCCAGTCCGTACGGGTATGAGACTAGACCATACGGGTGGGGTGAGCGTACGGGTTATCTCGGCTGGCGACGTGTTCGGGTAAGCCACCTACTATACGAATAAGACAAGTACGTGTGGGGTGATTGTTGACCGTACGAACATAGATTGACCACTGTACGGTGGCAAGACCGTACGAGCAGCATACCACACGGGGTTGGAATAAGGTGGGTCAGTAGAGGTTGTTTTTGTCGTACGGGTGGAAGAATTGCTGCAAGTGTGCAAAGAAGGTGAATACCCGCTTTCGGTACATCACATTCCCACACCATTTCAAAAACAAAGTCAACCAACAAAATTCCACAACTTATATTACCCAATAAAACCTTCAAAAGAATAATAGGATTCAATGGACACAAATAGATTGACGAGAGAAACAATGACAGAAAAATTTTATGCAATGATTGTGGAGTCCAACTAAACATTTGGCACACCAAGGCATGGGATGAGCAACAGTGTGCACAAGATAAGTCAATTAATGACCACAAAGGATGGTCAAATGAAAATCCAAAAAAATACAAACATCATAAAGAGAACCATCATTAAAAAGATTGCAATAGATTTGACCAATGAAGAAATGGAATGCTGCTATACAGAGTTGTAATTCTTCTGTTAAGAGATCCTCAATGTGCATGCATAGCTGCTTGGATTACCCACCCTTCACTAGGTGCTTGATACTTAACTGCATCAAGTCATCATTTGCAAAGAACTAAACAGATAGGCATTTAAATCTTCCCCTCGATTAGTGTAACTCCATGTTTTGCGATTTTAGTCAAAAGCATAAAGTGAACAATATCCAAATCATCTGCTTGGTTAGACAACCTTTTAGCACTTTGAGTGCATCAAAGACATTCTTTGAGGAAGTAGGCCTTCTGACATTGTCATCATTTGCAAGGAATTAAACAGAGAGGCATTCAAACATTCTTGATTATTGTAACCCAATGTTTTGTGATTTTGATCAATAGTGTAAATTTGACATCATTCATAAGTTTGCATTGCTTTTTGAAATTTGCTTGGATAAGTAGTAAAAGGTGTTTGAAATTTATGTATGGAACAGAATAGGGGCAGTGTTGAAAACACCCACTGAAAATTTATTCATTCTGCTGAATCTACTTCCTTGAATCACATATTACAAACTGAATTTCCCTTTAGAGAAAATAATATTACCTATGCAAATGGAAATGGGGCTTTTAATATAGAGCTTTAATATTTATACTTCTAAAACTGTCTAAAAAAACACTAAAAAACTAGGTGATACTCTAAATTTAAACAACAGATTGCACCACTTGAAACTAACTTCCAAACAAAAAACTTACCATAAAAAAATAACACTAGCTTGCATCTAAAATAACATTCTTACCTTCATCAACATTTTGTTGTTTGAAATTGATTTTTCCTACATTATCCTCTTTGATGTGAAATCCCTGTGGATGGAATTTTGTCTTCCTGAATGTATTACCTTTCCAAGTTCTTTAGTCATGATATCTATCAACTGCTTTTCTGACCTACAAAACTCAATTTCAACTTTCTTCTCTTGTACCAACCCTCTTATGTAATGGTCCTTCAGTTCTATGTGTTTTAACCTTGCATAAAATGCTAGATTCTTACTTTGTATTGCTCCGCCATTATCACAAAATATCACTAAGATTCCGTTTTTCTTCTCCTACATCTTCCAGAGCTCTTCTTAACTAACCTACTTGTGCACACAAAACTATCAATGAAACATATTATGTACTTGTACTAGATAATAAAACTATATCCTGCTTGTTTGAACTCCATGTAATCATTCCACTTCCTAATGTAAAACAATGTCCTGATGTGGCTCTTTCTATCATCTGATTACCCTGCCCGATCTACATCTAAATAGCCCACCAGATTTAAATCCTCAACCGAATAATAATGCAATCCATGATCCTTTGTTCTTTTCACATACCTTATATAGATAGAATAAAATACAAATAATTATGTTGTACTTCCAATTAGTCAGCATGAATGGTTGCAATTGCTTAGCAACCATTGGCAAGTATATGTAGTTTGTAGACAAGAAAAGGGACAATGCTGTTAGAATTGTTCCCTATTACAGTTTTGTATGAGAGCATTGAATGAATAAAGAAAGCAACTGTTAAATCTCTTGAATGATTATACTATTCTTGGATGAATCATTTATGTTTATGAACTTAGTTTTCTATGCTTTGAATAATTGTAAAATTTATTTAGCAAGTAAACATTTGGCATCATTTGCTTCAAAGAGCTTGGGTTAAAATGGCCATTTGATGGGACGACTGATTTAAGAGACTATACAATCAAATCAAGAAAGAGAAGACAAACTCATAGAAGACTTAATAAACTTGTGGGCCATATTTGTGAAGGAATATGTAATAACCCAGCCAAAATATTATGCAGATAAACCAGTATTTAGGGCAAATATTATGCAAACCCCTTCTACAAATATTATTTAAATCGGATTTAGATTATTTAACCAATTCTAGCAAAGAGTCCTAATTTCTCTTCCACGGCTTATACATTAACCATTGCAATAATTCTAATGATTGTTTTAAGTAAAAAATGAAGGCCATTATTATTTTTAACGAAATTCAAGGACCCAAAAATACTCCTTAAAAACTTTAATCTTTAACCTTTTTCATTTTTTTTTTCTTTTGGCTTTTATTATTGATCCTCATATGACCCAACTCTCAATTCTTAACACGTTTGTAAAATATTAATTACCTATTTGCACATATACAAAGAAAACATTTGAAAAGCTTTGGCTTAACAATGGAGTCTAGAAAGATGTCTAGTACATGACAATGATAATAGAAAACATGGTCGCAACTGCAACAATTATAATATAAAAAGTTGCAATGGCAACAATAGCATAAACAAGGTACTACAAATCCTTACAAAGCCTGACAATCAATCTTGCATTCTATAGGTTGAATTGATCGCCAAGGTCTAACAGTCATGTATTCTCTCTTGTGACTGTCTTGTTTTTCCACATTTTTTATCTGGAGGGTTGACCAATTTTATTATTGGTGCTGACCTGTTTTGTAAATAATTACCTTTGTTTATTATTAATACAATTATCATTTTATAGTGATTAATGCTAGCCTTTTTTAAGGTAAATGCAACCCTGCTATATCTTCATGGGATACCTCTATTCTTCGAAAGTGGAAAGGAATAATGATTCCCAGTGGAATGATTAATTCAGCACAGGGCAAGCACTCAGTGGATTGATCAGATGTTAAATGGATTCCTCCATCTCAAGGCATAGTCAAAATTAACTTTGATGGGGCTTCCCACAGGAATCCTAAGAAATCGGACATTGGATCATGTATTCGGGATCATCAGGGTAATGTCTTAGCAATTCAAGCCTCTCCCCTTCCGCCAGGGACAAATAATTTGGCAGAAGCTCAAGCTATGCTAGCGGGACTAGTTTTAGCCAGAGCAGGAGGATACACAAAAATTCAAGTGGAAGGAGATTCTTTGGTTATTGTAAATGCGTGTGTCAAGCGATGTTGCCACAATTGGCAGATTGCATACATACTAAAACAGATTTGGCAACTTTTGGAATCCTTTGATGAGAAATACATATCGCACACTCTTCGGGAAGGCAATTCAGTATCAGACTACTTAGCCAATATGGGGTGTGATGGGACAGATATCACCTCATTATAGCCAAATAACTTTCTCCAATCAAACCAAGATCTGCAAAAATTGTCCGAGCTCGATAAATTAACTTGTGAGAAGTAACACCATGAGGTAGGATCGATGACATAATAATTAATTACAAGGTGATGTAAATCTACCCAAATTGCAGCTCGAGAGTACAGTACGTTGGTGCCTACTCATAAAAATCCAATGTCGCGATCTTCAAATGTGGAAGCAAAAAACCTAGCTATTATTGGGTACTTTGAGTTTACTGCAGAGACACATAGATAATACGGTACCAAGCTGTGACCTTTACGACCTTCGAGTTGCAATCTCGCACACTTCGAATCTGTTGTCATGTGCTAAAAATACCACTATCAATGTGTGCTCAGAGTCTATTTATTGCGATAAGACTGTTTTAAAAGCATTCTTCAGAAGTTTGGCTGTCGGTTTTCATCGGCATTTCATAGTAAAACTTTAGAAAGGTTGCAGAAAACAGCAATGGTGAATCTTGACAACATGTGCCCTAGGTGCGAAACTTGCAATCATTATCATAGTGAGTTGCTTTCGAAGAACTACAGGATAAATATTCAGTCTAAGGAGGAGGAGGAGATGTTGCCAGTGCTCATTGATGACATGTTCATGGATGAGGTGTTAGTGTGTTATTCTGCTACTATCTGTCGTGCCATCAGACGGATAATTGGTGAGGAAATCCTTGCCCCACAAACCAAACAATTTCTATACCCATCGCAGTTAATTTCAAATTTTTTGTCAATTGCAATGGATCTGGTTCAGTCTGTTTCGCTACTTGAAATTGTAGCACAAAAAGTGATTAACCCAGAGTTCTTGAGGGACAATAAACTCAGAAGGGCCATGCAAAAATATGATATTTGGAACGGTCATGCGCTTGTTGGGGGCCTCTGTCCACGTCGTCTACTCCTCAGCAAACATGAATTCATGGTTATCTATGACAGCATAAAGCGGTCGCTGGAGAAACAAAGCCTGCGGTATGTGAAAAACTCTCTACACTCTATGAGCCGAACACTAGGCCAAGAGCTGGAAGAAAGGACCAAGCAGGTGGTATATGCCATGTTTGACTTGTTGGAAATTCCGAATTTCCCAACTATGGTTGGGGCGGGTTCAGGTCTCCACACTCAGCCTCAGTCTCCTCGTATACCTGTTGTCCTCGACCTAAACATCCAAATTGCGGGCAATAAACCCTCTAGTGTAAGCAAGGCACAAACTGATATGGTGGCATGGGGCTCAATGTCCTCGTGTGGGCTTCGCAACAGTTGGGAGTGCGACAACTCGGGATGGGAATGTGAGCCGCAGGTAGCACCTCACTCAGACTGGCAGGCTGTCACTGCTGGTTGGTCCCCGGGCTTTCAACCACAGACTAATCCATGGAACCCCTCTGCGATGGAAGAATAATGCTTAGGCTCGCGGTTTTGGTGAGTAAAGGAAGATTACTCCTCGGGTTGGCGGTTTTTCATTTTTGGACAAGGATGATTGATAGAGAAAATTCAATCCCCAGCAATTTCGAATCCATCGCACTCTGGGTCTGTGGCATATAGCAGCCATTTTTGAGCTACCCATGAATACACGTATGCGGTTATTAGGGTACTACTTTCCTTTCAGACTGTTCCTACACTTCCACTTGTTTTTAAACTCCTTCGAAGTAATGGGCACATAAATGTGAAATATTTTGGCTTTAATTCCGAGGGAATGCCCTTCGATGGATAAATGGCCGTGTGCAGCCCGACGAGTATGAAATGGATCTTTTCATAGTTGCCTTAGATATTTGGAATTGGGTGATGAATGACTCCAATGTCTTGACTCTTCAATGTTTAGTAAGATATTACAGTATATTGTAATAGTCTTTTGTATTGGGCAAGGATTCCGGGTTTTCTTTCTGGTTCTTTCCCGGATGAGCCCTTGAATCAGTTTATATTTCATAATTAATATATAGTGGCCTGCCCACTTTTGCTTTAAAAAAAACCAATTATCATTTTATCAATAAGAAACAATAGTAATTATAGTGCTAGTGAAACTTGAGAGTCAGAAATTTCTCAGGTTGAGTCTTAAACCCCACGAAATCAAAGGCTCATGGGGGTTTTGATTTTTGTTTCATAAGTAATCCTACTTTCTTACTCCCTCTAGCATGGTTCTATGAGAAAACATCTTATTTCAGACTGTTACTACACTTCCACTTATTTTTAAACTGCTTCGAAGTAATGGGCACATAAATGTGAAATATTTTGGCTTTAATTCCGAGGGAATGCCCTTCGATGGATAAATGGTCGTGTGCAGCCCGACGAGTATGAAATGGATCTTTTCATAGCTGCCTTAGATATTTGGAATTGGGTGATGAATGACTCCAATGTCTTGACTCTTCAATGTTTAGTAAGATATTACAATATATTGTAATAGTCTTTTGTATTGGGCAAGGATTCCGGGTTTTCTTTCTGGTTCTTTCCCGGATGAGCCCTTGAATCAGTTCATATTTTATAATTAATATATAGTGGCCTGCCCACTTTTGCTTTAAAAAAAAACAATTATCATTTTATCAATAAGAAACAATAGTAATTATAGTGCTAGTGAAACTTGAGAGTCAGAAATTTCTCAAGTTGAGTCTTAAACGCCACGAAATCAAAGGCTCGTGGGGGTTTTGATTTTTGTTTCATAAGTAATCCTACTTTCTTACTCCCTCTAGCATGGTTCTATGAGAAAACATCTTATTTTTTTAAGTAAAGAGAGACCTAGGGAGAGATGAGATTGTGGCTTCAATTAAATTATATATCCCTTGGAATAGTCTTAAAATGAGGAAGGATGTGGACTTTTTCATGGATGATTTTTTATGTTCAGAAAAATGGGGGAAGGGGCTTACATTGGGTTGTGACAGCTCCTCGCACACCACATATTTTTCCTATCTTTGCTCCCTACAATCTGGCTCTGAAAGATATGGAGGGTAAGAGGATCAATTTTAACTCCTATTGCTAAAATGTCCACTTTCATTTCTGCTCATATGGGATAAAAAAGCCTGTGTTGAAGTACAGCTCAACCTCTCTGATAAAGATCGATGTAATATTGGCTTGCACTATTTTATTTCTGTACTTGCCTTCAATCAATCTATTTTGGATTATATGTATATGAATGAGAAGACATATCGATGGATAGACATGTCTCTCCACCAATACATCTCTTCATTAAACATTGCAAACATTACACATAATCGGTAGTTTGTTAAACATAAAGATGACCATTTATTCCACATAGAATAAATTAATATAATGATATATGATTTAATATCCAAATATAATTATGTATGTATGTATGTATGATAAAATATGTAATAATAATAATAAACTCAATTATTATTATCATGTATATTCATATATATATATATACATATAACTCATAAATCATTCTATTGAGATTATCATCCATGATTATGTTTATCTGACCGAAGCTATAAACATCAACACTCCCTCTTAGCTAGGGAGGATAAATATATTACTTCAATGTAATATGTGAGTATGAATAATCATTTAAAATT
>MU225578.1:2994039-3006659 GCA_018584345.1 Thuja plicata | reverse complement strand
TCTTGCCAGTTCGGGCAACCATTGACATATGTGATTTCCATCAGGATTAAGCATGTAGCCCTACACTTAAGGTAATCCATGCGATCCAATTCATGGCTATTAGGTAAGGTAGATATACTGCCGTCCAGGAACATTAAGCTCTAGCTGTATCCCAGAATTATTTCATCCCCCATGTCCATGAAAGTTGGAGAAATTTCGCACGAAAACTAGGAACAACCATCGCTAATTGGTTATGTCTCCATCCGCGGGCCCAAAGTTCACGCACGCCCGCATCCACCAAAGGATAACCAGCGTAGCTTTGTCTCTGTACTTCGCTAATCTCTCAAGATGATATGAGATGTTTATTTTTTGGAAGCTTCGATTTGTACAGGTACTCTCCACTTTTATCCATCTTCTCATTAGATGACTACCCAACTGCGATGCAGTTTGTATAAGCCCTTTGGGCAGATGTAGTTCATTCAGTAACTTCGTGATTTTATGAAATGATGTCGAACATAGTCGAGTATAATATTGTCATTAAACCCAGTGTTCTTCTGCAAGGACCCAGTGATCTTCTGCTCTGATACCATGTTGAAGTACAGCTCAACCTCTCTGATAAAGATCGATGTAATATTGGCTTGCACTATTTTATTTCTGTACTTGCCTTCAATCAATCTATTTTGGATTATATGTATATGAATGAGAAGACATATCAATGGATAGACATGTCTCCACATATGTGGAGACATGTCTCTCCACATATGTGGAGACATGTCTCTCCACCAATACATCTCTTCATTAAACATTGCAAACATTACACATAATCGGTAGTTTGTTAAACATAAAGATGACCATTTATTCCACATAGAATAAATTAATATAATGATATATGATTTAATATCCAAATATAATTATGTATGTATGTATGATAAAATATGTAATAATAATAATAAACTCAATTATTATTATTATGTATATTCATATATATATATACATATAACTCATAAATCATTCTATTGAGATTATCATCCATGATTATGTTTATCTGACCGAAGCTATAAACATCAACAGCCTGGTTTGCAGGATTTTGTGTGCAGCCAGAGTAGGTAGAGAAATGTGAAGAGAATGAAAGAGGCAATTCTGAGAAAGGGGATGTAGCAATAGCAAGGGACCATCTGGTTTCAAGGATGGAAAAAGTATTAAAATTTAAAATGAAGCAACAATCTGAGATGCCCAGCTCTGGAGACAAAATAAGAAGTCACACCAGTCTGCTGACAAACAAATTAATAATTTCCAAATACCATCCTAGGTTCATTTGGCGCTACAGTGTGACAGATTTTCAAAAAGAAGCAACTGGAGTAGCATCCGAAATAGGTAGGAAGAGAATGAAACTATCGAAGCCATGATCCATAGCCTCACATGAGACCCAAGGACTTCACTTTCAAGGAAGAATATTCATGAGATTGCTAAGAGAATTGCAGCAACTAATCTGGTGGGTGGGACAGGTGCCTCTCATATTCTGAAACAAAGAAAAATTTCCAGTATGATAAATTTTTACAGAGAAACCATGACTACACCCATCTCCTGCCAGAAAAAAACTGGAACAGGGTACAAATGATGCAGTGCATTCAAAAGGAAGTGGCAGCCAAAGGAGTAGCAAATTTACCTGTCAATTTACTCCATCCCCTCAGGAACCAGATGACAATTTTGTCTGTGTGACTGTGAATAATGCAGATGGAGGGATCGGAATGGCCCTTTATATTGTTTCCTCACTACAGTCCTTTTCTTTGATTCTTAAAATAAGATTTGTTAAAATGCTTTTAAACTGCAAATATAATGTTGTTTTCTTTTAGGACTATTTAAGGGTGCTGAAATGCACCTCTATAGAGACCACAGCACATCGATTTAGAAGATTATTTAAAACTCCATATCAGACTCACTTATTCTTAAGGCTGATGCTATAAAAACCTACATACACTTAATTACACATTGGGTATGAATGAATTTGGTTTTGATGTGGGTGAATCACAAATGCTTCCTCTCCTTCCCTTGCTATTTCAGAACAACAGAGAGACCTAAAAACAGTGAGTACGAGGGAAGTGAATTGACAATCACGCAGCCTGCAGTCAGGATTTGAGAGCAGAAAATCAGAGATAGTGTTCAGCTTTCTACCTTTCCAGTGCTTGCGTGTATTCAAAGTGGACTGACAACTTCCATTCAGCTTTTTCTCTGTGTTTGGAATAGAGAATAGAAAACACTTTCTTTCTGAATTTTCAACATTTTCCAATGCAAGTTGCTTCAAGCTCTAAAGTTTAAAGATGTGGATTGTATTAGACATAGTGAAAAGCTTTAATATTCAGATTCAGTTAATTTATGGTATGAGGGCCTCAATGTAAAAGGAGGTGGTTGCTGAGTTCAAATCTGGGTGTTGAAGATTTAGTAGACTATTTGAAACTCTGTGTTGGATACACGTTATCTTTGAACCTATAAAAACCAAGACATGTCTAATGGATAAGAATGAATTTGGTTTTAATGCGGATGATATGAACAAGGCAAGCTCCATTTGCTTTCCTTGCTTTTGCAGAATGACAGAAAGAGACGATAGCATTGAAGATGAGGAAGATGAATTCACAGTCACACACAATCTGTGCTCAATATTTTCAGTGAAAGAAAACAGAAAGAGCACACAATATAAAATTTAACCCATCCATCTCTTTATAACTGACAATCAAATGGAGCAAAACTCCTTCAAACTAACCAGATGATGCTGGAGAAGGTGGGGATCTTATTGGACGGATATAGCATCTAATCAACATCTACAGCTGATAAAATGTCATCTTTCACTTGTTATTCCCCACCTATGTTGCAATTGCTAGACTTCATACAATGTACATATATGCATATAAGCAAAAATAGTTTTCTTTTGTTTAACACCCTGAATATTCGCCATCTCTGCTCTAATATGTAAACAAAGTGTTCAGTATTGCTTAGTTGCTTGAGATTCTGTGTAGAAATAAGATCCCTGGCATTTTAGAAGCATTAATTTAAGAACCATCATAAAATTAGCATCTACAACTCTCCCACTTTCCAAATCCTTCAAAAAGAATATATTTGGGTACAAATTCCTCCACTTTTCCGATGTAGATCGTATAAAATCCCAAATCAAACAATACAACCAGATAAATTAATGGAAGGAATTTAGCACAATGTAAACAACAAATACCCCCCAATTTACCACATCAAGGGCGACAAAAAATCTAAATGCGAGACAATGTAAAGATGAAAGAGAGAGATTTACCATTGCTGAAGAAGGGAAAAAATTTATACAAGATCAAGCACCAACACCACTCTGCTCTCTACAAAATAACTCCTCTTCGCCGACAAACACCAGGCTAAAACAACTCCCGCAGAAAATTAAATATGATAAATGAATGAAATCCTGATGAATTAGATATGAGAAAGATGGACAGATTAATGAATTGGTTAATACAGAGCACCTCGTTTGATTTTACTTTCTAGCTGTATTTTGTGTATATATGTTTAAAATTTTAGCAGATTATTTACTTTGGATCTCGTTTGACTTGTTATTATTTAAAACTTCAATTTTTTTATAAAAAGGATGAGCTATTGACTTTTTTCAAGGACCAACGGATTTCTCCATTTGTCCCAGTCAAATGCTTGATGAACACTAACTATTGACAAAGTAATACTTCAAATACCATCAATGTTGTAGATAAAAATATATGTTCAATTCTACTTTTAATTATTATTATTTCTTAGATTTAATAGTATGGTAAATAAAAAATATACAGTTGAATTTGAAATGATGCTATAGTAGAAAGGTAAATTTGGAAGAAAAATTGAATAGAATGTGTTTTGCTTTTACAAAGATGTTGTTGCAAATTTGGAAAGTACTAGATCCCATAGATTGTCTCAAAAAAAATTAGACACAAGTGTAGGGTATACTGTGGCCAAGGCATTCTATACCCTCCAAATCTGCTATAGTGAATTGAAGACTAGACGGCCTTTAATGTTTGGCTCTTAGTTGAATAGTCTAAGGCTCGTGCTCATGTATTAGGTAGCTAAAATGACTTTGTGGATGAAGGATCCTCTGTAAAAAAAGGTAGATGCTATGAATTGAAGAAAGGTGGGTAGAAATTGGTGCTATAAGATTTGGGATTCATTATATCATTAAGGACGTGACCACAAGTTGTGATGTTCTAGCTATACAATAAGGAAAAGGATACACTTAAAGTAGAGGTATTGTCCACCCTTTTCCTAATGCCCAATCAGAAGGAAAATGGCCCAATAGGCTCAAGTGGGACTTAAGCGCTAAGTGGGTGCAATGATCCTTCATGATTATGATTAAGATAAGTTGGATTTGAGGAAATATGACTGACTAATGTAAGATAGAAGGCTAAGTAAGCATAATTGACAAGATTCGGTAGAAACAAACAAACAGAAATTAGCCAGTAACCTACAATGACTTGAAAGAGTAACTAGAAAGCAGATTTGACATGTGGTTTCAATTTGAAGCAGATTTGGAGGGTATAGAATGCCTTGGCCGCAGTATACCCTACACTTGTGTCTAATTTTTTTGAGACAATCTATCGGATCTAGTACTTTCCAAATTTGCAACAGCAGCTTTGTCACATGTTCATGCATGGAAAAATGGAGAATTGTTGGGTTGAAAGGGGTTTGCCTTGGTCAAACCCCTATTTAGGAATCAACCTTGAAATTGAAATGAAACCGCATAAAGGAAAGCATGCAAATGTAAAGGTAACTATTAGATCTACTTTGTAAATGAATATTGTAGTCTCTACGCGATATTAACACTAGTTTTTGTCTTAATTAATTAAATAATCTAAATTATTTAATTGATTTGTGTCATTCTCTTAATTTAAATTTAAATTCGTCATTTCCCTCCAAATGTAATAATTGAATGATTGTAATTAATTATTTAATTATTTAACATCTACTTCATTAATTTTTTAAATCTCATCTAATTTCGTCTAATAATTCTTTTAAATATTAATTAAATGATTTTTTGTTTAATTAATATATTGTCTCCAACTTTAATTTAATAATTCTTATTATTTAATTAACAAATATTTATCGTTATTGTCATCACAATTAAATAATTATTTCAATTATTTAATTTACTAACTATGTCTTCAATAATTGAATGAAAGAATTGTTTTATTTATTTATACCACTTCCACGATGTCAACTAAGTCTTCTTAAAATAAATAAATTATATTATTTATTTATTCCTAATCTTGCACAATTAATAAATTTTTAATTTATTAATGGTAAATATTCTTCTAGTTCCACATCTATGACTAATACTGAGTTTCAGTCTGACTATTCAATCCATTTTGTCATCTAACCAATCAATTCTCTTGATTGATCAATCAATTTAGTCTTCTGGTCAATCAATTCAGTCTTTTGGTCAATTAAATCAGTCTTTTAATCAATCAATTTAGTCTTATAATCAATCAATTATGCCAGGCAACCAGACAACTCTTAATTAGTCTTAGCTAGTAATCTATTCAATCAAGTCTAGTCTAAATTAGTCTTAACTATTCATTATCAATCAATCAAGTCTAGTCTAAATTAGTCTTAACTATTCATTATCAATCAATCAGAACTATCTATTGAAATCCAAATAAAAATTTTATATAATGAAGGTAATTCTTCATTATTTACAACCACAATTTTTGAATTCTCATGTTATCATAATTGGAGCAAATCTGAGAGCTTACAATTGCAAAGAGGAGATAAGACAAGGGAGAGCTTATTGGTTTGATGTTTGCATATTAATTTCATTTAAATTATTTATCTTATGCATTCAATTATGTTGTTTATCTCTTTGAATATGAGTACAGTTTGCAATAATCTAGATCTTTGTGGTTGGATCTAATCGGTGTTGTTGCAGGTATACTAATCTGTATATTTTACCCCTATACAAATATATCTTCATGTACGAATATTGAGATCGCACATATTCATGAAGATGCTTGTATGTTGCTTAATAGTAGTTGTTGAACCTTAGAATGTAGGAAGGAATCAAGAATGTCTTTCACAAATTCATGGATCTATGAATGTCACTCCAAGATCTTTAATGGTGTTATGCTTGATAGACTTTGGCCTTGAAGAATGGATGAAATGCATGCATGTATATGGACAAAAGGATCGTCTTGCTTGATTGATAACAACTCTACATGTCCATCATGTGAGAGAAGGCGGTCTACAATGGAGAAGATTTCCTTTAAAATGTCTTTGGATGCTTGAAGAATGCTTGAAACTTGAACTTGAATAATTGGGTGTGAAATTGTAGGATAGCTCTTGAATTCTTGCACTCAATTGCTTGTAGATATCCAAAATGAAAATATATGGGCCACTTATATACCTCTCACAACATTTCAGGGATCAAAATTAACATAGTTCGACCACAAATCTAGAGATCCTACTAAAACACCTCAATGGGCCATCAATTCAAATTTGGGTGACAATGTCGAGGTATACAATGCCTTGGGCATTGTATACCTAGGTATAGAACACCCTAAGCATTTTATACCTAGGAAAATGAGCTCAAATTTAAATGGGGAGTTAGGAATGATGGGAAGATGTTATAATAAACGGAGCTAAGTTGTTGGATCAAGCATAATGGACATGAAATCTTGAAATTTCCAAAATGGGGCCTAATAGAGCATCTAATTATAGGTGCTAACTTTTTAGGATGGTACATTTAGCCCCCACTTTCATGATAATATGAAAAAATCATGCTCATGGTAAAGTAAATCAATGCGTAGGAAAAAAATTATCAAGGTTAAGGAAACAAGGAGATACCAAGCCCCCAACTGACTTAGGTACTCATAAAATCCAAAACCAAGATAAAAAGGCAACACTCAAAAGACGCGCACACACACACACACACACACACAAAGAGAGAGAGAGAGAGAGAGCAACTAGCCTAGTAATATTTAGACTTATTATGAGTCACGTGAAGTTGCAAAAGATAGAATTAACAGTATAAAAGCTATGAGATTCTAGTCAACCCATCAAAAAAGGATAACCAAGTGAAGCATAGTCCACTAGGAAATTTTCCATAAGGATTAGTCCTTAAGGAAATCTTTGTCTTCGTTAAGGGATCTAAAAAAGGAGATTCGTCCCAAGGAAAGCATAGTTTCCAAAGGGGTCTTTAAAAAGTAGGATTAGTCTAGGGACCCACTGAAAGATGCACATGGCATGATAATGAAATAAGAGGATAAGCCCAAGGAAAACATTATCTATATATCCATACACAAAGAGATTGCATTGGATCATTATGTGTGTGTGCAAAATGTGAAACAAGGAGTGGAGTGTATGACCCCATGTAAAAGTAATGGCTTTAACAAAGCATACATGCACCCACAAGAGATGTTTCCACTATGAGATACCCCCAAGCAAGGACAAACCAAGGGAAATGAAACATATGACAAAAAGAGAGCACAACAGGGATTTACTAACTTGGTCAATATGATCTAGTATGATCATATGATAACTCATGTATATCAAGAATTATATCAAAATGAATTGACATCATCGCTCAAAGGTAGCAGAACTACGAGCATAATGGAAGAAGATCACATAAGAGAAACAAAGAAGTGTCTTTTTGGGCCATCATTACGGAGACCAAAAATAATGGTAGCTACCACTTTATGACATCTCCAATCAGACAGCACAAAAGCACATTTACAAACAATAGCACATGCATGAGATAACATGTATACAAGATATAGAAGAAATGAGATACAAATAGAAGAATGTCACAACAGATTGATTCTTTTATCACCTTCCATCGATGAAAAAACAAGGGTCATTTAATGAAATCTAAACAAAACATATAACAAGTAGCACATCATGGGGAAAGCACAACATGACAGGCAAAGATAAAAGAATACACTATACAAAAGGAGCTAGTCAAGCATGTCGCCTACCCCCCATCTTGGTTTTTATCATTTAGGGAAGGTGGACAACACAAAAGAGGAGAAACATCAAGCACAATCGATGGAACTATTTCCAGTTCAGAACAAGGACCATGTTCTAATGATGAGTCATTTTGTTTGTCACTATGAGAAAGAGATAATTATTTTACAAATCTAGCTGGTAAATTATGATTAACATCAATAAGCTCATACATATCATTCGAATCACTAGCATTAATATCGATTGCATTAGAAACATTGAGAGTGTAATCAAGAGTAGCTTCTTTATCCAAATTGATCACCGTAAACTCTAAGATACGAATAAAATTATCATGTTTGTTCAATTTCATATTCTTTAAATTAACTTCCTCCCTTGGGCTTTACATAGGTTGGACAAAGGGAATCAAAGCATAAAACGATGCCTTAGGAGAGGAAATGTTTTGGGAATCACGCTCATAAGCTCTAGCATAGTATTTATGGTGATAGTAATGAGCACAATGGTTACGCTTGGTTTTGTTTGAAATTTGAGGTGGTTTAAGATCAATCAACATCGGGTCATTTTCTTCTTTAGGAGGGACAACTAAAGGAACCTCGCTAGGTTGAGAGACAACAACTACAGGGTATTTATAGGATATAGAAGGTGGAACTGAAGCATAAATAGGAGGTATGGAAGGTGTAGAATGAGCCCATGACCAGGGCAAGGAGATAGAAAAAAATCTTGGATTACTAAGTTCACAAATGTTTTGGATTTTGAATTTTTGGTAGGATATGAAGAAGTTATATTTGCGAGGTTGAATTATTTGATGAATGGAAGACAAAAAGAAGTCAAGGTTGAAGTTCCCATGACTAGATAAAGGTTGATAGAGACTATGGTTAATCGTTATTATTTCTCTGTCATGTGGAAATTTCAAACACTTAAGGATAGGAGAGACTATAGCTTTCATGGAAGTGAGCCAAGGAATACCAAGTCAAACTTGAAACTGATCAAAAGTTGGGATGACAACAAAGGTGACATCTAAGGTTTTCTTTAAAACTTCTATAGGAAAGGTAATGGAACCATGGGTGGGACAAGTGAAACCATTGAATTTTTTTATCATTACATCAGATTTATCACAAGAATCTTGTTGAAGGTGTCTTGTGTAAAGATGTTCTTTAGTTATAACATTCACCATGTAGGTAGGATCTATAAGGATGCCACGAGAGAGAAGACCATTAATTTAAAGCTTGAATTTCTGGTTTTGATTGTGTCCCATTGTGGAGAGTGCACATCATTATTTGTGACTGAGGGGGCTCACATTCACGCGGACCCCACATAAAAACTAAAAAACATACACAATCAAAACCAGAAATTCAAGTTTTAAATTCCAATGGATTGTGGAAATCTGATCGATTTAAGACCATTAATGTTTGCTATAATATAAATAGGACCATTAGGCACCTTAATAATATTGGTTGGATCAATGTGATCCAAAACTTGAGTTATGGTTGGGTTTAGGTTTATATGTATCAATAAGGTTGACAACATTGTTGCTCTTAGTATAATTAGTGTCATATTTCATAATAGTAGGACGATCAACAACATGGGTGGAAGAAGAAGGCAAGGAATGGGTAGACTCTATGGTATTGGTGGAATGGAAAGGTAAGGGATTGGTATAAATTTCCAAGTTTTTTTTGGGAGGTTCAACAAATTTGTTTCCTTGATCGTTAACACCCTCAATACTAGATATAGTATTAGAATCAATTAGTTCTTGAACAATAGATTTCAAATGGAAAAACTTTTCAGTATCATGAGAAAGTTGATGATGATATTGATAAAAGGCTTTGGTATCAAAGTTTTTTTTTGGTTTTTTTTATAGGATTGATTAGCTTAATGGGAGGAAGTGTTAAAACATTAGCATTAATCAACTTCAATGTCACATTATGCAAATATTTAGAAAGAGGTGTAAAATTGTGAGAGGGTCTAAAAATAGATGACAAAGGAGCCACACCTTTGGATGATGTTGCCACTTGTACATCAATATTTTTTTATGAATTGTTGATTTTGATGAAACCTTTAGGTTTTTAAAACTTTTGATATGAATGGGATGTATCATCACTCTCTTCAACTGGAGCCATTAGAGTGGTGCTCTCAAATTGACACACTTGAAGCTGATAATTATGAAGCAATGCACACAATTGAGTAAAAGAAGAGAATTCACAAGGAAATATATTATCTCTAATGTTGTTTTGTAAATTAGCAATGAAAATATGTTGCACATCAATATCAAGCATAGGATAATAATTCTGACCATGAAAATATTTAAATCTACCAATGAAACCAGTCTTTTTTATTTAACACCTTGTTTACAATGCATCAAATCAATCAAATAAATCTTAGGACCAATATTATTTTAAAAATGTTGAATGAAATCATTAGCAAGATTTTGAAAGGAATCAATGGAATAAGGAGGTAAGGAACAATACCATTTCAAGGCCTTATCTCTAAATATTCTACTAAATAATTTAGCCATGAACCTATAGTCATGAGAGAAGTCACTACACAATATTTAAAAAGTCTTCACATGAGTCAAGGGATCACCTTTACCAGTGTAAGTCTCTAAGTGAGGTATTTAAATGTATTGAAGAATAAAAAAGTCTTCACATGAGTCAAGGGATCACCTTTACCAGTGTAAGTCTCTAAGTGAGGTATTTAAATGTATTGAAGAATAACTACACAGATAACGTCTAAGGAAAAGGGACTAACAATGTAATAAGTAGTAATTTTGAATTTGGATTGAGTCATGGAGGTGATTTGTTGTTGCAAGTATGAAATAGTTTTAGCAAGACTATTGATGGTGAATTTGGTGGAGGGTTGGTATGAGACATGTGTGAAAGGTTTGGACCATTATGGGAAATGGAAGGAATATTGGAATATGAAAATAGGACATTGTTGCAGGTAGGAAGTGATGAATGTTGGGAAACACATGAAACATTTGATGGAGGACGAACAATATTATTAGGAATTCTTCCAAGACTAACATGTATAGGATTAATGTTTGAAACGAATGTAGGAATGAGAGGTGGAGCATAGGTGGGAACAATAGGTAATAAAGTAAAACAAGGCATAGAAGTGTCAACACTAGTGGTAGGTTGTGTTAACCAAGACATTGAGCATAATCCTTAATGGGTTTAACATTGTTATCAATGAGACGTGAAATAGTATGCAAGAAATCAACACCATGTTCATAATTATGAATTATCTCTCTCATCATTTCTACAAAAGAAACGAATTTCAAATTAGAATGTTCTTGACCTAACCATTACTCATTTTTTTCAAATTCAAAAGTGTTTGCACTTGGGTAGGAGACAATCTTAGCTTTTTATCTTCATCATGAGAAGAGTGGGGAAGAGGAATTCTCAATAATAGTAGGAATTCCATTAGTAGGCATTTGTATTTCATCAAGGTTCTGTAATGCTCCTCCAACCCTCACAAGACCTTATTATGCCTATTGGAAGTTTGGGACTTTTATTCTCTACTAATGATTTTGATTGAAGTTACTAATCCAATCTATCTCATCTCTACATAAGTGTTTAATGTATATTTCTCCTTGAGTAATGATGTCTACTATGTGTTCATGATATTTTAGGAATATTGTGTTATGAAACAATCTGATATGTTTGTTGTATGAGGAACTTCCTTTTTGATGGTTTGAGTACACTAGGATGAATTAAGTTGATTAAGATACTTTTATGACTATGTTTTGGATGGTGTATTTATGTTGTTTAAAATTGCCATAAAGATTAAGTTATCTATGTGCTTTACCTAGCCATTATTAACACTCTTGTATGATTTTATGAAGATTGTTATGTTAACTATTGATTAGGGATTAACCCAAATCACCTAATGGATTATATTATGGAGTTAATCTGACCCTTGCTTTATAATTAATTAGTATTACTTTGTATTACAGGTCCTCATACCCTAGTGACATCATACTTAAACTCTATGCTTTCTCTTATTTGATTACATGATGAGATACTTTCAAAATTTGTTGGATGATATGTCCATCCTAATGATAGTTTATAAATGATCTGAAATGTCACCCAATGAATTATAGTCTTAGAATATTTAATGGAATTTTTTATTATTTACATGATGACAATATCAATGATGATGGTTCATTTTTATTTCAGTATGAAATTATTATGGAGCTAACAATACTAACTCAATCACGATTTAGAATGAGTATTGTCTGGTGTGTGTGTGTGTGTGTGTGTGTGTGTGTGTGTGTGATGAGGGGATGCAGTTGTAGTCACTTCCATGGGAGATCCACACGATGTTGCACTCCCCCTCCTTGCCTTCCACTACTTGTGTGTGTGTGTGTGTGTGTGTGTGTGTGTGTGTGTGTGTGNTAAACTTGGTGATGCAGGATGTAGGTACCAGGCATCGACTCCACCTAGCCACACAGGTCTGAGCGTGCCTTTAAAATCCTCGAACGTTGTTTTCATGGAGATAGTACCAAGGTTTCCCGAAGTAGACCCTTTTGACTTAGGTTCCTTTTTTAGGAAGTCACCCTATTTGGGTTTGGGATGTATTATTATTTCGATGGTTTTGAGATTTGTGTTCTGGTCAGTTGACCTTGTTCTTTTATTATTGTAAATTATGTTTGTAATATGATCCTTGGTTATATA
>MU225578.1:2940741-2976657 GCA_018584345.1 Thuja plicata | reverse complement strand
GGATGTTAATAATAGGGTCAATATATTTTTCAAGGTGCCAAGCTCTTAGAGATAACTTGGAGATTGCTTGCACTATTAATAGTGAATCTCCTTCTAAGTGTAATTTCTTTACTCCCTTAATTTGTGCGATTTGGACTGCTAATAGAGTTGCTTGGCCTTCGGCCATATTATTTGTTCCATTTGCGCATCTTTTGGCCACCTTTAAAGAGGTCTTTCCATGTGCCTTTCTGAAGATAACCCCTATACCACTGGGTACAGGGTTGTGTCTTGCGGCCCCATCAAAATTAGCCTTTATCCAACCTTCCTCTAGGGGCTCCCATTGTATCTGCATTGTCTTCTTAGACCTTCTATTTGTCACTAGAGCTCCAACTGGTGAGCTAAATCTTACCCCTGGCCAATTCATTTGAATTAGCCGATCCTCCTTTGTGTAGGGGATTTTTAAAAACTATCTTCTTGTAGCTGAGGTGCTTACAACCTCTTCAATGGAGTGGTGTAATTTGCTAAGAAATATATCCATAGATTCCTTCTCTCCTTGAAAGAGCCTTTTATTTCTCTCTTTCCATATCTCCCATACTACCATGGAAGGAACAATCCTCCATATATTTGACAAGGTGGATTTCTTATGCTCCATGGGCCATCCTGCAAAAATATCAGAGATAGTGTTAGCTCATGGACTTAACCACCTAAGTTTATTTTGGACAAAATTCCAGCAATTAGATTCAAAATCATAATTTAACATCATGTCATCCAAGGATTCTTCACTGTTTACACAAAGTTCACATCAGGTTGGTCCATTGAAACCCAATTTTTTCCTCCTTTCACCAGTTAGAATTCTCCCTTTGCATACCAACCATGTAAACACCCCTGCCTTATGTAGAATGTCCTTACCCCAGCACAGATCCTTTGAAGGGAACTGTGGATCAGTCACATTTTCCAGCAGCTTGAAACCTATTTTAACTGAATATTCTCCTGAGAGTGAACCGCACCATCTAATATTATCTTGCTTTTTTGTTAATTTAATCTCCCTAATCTTGAGGAGTTTCATCAGTTTGTTCCTCTGTTCTTCAGGACAATCCATCCCATCTAAACTCCTCCAGCACCATTTCACTCATTCCCTTGTTCTTTTTTCTACTAAGTAATCTTTTACCTTATCACCCCATCTCATTTTTAAATGGGTTTTTAATTATAGCAACTCCTGGTGCCTCTCTAAAGCCTCATGTCCATCCTAAGAATCCTCCCAAAAGAGGGCTGAGTTACCCTCTCTGATTTGCCAAGTTATGTGATCGGTGATAATTGGGCGACATGCTAGCATGAAGTTCCAAATTGTCGAGCCTCGAGGGGGATCTTTTATAGTCAGGATCCTTGCACAATCCGGTGAGTCTAAATATTTTTCTTGTAATATTCTTTCCCAATAGAGATTGTTGTGCCTATATAGATTCCAGATTAGTTTTTCTTCAAGAGCCTTATTCATAATTTGCCAGATTTGGATCCCTGCTCCGCCATGGTCCTTTGGTTTGCAAATTTTCTCCCATGCCACTAATGGAATTTTATCCTCCTCCTTGGCTCCACACTAGAAAAACCTTCGCATTTTTGCACTTAAAATCTTCACTACCTTTTTAGGCACCTCCATACACATCATTGAATATACTGGCATAACAGAAATCACTGTTTGGAGCATCAGAATTCTACCTGCCGATGATAGCCATCTGCCTTTCCATCCATCCATTTTCTTTAAAAATTTCTCTGTCAGATCTTTCCAGAAATCAGCCTTGTTTCTCCCTTTAAAGAGGGGGATTCCGAGATATTTGCTTGGTAACATCCCAGCTTTCATTTCGAGGATGTTGCAAATCTTAACTTGTAAGTGTAGAGGGGTATTGAAGAAAAAGATCTTTGATTTTCTCCAATTAATCATCTGACCAGAAGCTCTCCCATACATGTTCAAGGTCTCCTTCATAATGTTTGCCTCTTGTTCTGTGGCTTCACCCCCTAAGAAGGTGTCATCCACAAATTGGATATGGGTGAGGGCTTCCACACCTTCTACTATCTGGATGCCTTTCCAAGATCCATTAACCCTTTTCCTAGTAATCAATCTTCCCAAGGCCTCTACCATAATTATGAAGAGAAAGGGAGAGAGGGGGTCTCCCTATCTTATGCCTTTATCCTGTGCAAAGAAGCCTCGTGGGCTGCCATTAACCAATACTGAGAATCTCAGAGTGTGAATGCAACATTTCACCCATTTAATCCAATCCTTTCCAAATCCAAATTTATCAAGAACACCGACTAAAAATTCCCTATCAACTTCATCATAAGCTCGTTTGATATCAAGTTTCACCATCATACTTTGATTTTTTGAAGATCTAATTGAACGGATAGCTTCATGTGCAACCACCACTACTTCAAAAATGGATCTGCCTGGTGAGAAACCACTTTGTTCCTCCAAAATCACTGAGTTAAGCACTAGCTTAAGTCTATTTGCTATAGTTTTAGCAATAATCTTGTAAATAGTATTGCATAAGGCAATGGGTCTAAAATCTTCAAAGTTTTCCTGTGGTTCTCATTTTGGTATCAGAGTAATGAAAGTGGTATTGAGGTCTTTCAACAAGAAACCACCTTCCCTAGACTCTTCCACAACCTCCCAAATATCTCGACCAAAGATGTGCCACAACTTCTGAAAGAGCATTGTTGGAAAACCATCAGGTCCTGGTGCTTTATCCCCTCCCAAACCCATCAGTGCTTGTTTCACCTCCTCAATAGAAACTAGGGCTAAAAGTTTTCTATTTTGTTCCTCTGAGACAATTGGAGGGATCATCTCAAGCATGTCATCATACCTTGTTATTTCTCTATTATTAACCAATTTCTTTTTTGAGAAGAAATCAACAACAGCTTTATTTAAGAGTTACTTGTCCCTTACCTCCTCTCCATTTTCAGTTTGAATACTAAAAATTTTATCGTAAGCTCTTCTTTGTTTAAGAGAGTTATGAAAAAATTTTGTATTTAGATCTCCCTCTTTTAACCAAGTTTCTCTTGATTTTTGTTTCCAAAAAATCTCTTCTTTTTTCAGTAACTCGCTTAATTCTTTTTGCAGCTCCTTCTCTTCGGCAAAGTCAGCTTCCTCCATACCATTTTCAATTACTCTCAAACTCAGGGCTGTTAGTTTAGCTTCTACATTATGTTTCTCAGCAAAGATGTTTTTGAAGTGTGTTCTATTCCAGATCTCTAACTATTCCTTAAGAAATTGTAGTTTCTTGAAAAAAATAAAAGCCTTGTTACTTGGTCTCCTTGGCGCATTCACCCACCATTCTTCAATCAGATTACTAAACCCTTTTGAATTAAACCACATTGCTTCGAACTTGAAGGGACATTTATCTAGGGTGTCTTCATGTTGAATTTGTAGGAAGATTGGATAATGATCTAAATCTTGGAAGGGTAAGATCTCAGCATCGCAGGACCAGGTCATATCCACCTAGTTTCCCCCTATGAGGAACCTGTCCAACTTTTCAACAATATTCAAGAAACCTGATCTTCTGTTTGTCCATGTAAAATCTCCTTTTTTTAAAGGTAGATCCATCAGCCCACAGTCCCTTACAAAGGCAATAAAGTCTCGTTGATTCTCATTACTCCATCCTTTTCCCACTTTTTTGTCCTTTGGAGTGAGGATAGCATTGAAATCCCCTCCTATCACTACCACTTCATTAGCCAAATTCTCCAAAATTCCTTTCAAAGTATCCCATAACTGCTTTTTTTTTACCCTTATTATTTGGCCCATAGATAGTAAAGAAGGAGATGTAGCAATGGAGATGCTTAATATGCACTTTTAGTCATTGCCAATGTAGATCTTGTTGGATTATTGCTACATCAACCGTGCTATCATTCCAGAGCACTCCAATCCCTCCTGAAGCTCCTTGTGCTCCCATTAGAGCACACTTCCACCTTCTAAACTTCTGCTTAAAAAAACCATTGTCTTCTAATTTTATTTTTGTTTACTGTAACATAACTAAATCTAGTTTCATTTGATCAAGGCAACGCTTTATCAAACGAATCTTGTCAGAGGCATTGCAGCCCTTGACATTTCATGATAAGGTTGTCATGGCTCCTGGGAAATGGCATTACCATGGCCATTTCCCGATCTCAATTTGGATTGGTTAGTAGCATTCCCAGCTATCTTTAACTTCTCCCTTGTAGATTTTGCCCCTCTTTTTCCCTTTGGGCCTGTATTTGGTTTTTTTTTTTTGACACTGTTTGTCCTATAGATCTCTTCTCCAAGACTCCACTGGATTCAAAGAGACCCATGTTGTTCATGTCACTGTCCCCCAGTTGTTCCTCAAATTTTGATTCCCAGTCCTCTGATGTTTCTGCAATAATTTTTTCTTCTAAGGATTTGTGCAAGTTTCTTATTGGTGTGATTTCTCGGTCTTTATAATCTTCCTCCCTACTGATATTATTCCTTCCTGGATCAGGGGTCACAAGAATGAGAGGAATCTTCCTTCCTTCCTCTGTAGCAGGATGATAGATAGTTTCATCTTGTAGTTGTGGGCATAACCTTTCTAAAGTGTCTTGAATGTAAGACAGGCCTTCATATCGATTCTCTTTCCTTAGTGGATCTATTGACTCCCCTGCCTCTTTTAGATGGGGGAACAGAGTCTCAAGGGAAGGGGGTATGTATTCCTACACATATGTTTCTCTTAGTTGTGAGAAAGGTGTGCAAGTCACAACTTGTGTAGAGGGACACACCATTTCCTTATCCTTTCTAACCTGCCCTCTTGTTGGCCTTAGATCTTCTCCCTTTTCCCTCTAGTCATTTCGATCACCTTCATAGCTCTATTTTTTTATGTATTAAGGAGTTATAAGTTTCCATAACTTGTTGGGTAGATAAATTGTTTTCATGATGGTAATTTGTTCTCATTATTGCTTTCTCTCGGGCTTGCTTATACTCCTTTCTTCCTGGAGGAGTATTAAACTATCCTCTTTCCAGGTTGGTCAACTGGTCGGCTATCCTCTCTTTTGTCTCCCCTTTAGATACAAGGATTTCAAGTTCCACTTGATCTAAGAGCATATCTTCCTTCAAACCTTTCCCTTTCTTTTGCATTTCTGTCATAGGTTTAGTGGGTGAGACCAGGTTCTCTTCTCCCTCCCATATCTCTATCTTTTGCTTCCAGTTCCCATGCTCCGTTCCTAGTAAAATGAAGTCTGGAACTAGGTCATTACTTTGAAGATTGATAAGGATACTAGGATGTATTGAGGAATCCTCTTTACTAATAACCTCTTTTGTAGAAATAAAGGTTCCAATCTTGTTCCTGATTTTATCTAGAGTGGTTTCATCCCAATATTCCATTGGGAGATTATGTAGGTTCACCCACACTGGATATTCCTTGAGCTTCTCAGTCATTGGGTCAAAAAAATTTGTCCAATCTTTCATATAGATCCCTTTTCCATTGATTATGTAGGGGCCATTTTTTAGAATCCATTCCTTATCCTCTTTCAAAGGGAAAATACCCATATAAAAACCATTTGTGAGGGTTTTAAGTTTGACCTCCTTCCTCCAAACTTGATTGCACCATCCTCGGATTAGAGCCACAAAAGGCCATGGCCCTAGCCATTTAAAGAAAAAGGCTCTATCTTTAAAAGAACCTAGTGCATCTAGCCATAGAGGGTTTGAGACTTTCAGTGTAGATATTACCTCAACTATAATGTTTTCCTCTTCATTGCTGGCATGTGTTGGAGGAATCGGCATATGATCATTCTCAACAAGCCGTTTCGGTCAATAAAACTTGTGCGCTATCTTGGTGGAGTCAAAGTTTTTGTCAACCTGAGTATAGCCTGGATTCTGCATTTGATTCCCATTCCAGTTCTCCCTTCTCCTTCCATTCCACACCGATCGGCTATTTGGGTGACGTCGATAACTACCTTATGTTCGTCCATCCATAGGGAAACAATCATTCTAAAAAGTGGGGTTGCGTGTGTTGAAAGGCCTTTGGAAATATCCATGGACACTGTAGTTTTTCCCCAGGTGTGCTTTGAAACCTGCCCTTGCTCGAGCTTGTCCTCCATCTCCATCCTCCCTTGTTGCAGGTGACTGTTGCCTCTAGAGGAGTTCCCGCTTCTCCCTCATTTCAAAAAATAATTTAAATTTAAGCTAGGGATGTACTCCCTAGGAAGAATGCAAAAAATTTAAGCTAGCGATGTACTCCCTAGGCAGAATGCAAATGCCCCACTCCACATCCCGTTGGTAAATCAAGATACGAGATCTTGGGAGCCTCTCAATTATTGACACAGTAGAGAGTAACCCTGTGAGGTTTGAACCTTGGTTGTAGGCACTACAAGAAAGAAGCCCCACCATTTCACCAAAGGGTTGCCCCTATGACAATACAATACATTAACTGATTTAATGTCTTGCATTTACTTTCTGCATCTCGGTGATCATAAAATTTGTCATCTTCAAACATTCAATCAGATATAGTTCATCAATCTCTCCCTTTGGCATTGATGGAAACATACTACATACTACTAATACATTATGAAATATATTAGTTGTAGTTTATCAATCTCTACCAAACTTATTTTTCTATAACCAATACAAATGTCTGACTCTTGGTAAGATCTTCTAGCTTAGATTTGATTCTTGCAGAGTACTTTCTTCATTATTCATTCCCTTCACTAGATAGATGTAGCAACTTCTGATTTTATCTCTCCCTTTGTTGTAGAATATCTTCTCCCTTTTCTGGATAGATATTCAGTGTTAACTTTTCCAATTCTCTCCCTTAGATGGATGTTTCTTTGAATCTTTTTCTGATGTTTTCTCTCCCTTTGGATGATCATGATAGATATTTCATATCTATTTTCCCTTTGACAACAATATATTTCATTGAATACTTCTCTCCATATAGTACATCTCTCCATATTCATTAAGTACATCTCTCCGTTTGACAACAATACCAAACTATATCTTCCCCCTTTTTTATAATATATTCCTTGAATTTCCTCTCCATCAGCAATACAATAACTCTAGTGTTTGGTGAAGATAAGTACCTTTCTCTATACTGATAGACATCTCTTTGCTTGCATCAACATAAATGATCTTCTGATAATGTGTAGACTAATGCTGCCTCCTAGTCAGCTTAGTGACCAATAGACAAGGCTTAGACCCCTAGTCTCTTCCTCAGGTAATCAAATGTATCTTTAGGCAATGTCTTTGTGAATATATCTACTAATTGTTCCTTGGATTGAACATATTCCAGTATCACCTCTTTCTCTTGCACTTTTTCTCTTAAGTAATGATACTTGATAGCAATATGTTTTGTCTTAGCATGCATGACAGGGTTCTTTGAAATATTGATAGCACTAGTATTATCACAATAGATAATCACTGGTTCAAGAATTTTCATATTCATACCTTCTAGTAATTGTTTTACCCATGCAATGTTAGAGCAATTTGTAGCAGCAACCCCATATTTTTCTTCTGTAGTGGATTGTGAGATGCATCCTTGCTTCTTACTTATCCACGTGACAAGTTTGTCACCCATAAAGAATGCTCCTCCTGTTGTTCTCTTTCTATCATCTAATTTTCCAGCCCAATCAACATTTGTATATACTTGAAGCTCAAATTTGCCTTCTCTTTTATACGACAAACCATAGTCTTTGGTATTCTTTAGATATCTCAGAATTCTTTTGACAACAGTCATGTGTGATTCCTTGGGATTAGCAGAGAATCTTGCAACTATTCCAACTGCATGTGCTATATCTGGTCTAGTATGTACAACATACGTGATTTTTCCAATCATAGATCTATATAGGGTCTGATTTACCTCGGCTAACTTGTCTTCCTTTGTCAGCTTGTATCCGGTTTCCATTGGTGTTCCAACTGGCTTGGAATCCTCCATCTTGAATATCTTGAGAACTTCCTTGATGTATTTGGATTGTGTGATGTATCGGCCTTCATCATGTTGAAGAATCTATAGACCAAGAAAAAATTTGATTTCCCCAAACATTGACATCTCAAACTCTTTGCTCATTTCATCAACAAATGATTTGCATAATATATCATTACCTCCAAATATGATATCATCAACAAATATTTCAATAATCAGAATTTTATCATCAGTATCTTCTTTTAAATACATATTACTATTTTCACTTGTTCTTACAAATCCAATACTTATGAGATATGAGTGAAGTCTTTCATACCATGCTCTCAGTGCTTGTTTCAATCCATACAAGGCTTTGTGTAATCTACAAACCATGTTTCTCTTGTTAGGATCAGCAAACCCTTCTGGTTGTTCAATGTATACCTCTTCTTCTAGTATTTCATTTAGGAATGCAAATTTGACATCCATTTGGTATACCTTGAATGCTTTGAATGCAACATAAGCAAGTAGAATCTTTACTCCTTCTAGTATAGCAATAGGTGCAAAGGTTTATCCATAGTCAATACCTTCTTGTGCATACCCTTTGCCTACTAATCTTGCTTTGTTTCTTGTGACATCTACATTCTCATTTATCTTGTTTCTGAATATCCATTTGGTACCATTGACATTCTTGTCATCTGGTCTAGGTACTAATGTCCATATTCTATTGTTCTCAATCTTATTTGTCTCTTCATTCACAACAGTGACCCATTCTTCATTTTCAAGTGCAGCATTAACATATTTAGGCTCAAAATCACAAATTAAACATCTAGTGTTCAGTGACTTACTTATTGTTCTCATTCCAGCCCTTTTGTCTCCTATGATCTGGTTCTGTGGATGGTGTCTTCTAACATTCTTGGCAAGCATCAGTTTAGCTCTTTTCTCATCATTTTGTTCATCATCTTGACCTTCATTCTGATCTTCATCGCTCAGTACATTATTGTGAGCAATTCCCTGATTTTTGGTGTTTGCAGCCTAATGCTCGGGTACATTGTTTTGTCACTCAGGAGTGATACATTGTTGCTCAGGTAGAGTGTCAGGTTCTTCACTATAGACAAACCTATTGTAGTCTTCTGGTTCCTTTCTTCTTTCCTCATCATTTTTCTTAGCAAATTCATCCACTTTGACATTTGCACTTTCAATGATTTTGTTAGAGGATTTGTTAAGACATTTATAAGCCTTTCTTTTGGTAGAATAACCTAGAAATATTCCTTCTTCACCTTTGGAGTCAAGATTTCCATTTCTATCATCTTTCAAAATATAACATTGACTTACAAAAATTCTGAAGTAACTTACATTGGGTGTGTATCCATACCATAGCTCATAAGGTGTCTTATTGGTTTCTTTCTTCAATTGAACTCAGTTTAATGTGTAGACATCAATACTGACAACTTCTCTCCAGAATGCTTGAGTGATGCCTTTTTCAATCATTAGTGTTCTAGCACAATCAACAATTGATATGTTTCTTCTTTCAACAATCTCATTTTGTTGTGGTGTTCTTGGTGTATAAACCTTTCTTTGAATTCCACGCTCCTTACAAAAGTTAGTGAATTCATCAGAAATAAATTATCCTCCTCTATCTGATCTTAGACATTTTAGTTCCTTTCCACTTTGTTTTTCCACTATAGCTTTATACCATCTAAACATCTTTGAATGCTTCTGATTTCTCTTTTAAGAAAATAAATGTCACCATTCTAGAATAATAATCAACAAAGAGAATGAAGTATCTATCACCATAATAGCTCTTTGTTCTCATTGGTCTACATAGGCCAGTATGGACTAATTCTAGAATAGCATTAGATGTGTAGGTTTTGCTCTTGAAACTAGATTTTTTCATTTTAACTTTTTGACAATTCTTACACATGAAATGGTCGAGCTTTGACATGCGCGGTAAGCCTCTTACTTTCCTTTTATTGCTTATCCTAACCATGTTGTAAAAATTCACATGAAATAACCTTTTATGCCACAACCATATGTCTTAATTTCTAGCCATTAAACAAGTGGTGTTAATATCATCAAGATAGAATAGGTTACCTTTTGTCTGTTCACCATTTTCGATCAACCTTCCTGATTCATTAAATATCTTTGCCTTTTTGTTCTCAAATGCAACTCAGTGACCAGTGTTATTTAGCTGTGAAACACAATAGATTATAGTTAAGTCCTTTCACCCAATATGCATTTTCACATCTGATCAGATTATTCAACATTATTGTTCCTTTACCTTCAACCGGACAAGGTGAGTCAATACCCATTCTTACTGATCCACCATTATAGTATTCAAAAGTTTCAAACTTTTCCTTATCTCCAGTCATGTGGTGAGTAAAACCACAATCAATAATCCATACATCATTCTTACTAACCTTATATATGAGGTCAGTTTCAACATACCTTTCCTCTTCGTTTGAATCATCTTTCATAGCAACAAATACCACATCAATATCTTCATCAGACTCGGTGTCAATATTTTCAGCTTTTTTCTCAGCCAGGTAACAAGCCTTCTTTCCTTTGTCCTTGTAGTCTCGATTGTCTCTTCTATCATATTTTTGGTTGCTTCGGTAATCTTTGTCATCACCTCTATCAAACTTATTTTCATATGATTTGTCATTGTTTATGTCTTCTTTTCTTTTGTTAGGACATCTAGAAACAAAGTGTCCAATCTCTTTACAATTAAAACATACCAATGGTAGTTTACCTTTGTATCTACCTTTGCCTCTCTGCAATCTTCTAGCCATTAGTGCTTCATTCTTATCAAGTACTTGGCCATCACTATCACTTTCACTATCATTTCTCATAGTGTGTTTTTGACTTGATTTACTTATTTTAAAAGAAGATTTGAATACAAAATTAATAGTTGATAAGACACTACTGTCAAAGTTATTCATATCAAATGAAATAAGTCTACCATTCAAACTATCTAGAGTAACATTGTTATTTGCTACTTCTCTCATTTCTTGTATAAAAAATACTCTAATACCATAAACATGCAGTAAGGTTCTTAGAATTTTACTTACCATTGTTTCTTCTTCAAGTACATCTCCTACTCCTCAGATAGCATTAACAACCTCTTTTATTCTACAGCTGTACTGAGTGATGCTTTCTCCTTATTTCATTCTTAGGTCATAAAACCTTCCTCTTAGGCTTTCTTCCTTAGCTCTCAACACATTCTTATCTTATCCATGTACTAGCTGCAATTTGTCTCACATTTGCTTTGTAGTGGTGCATGATTTGACATCTTCAAATTCAACATCGGAGAGTGAGGAAGCAAGTTCTATCCTCATAGAATTGTGTTCATGCTTTTCTCTCAATTGATAAACTGTCGAAGATCCAGTAGATAACACAAATTTAGCATCGAAATATTGTGTGACATCATTTCCAATACCTCATAGGTGGAGTCTTATCCTGCTTTTCCATGATGCAAAGTTGTCCTTGTTCAACTTAGGCACATCCCTTTTTCTCATCTTGTGATCTTTAGATCGAGTCTTAAAAGTCTCTTTCTAAGCACAAAAGCTATGATACCAATTGTTAGAATAACTGAGAGGGCGGATGAATTAGTGGCCTTAAAAATTAATCCACTAAATCAACCCAAAACTTTATACCACAAATATAAACCCTCTAGTTATCTTCAGTCCTACAAGATGTATGCCTTGTGTGAATCTAACATGTATATACTCCTTGATGTTTATACTTTTTATCCTTTCCTTAAGCTTTACCGAATAGCAGTCTATATTTTCTTAACCTTTACCAAAATATAGTAAATAACTTAGTGTTTACCGATCAATCATGTTTTACTAAAGTGTAAAGAAAAACATCAAAGTAATGAACCATATACACATTTGACACATAGATTTTTAATGTGGAAACCCTGTTAAGGGAAAAACCACTTGGGACCGGTAACCTAAAATTTTCATGCTTCTAAAGTGAGCTTGGTGAAGAGCCAATCCTGTTAAAGGTTACAAACACACTGTTAAGTGCGACCTTGTTAGAGGATTTCACTAACAGTTTATCACTTGACCTAGCATTCACTATGTTGTCAACATGAAAACCTTTTGATACTCCTTGGGATGTATCTCAATATATAAAGGATGGTTAAATCCTACTCTGTTAAGAGATTTTATGAATCAATGGTTAAACTGAAATAATATATGATCTATTCATAAATCCAATTTAATCTTGCAGATGTTCAGATCTATTGTAAGATCATAATACCTCTTCTGATCAATGTTCTCTTTAATTCATTTGCTCCACTTCTTTCTCCTCAGTGAATGTTGTTTCTTCTCTGTTGCTCGGTGTTTGCAGAATTCTTAGCTTTGTTCCTTAGCTTTTATTATCAAATCTATATAAAGACTTATTATCTTCACCAAAATTATCTTCAGCATTCCTCTCTTCATAAT
The DNA here is from genome assembly GCA_018584345.1 of Thuja plicata. Taxonomy (NCBI): domain Eukaryota; kingdom Viridiplantae; phylum Streptophyta; class Pinopsida; order Cupressales; family Cupressaceae; genus Thuja; species Thuja plicata. Next base: position 2,964,365 of record MU225578.1, on the reverse strand, counting down.
GAAGTACTTGTCTCTTTATATAGACATGATTTCACCATTCTTGTTCTTCTTGTTTTCTTCGTTGATCACTTCTTGATCCGTAAAGCTCGCCATGCTTGCTTTAGTTTTAATATGTAAATCTCTCCTTATTTTTAGGAATAAAACATGCTTTGAATCTCCTTCTTATCTTTATCTTTTAACTGATTGATGAAAACAAAGTAATTTAAAAATTAACTCTATAATTAGCTCCTATTAGCTAAGTTGTTTTGTCATTTTCCTAACTTCAGTTCTCTTCGATCAACACTTCAGTTGTGCTCGGTGACTACTACAGATAGCTCGGGCATCAACTTCAGTTATGTTCAATGACAACTTCAGTTAGCTTGGTAATGCTTGCTTGGGTAACACTGTCCGTCGAGTAACACTGTGAACTTATGTGCTCGGGGTTCACTGTCACTCGGTGTACATGATTACCGATGACAAAAACTTTGTCTTTTTAGATCTTTAAGTGTTGTGACAATATGTGTATGAGAAATCATACCATATCAAGTTAACATCAATGAAAATACAATACATTAAGTGATTTAATGTCTTGCATTTACTTTCTGCATCTCGGTGATCATCAACTTTGTCAACTTCAAACATTAAATAAGTTATAGTTCATCACTCTGTGCGATTTTGTCTCTTAAAATTTGCTAGGCCCAAACTCACCCATAACTAGGGGAAATGACCTAGTAATCATTAGGGGGTCTAATAACTGTCCCTTTGATCCCCCAATTACCAATATTAAAGAGTCCAAAACATGAAAAACACATATACCAATAGCCAATCACACATTTACTAATAGCCGATCATTTTTTAGATTTTTTGTTGGTAATTGGCTCATTTCTGCACCACTATTAGGACATTTTGTAATGACTACTAGGACATTTGGCCACAATTAATGACATTATTGAGTGAATGACTATTGGTGAAGAACATAGCGGGTATCGGGCGAGCGTTTTGAAATGGCACTTTTGGACCACTTTGTGCTCCATGATTCCTACAAAGAGATCTGTGAATACCCAAAAGCTGAAACCTTAGCTTTAAGAACTTCACTCACCTATGGGTGTACACCAAAAAAATCGGCAAAATCTGACTTACGGTTCAAGAGTTCTAGGTGCATGAAGTTAGCCTGGGCGGCTACTGGGTCTTTTCCCCTAAAGGACGCACTTAATGGCTAGATTTTTTAATTTACATTTGAATTAGAACTCATTCAAGCCCCATTTAAGCCCATTGTTTACGATTTCAAGTGAAGATTTGTATTTTGATTTCACTTTTGCAACTTAAATCAGGATTATTATTTGCATTTTAAGCTAGAACCAGTATGTGCATCCATTTCGTGGTCATTTTTTTTGTTTTCCATAGTCATTTTTCTCCTTTTATGGTCTTTTTTTTTGTTAAAAATGTGTGTATACATGCTCCATTAGTGGTCATTTTCATTTTTTCCAAGTTATTTTGTTTTAAATGGTGATATCTGCAAAAATTATAAATGTGTTGTTTAATGTCTTTCTCCACCTTTTAGTCACGCTTAGGGTTTTTGTTGTGCCATTTTGTGTAAAACTAAGTTTTTGTGTTGTGCATACACATGGTTTTACTTGCATCCATTTCCATATAATAGGAAATGCAACCATGATTGAGAATCCCAAATACATGCCTCTACATTTTGAAAATTAGGACTTTGATGTCCACCATGAGCAATGTTATATGTGAAGGAAATATTGAAATGAAAAGAAAAGACAGGTCACTCAAGAGTTACATAACAATAAATAATGAGTCATTATGTTCTATGGACAACCAAGGTAACGAGGCAGCAAAGCAAAGAACGCCATGTATAGAAAAAGAAAAAGAGATAACAACCAAGACAACAATAGATAGTCTAATGAGTTGACACAAGCAATGATCCAAAAAAAGGACTTATCTAAATCATACACAACATAAGGGAAGTATGTTTTGAATAGTGATGAGATAATAATACTATCATTAAAGAATAGTAAAGGAGAAAAGAACAACAAATTATATGGGCAACAAGACATATATATTACACTAATCAAAGTTTGTCTTTAATTTTCGGTGGTCATTTTGATCTAATGTTCATACGAGTCTTCCCCAAAACCTCACTTGTCAGTTGCAAGTAATTTCCCTCATTTTGCAAATTTGTGTTGTCGCTAATGATCTTCCCAAGCTTGGTTCTTCCCATGGCGTATATGTTCTTCCCATGTTCCATAGATGATTCTACCACAATAATGGATGAGTTCTTCCCATGATCTTCCCAAATTCATAAAAAATCTTCCAAGACTTGAATTTGGCCTTAAGGGGCATATTTTATGCTTGTAAAATATAAAGTTCTTCTCGATATAAGGTTATTCCCAAAACTTGCAGTTGACCATCCCAAATTCGGATGCAGTCCTAGATGCATTGAAAATCACTTGAAATCAAGTTTCTAAGACCCAATTAAAAGTGAAAGTACTTTCCCTACATATGTAAAGTGTAGCAAAAGGAAATTTCCATGTTCTTCCCATTTGCAATGTAATTCCCAAAATCAAATTTTTTTTTAATCATTTTCAAAATAAAAAATTAAGGTTATTCCCCTACCTGTAGTCAAGATTTTAAAACTCGAATGTAGGTAAAAAAAATTCTACAATATACATGTAGTCGGGTTTCTAAATCCTAATTACAATTAAATTTATCCTCCATGATATGTATATGCATTTTCAATTTTAACTTCCCATTTTTTAGTTCAAATGCGTATGTTTAAGCTACCTGTATTGAGACCAAAAAAACCAAAATTCCTCAATGGTCTTATTTTGCAGAAGGACACAAAGCTAGAACAATCATATTATGGACCCAACAAAGAGAGGGATAAGTGATGGAATGACTTAGAGCATAGAATGCTTTCCAGGCTAAAATGGTCATGAAAAGATGTTTTCTTAGTAAAGGTCATTATGATGCAGAACAATCAAGGATGCAAGTTCATGTTTTAGTTCAAGATGCTTCCACAAAATATGAGTACTTCAATCATGAGGCATCATGTAGTATCATGTAATCGATAAAGGTTGATGTAAATAGGTGGTGTGTCTTGTTAGACACTTTGAATAGTTTTCAATCATGCACTTGTAATTTCTTTTCTACAAATTACATGTAGTTGAAAAAAAGTTGCAATTACAAGTGATATTTTCACCTGTAAAGTTATTATATGTAATCAAATTGCAAGTCTGATACATTAGGACTTTTAGTTTGAATAAGTCAAAGTTAGTTATAGAATAGTTCAAAGTTTGTTGGGTTTCTCCCATATTTTTCTCCCAACTCGTCACCTATATATCGGAGTGAGATTCATTTTAAAAAGATCTTTTGTTTTTGTGAATGTAGACTATGTTGGAGATCTTGTAAGGTGAAAACTTTGTGTTTCATAGTGCAAATAGTTTCAAAGTGAATAAAAGAAGCAAGTTAGTTCAAAATTTGTGTTGGAGAGCTTGTGAGTAATTTATGCATTCTTTTGTTGCATGAGTGGTTCAATCTTGAGTTCATTGAATAGTATTATTCCCGTTGTCATAATTTTATAAGTGCTTGATCTACATACTCTTGTAGAATTTGTGTTACATTAGTATCTATTAAAGATATTTTATAGTGGCTTTCAGATACAAATAATCTAGTGACTTTGTGATGTTGTTTTAGATATCTTTGTAAACTTTAGAAGGTATAAAATTAAATACTTTGATCTTTACTGTAAACTAAAATTGATAGTTTATCTCGTAGAAATAAGTTTAGGAAACTTTGGGTTGCTATAACTGTTTCATTAGGAATAAAATTGGTATACTCCCAGTTGCTCTTACATCAACCTGAAGGCTATTTATATTACTATAGGAATAAGCTCTTTTTGGTTTAATTTTATATAGTTTCTTTGGAAAATATATGAAAATCATTCCTAAAAGAAGAGGAATTGATAGTGAGTACCACCCTTTTTTATGAATATCAGTTAAGTACTTATTGATCCACCTACTATAAAAAAGGAGCCTCCCCTATTAATGAGAGGAGAAAGAAATCTCAAATTCAACATTTCCTAGAGTCACAATTTTGATTTGTTGTCAAAGTGACTTACAATGTTTTTAGCTAACACAACATAAATAGATTTAAAATACACAATTGCACATAAAATCTAATGAATAACACTTCTAACCATGAAATGATAATGAATGTAAAGGAGATCTAACACCAAAATGAGAATGGAAATGTTATAAGTCGGGTTCACCAAAATGTGCAATAAGGAAAAGGATACACATGAAGTAGAGGTATTATCCACCGTTTTCCTAATACACAATCAAAAGGAAAATGATCCAATAGTCCCAAGTAGGACTTAAGCACTAAGCGGGTACAATGATTCTTTGGATTATGATTAAGAAAAGTTGGATATGAGGAAATATGGTTGACTAATGTAAGATAGAAGGATAAGTAAGCATATTTGACAAGATTTAGTAGAAATATACAAATAGAAATTAGTCAGTAACTTGCAGTGACTTGAAATAGTAACTACAAAGCGGATCTAACATGTAGTTTCAATTTGAAGCATATTTGGAGGGTACATAATGCCCTAACTATTGTATAACATGTACTTTTATCTTTAAAAAATTGGGACAGTCTGTTAGATCTTGTACTTTTCATATTTGTGATAGTAGATTTGCCACCTATTCATGTACATAAAAAATAGGAAATTGTTTGGTTGAAAGGGGTTTTCCTTTGTCAAACCCTTTTTAAGAATCAACCTTGAAATTAAAATGAAACTGCATAAAGGAAAGTATGCAAATGTAAAGGTAAATACTACATCTACCTTGCAAATGAATATACCTTCATGAACGGATATTGAGATCGCACATATTCATGAAGATGTTTGTATGTTTCTTGATATTAGTTGTTGAACCTTAGAATATATGAAGGAATCAAGGATTCATTGAACACAAATGCTTGGATTTATAAATGCCACTCTAAGATCTTCAATGTTGTTATGCTTGATAGACTCTTATCCTGAAGAATAGATAAAATGCATGTGTGTAAATGTACAAAATGATCTTCTTGCTTGATTGAGAGCTCCTCTACTTGGCCATCATGGGAGAGAATATTTCTCTAATGGATAATATTTCATTCAAAATGCCTTGGGATGCTTGAAAGTTTAACTTGAATCCTTCGATACAAAATTGTAGGAGAGCTCTTGAATTCTTACACTTGATTTCTTATAGATATCCAAAATGAGGAGAGATAGGCCACTTATATACCTCTCACAACAACTTAGGGATAACAATTAACATAGGTCATCCAATGATCTAGAAATCTTGCCAAAGCATTTCACTGTGTCACGAATACAAATTTAGGCCCAAATGTTGTGGTATACAACACCTTGGGCATTGTATACCTAGGTATAAAACACCCTAGGAATTTGATACCTAGGAAAATGATCTCAAATTTAAATGAGAATTTTGGAATGATAGGAAGATATTGGAATAATCAAAGCCAAGTTGGATAAAGCATAACAAACATGAAATCTAAAAATCATCAAAATAGGGCCAAATAGAGAATCTAATTATAGGTGCTAACTTTTTCAGATGATACACTACCTTATGTACCAGTTTTGTATGGACATGATCATGTCTACTCATGCACAATCTTGTCTTTTGAAGACGTCCTTTCCAATTTTATCATGCAAAAACCTACAACTAGTGTTAAATTCTCATGTACTTGTACCTACACTAGATATATCTTGTAACATGCTGCTAAGTAACCCCATAGGAAATTACTAACAACTTAAAGAGTATAGAAATAATTTTTTTATTAAATGCAAATACATCTTCATCTAAACACTATGATTCGATTTACTCACTAAGAAAATGGAATTAAAGATATAATTACACATCATATTTACATTTATTGTAAATCACAAGCAGAAGATAAACTATATTAAGAAACCAATTCATTTATGGGCTCCCTAACATTGCTACTTTTCAACGCAACACAATCTAGAACATCCCTAACTCACTAGAACAATAATGAAATATGTCTCATTAATCATGAACATCATTGTCATTATCACTTGGTTCATTTTAAACATTAATTCCAAATATTCCTAAATCATTTTCTAGCATAGAAACAATAACATATAATCTCATATTGATATTTGATACAAAAATTGGTATATCTAACTCTAAATTGTCCTCTTATTAATCCATTTATTACATGATTTCTATTATATTAGCATAATTAAAATTAAATTATACTCCTCATGGAGTGTATAATTATAACATCAATACAAGTAAAAAGTGATACAAGAGATGATACAATGCACAAATGAATATCATCATGCAACAAGAATAAATATACTAAAAATAGGATCCATCCATGCTTGCGAACAATCCACAAAACCTCGATGGAGGAAGATCAAAACCACCCAATCATATAGAAACCTCAGGCCCACCCAACCATGCTAAGGAGATAGACACAAGGCCTCACACACAATAAAACCAACACAAAGAATAGGGATATAATCACACCTCCAAAGACACTAAAGAAATGTAAGGACTACCAACTACTAAGGGCAAACTACAAAGCCTGTGGACGGGATTCTAGGATGAATGTAGGAAAAGTGTTATCACATAGTCATCCAACTTTGGTTATCCTGGCGGCCTCTCTAGACTCTAACCCTAAGTGAGAAATCATATAAAACTCAACAATTATTTCATGAAGATTAGGAAGTTTTATCATACCAGAATCATACGTTCCATGGATAGACAAGCATCATCCTACTTTTATCCCACCCCTATGCTCAAAATATAATAAAAAGAGCATAAAGAATCATGTAAACGTGAATAAAAATATCATAAGAAAAATATTTATGAATCCATCTAGAATCAATTAGGATAAAAAGGAACTGAAATAGGAAGTTTCACAAAGCCTTATCACATAGGCAAGTCATGATCTCAAAACAGGAAGCATATATGAAATCAACATTGCACATTATGAACGTAAACAATAATAACCATGGAAGCAACTTAAATCTAATACTTTAGACTCAATTAACATATAAAATAGAGCATATACATGTTATTAAGCCTTTGGTATGTGTTAGGTCACTCTAAATGTCAAAACCCTAATCTAAAACTCAAACTACACAATCTGCCTAACCAAGCAATGCAATTTCTAGACATTCAATGTACTTTTCAAGCATCTAATACAATTACTAATGATTCAATGCAATTTCAGTTATTTCAACACAATTTCAATTATTTCAACGCAATTGACTAGGAATACATAGATAAAATGTCACAAATTTGAGATAGGACTTCCAACTCCAATCTAGACATCAATTTGATCTCTAAAGTATAATTAAATAGAGACCCATTTTAGATATCCCTATTTTCCTTGTAGAAAACTAATCCATTTGATCCCCTAACCTAGAAATAGAAAATCAATAACATTTTCCCAAAATAGCCATTTTAAAAACTAGGTTCAAGAAATATGGCTTAATGAGAAAATCTCAAACATTACTTTCAGAATTACATTGTAATTCAAAATCTAGATTCAACATAAAAAAAAAACCTTTTCAAAACAATGTACAAAAAACAAAATACAGGGATTCAAACCTTACCTCAAATCCTACGAAGAAACAAGGAAGAAGGAGGAAGAAGAATGAAATGGAGAACCAATCAGAGAATCCAATGATCAGAGATAAATCCAAGCATAAATCTCTAGTAAATCCAAGCCCAAAATTACTTCAATCTAATGCCAAAACTATTTCTTAAACAATCCATTGCAATCTCCTATTCAAATATCCACAAGATTAAAAGCAATCTTCATAATGCAATCCAAGTACTTTTCCAACAATTTCAAAATGAATCCTCCCATACTCCAACAAAAGCCCCCTCAAAATGAAAAAGGAACCAATACAAATAGGCTCTGGGAAAGGAATCACTTCCCAACCAATCATAATTAATATGAGTTTATCAAATAACTCTTACATTATGATTATAATAATGTTTCCCCACTCAAAAAATAAATATTATTTAATAGATACAATTATGCACACACACACACACATTAATTTATGTATGTATATTTGTATCTCCTAAATAATAGGACAACCCACACTTAGCATATAAGAAGAATATTAATGAAATATATCAAAATAAGAATCAACAATTAAGGAAAATAATAAATTAAAATAATAATAATGATTAAATAAAATCAATAATAAACTAATCACGCCCTTAAATAAAAATATCCCAATATGACTAAATCCATAATTAATGATACCATAAATCTAACAATACTTTCATCCTCAAACAAACCAAAACACAAGCAAGGAATCAGGGGAATCAAAATTTGTCAACATGACAATCCAATAGGGTGACTCAAGATCGGATAGTCCCTTAAGCCAAATGATGGAAAGGATAGGATTAATGGGCCTTTTTCTATCTCCATTTTAACCACCATCAAGGATTATTAAGGTATGCTAAGACCTATGAAGCTATGTGTATTCAATGTGTGGTACCCGCAATGATCACTTGCACAAGATAATAACATGTATACATATGCGCATAGATAATATGTCAACCAGTACAAAATAGTGAAGGGTGTATTGTAACATCATATGACTCTCAAAAATAATTAATACAACATCATACCTCTTCACACAAACACATCATAGAAAGGATCAACTCAAATAAATAACATAGAGTATATTTGTATCCTAAGTCATCCTTAAAAGCGTAACCTAAATCACAGGTTATTCCATAACAATACCTTGTTAACCTAAAACATAATCATCATAAATCATAAGGAGATCACAATAAATGATCCCATCTAACCAATGCCATCAAATATCATTAGTACTCCTAGCTCATCCTCAATGATATCACCTAAAACATAAGTTAGAACATCCTAATACACCACTGGAACATATCATAATCAACATGGTGGTAATAATAGTTAAAATGTCATCATAGAAGCATAAAGAAAGACTTGAAAGGGTATTAAAACATCAAATAGACTTTTCCCCATTGCATCTAAGTGAAATTTTTAGTATCATAATAACTTATTGTTGTGTTAGGGTTACAAAGGTGTTTCATATTTAAAAATAGATAATTGGTGTGTGTAACATATTTGGGGATCTACCTTTATCATATTATTGAGATAATTTAACAAATTATGATTTTAAAAAAATTAGAATTATGTGAAAATCCTATGTGTAAGGTGTAAGTTGATATAATAATAAAGGTCTTTTGCTTCTACATGTGTGGTCGGTGCTCTTTTGGACATCCTAGATATCCACGTGTATGCATCCTATATCCCTATTAAGTGCTTGGAAGCTTTATTCCAATTAATTCATTTTCATAAGCTCATTTTTATATTATTTGGGTGGAAAAAATAGATAGAGATTGTGAACAAGGAGTTCTTGAGTGGTGAAAATGATGTTGTGATGATGCAAGGCATGTATTGAGCGGGGAAATAGGTATCTAGGTGGTCAAAATCATGCATAATAAATGAAGGTGCTAAAGTGAGTTCCAAACAAAATAGAAAAGTGTTAAGTATTATTAGATTACGTCCCCACTTAAATATACTACTGAGCTACAAGAAAAAAAGTATGCTAAAGTAAATGAAATTTATTTATTATACTTGATAATAATAAAATAATTATAGTAAAAAGGATATTAAAGAGGGTGTGTTTGATATTGTGTCTTTGTCCTTACATGAATGTCATCTTAAGATCTACGAATCGCATAAGAAAATACATTAATGTACCCTTTAAAAATATATATAGAGTGATTCTACAATCTTTTATGTATTTTCATAGTCTAACTAAATCTAACAAGGGGATCATTGAGTTGAAATTAATATGGCCTCTATAAAAGCTAGATGTTGAGATCATGTGAGTAGAAGTTGAAGAAGTATATATATAAGGGATAATATTGTATGTCAGAGTGATAGAGTTATATTGAATTAAGCTCCATATAGGATACAATACATGATTAGTGTACGTGACGTAGATCCATGAAGCATCACTTTAACCAAAAATTGTGTAAGACTCTTGAAGAGCCACTTCAACCAAGAGTATGAGGTATAATCTTATGAAAGTTTCTTTGAAAATTAAATAATTCTTGTGTGAGGTGAGGAAAGATATATGTCTCCATATATTGATTCTACAATGAAGGATGTAATCAATAAATTAGATGAGAAAGTACAAGTTGGTGAATGTGAGAGTGATTATTTTTTTTTTTTTGTGTTAGCCCATGCAGTTATGACCTAAAAGAGAATCAATAATGGAAGTTCAATAAACAAATGGGAGGAGTACAAAAAAGTGTTTCCCCTAAGGATAATATGCAATAATGTTGAGCCTAGTGTAAGGGAGAGTGGTGTGTATGATATTAGAAATTCTGAAAGATCCTTTTGGGAACCTCCTAAATGCTTAAGTTACTTAGAATTTTACTATTCTTTTTGTGTACTAATTATTAAGAAAAAATAATTATTTTTATTAAGTTTAGCAACCAAAAAAGGGGATGAACCTTATAATACCAAAGCCCATGGACTATCAAGAAATATACAACACATTAAAAAAGGTTTTGTAAGTTATAAATCAAGGCCACAAGTGACACACTGTCAGCATATTAAGAATCTTCCTTAAACAATCATCTTGGAGAAACCTGCCACAATTATCCACTTAAAACACCAATGCTAAAAGAGGCCATTTATAGCACAAAAACATGCAGAGTGGGGTAAAATCCAACTTACATCCAAGTATCCACCGAAAGGAAAAGACCACTTAAAGTTAGCATCAACCTTAATTGTTAAGCATAGCCAATCAACGACATCAGCAATGGAAAGCCCATTACCAAAAACTTTAAATACCCTCAACCAAAAAAAGAGAGAATAGAATGTACCCTTGAAAACTAGCAAATAAAATTTGGTTTATAGAAAGAAAACCACTGACTATGTAGACAAAAATAGATAGTCTAACTGAAAAGACAAAATAACAACTAGTGGAGTTGGCAACAACCACCATAGACTAGACCAAAAGATTAAAAATCCTAACAACAAAGATTAGTATAGGTGTCAACCTCATAAATCCAGTAAGAGAAATAAACTACCTATCAACCTTATCAGGTTCCAAGCTTGTCCAAAGGGTCCCACATCCTTGTCTCCTAGAAGAAGCAAGACAAATCATAACATTTCCATCCATGAGATGAATTGAATCTAACCCCACATTTGAACAACCACAACCAGAAGAATACCATATAGAATATTCATTATTCTCTATCCACAAGAAAATCCCCACCATTATAAGAGATGTCACCACCTTGATTAGGAACATGAGGAAGGATAATAGGAGATTCATGCACCAAACCCACACCAAGTAAAAGTTAGAAACCCCACCCCTATAGGGGTAAACTTTTCTTCCATTTAGGTTATGTAGGAGATAGACTAATCTAGAAGAGGCCAACCATCTAAAACACAACCTCTACTATAGATCAATAAAGCACGCCAAAGCCACACCTCGTAAAGGGAAATAAGGCCCAAGCAAAGAAGATATAGAATACCCATCCAAAACAAACAAAAACCAATAAGGAAGGGAAATTCCAACAAACTAAAGGGAGCAACAAAAAAAAACCACATACAAGGATAACTTCTCCATAGCTTCAAAAAACTCAAAGAAAGGGCGAGTTTGAAACAACTGTGTAAAAAAATCAATAACTAGGCACAACCTCACCACAAGAAAATAAACCACCACTAATCTCATATAGGAAAAAGATCCACATCTACCATAAAATCACTCTAGCTGGACGGATAACCAAATCCACTATGTTTAATCCCAATCATATGTAGGTAGTACACAAACAATCATAGTAAAAGAAACCACCCAAATAGGTCCTTGACAAATCTGAGGGAAGATAGATAAAACCCCTTTGTCCATTCACAACCACAGAAAAAGAAGAAATAAATATACCATGTATCTTGAAAAGATAAGAGAACAATAATTTTTTCATCCACACAAAGAGCCCCATATACAATACATCACAGAGATAGGATTGAGGGTGTGTATAGTCAAATTTACAAGGAAAAAAGCCCTGTCCAAACACATCCAATGTAAACATAGCCCTAAAACCAAAATGCCCAAAGGGTTTTCAAATAGACAAGGGAGGATGGCCAAATGGGAAAAGATAACACATATCCCCTTCAAACACCCATATCCAAAACACCTAAACTAGCACACAAAAGGAGCAGGATTTTTAGCAGAAGGAGCTCTAACACCTAGTAAAGTACAATAAGAAAAAAAATATTGTGGTAATTAATAATAATAGGGTATAGCTATCATAGCCTTACAAAAAAAAATTAGGCATCAAGTCCCCAAGTGGGAGAGGAAATCCCTAAATAGGGTTTGTTCCAATTAAAACCCCAAAATAGGGTTGTGAACAAACAAACAACAACCATCAAAGGTGTCACCACTGACTCAACACAATAAATAGTAACATATATTTCACAGGAAGTGAAGAATGTTCTTTGTAGAACAAACAACCACCATCTTCCCAAAATACAATCCATAGGATCTACGGTCCAAAACACATAATGCAGGTCCATGATGTAGGCAAAAAAACATCTAAGACGATGACCAAACTAGAGAACAACCACCCCCTTCATGTTCCCCTTCACCATCTAGATCTTCCTATGAATCTTCTCAGACACCTAAAACCCTAGGTGTACATCTGCTCCCTCTTCCACCTTTCTCCATTTTCTAAGAATCACATCATGTTCCTTGTTATATAGAAAAAATAATTGTTAACTAATATAGAATGAAACAATTAAACAAAACCAACCTTTAATAGAAATTACACAAGCTAAAAAGATAGTTGTAGCTTGAAATATTATAGAAATAAAAGGCATGAAAATAACATGCATGTAGTTTGTACCTTACAACTATTTCATTGAAGATGGACTAGGAAGGTCAAGAAATAGTTCTAGTCGAATTCAAAGCCTATTTTAGAAGAGGTGAAATCTATACATTGTAATGGTGCTAAGGGATAATGTTGCATAACAAGGATGCTAAAGTAATGCATACAGGTTGCAACTACCAATTGGGAGCATGGTGTCTATATATCAAAGAGCTCTACAATTTGTATGATTTTCTTGACTTTAACCACCAATCCTCCTCCTCCTTTATAAGTGTGTATGTTTAATCTAGATATTGAGAAATATTAAATTGAATTTATAGATGACAGGAGGCGAAATAATGCATTATAAATTTTACTATCAAAATTAGTTTCCTTTTGAATATATTTCAACCTCCACATAGAATAATAGGAAAATTTGGGTTATGTACATGTATAGTGAGAAAGTGTAAGTGGTGTGTGTGATATTTATTAAGCATAAAACTAAACCCTAGAGTGAAGACTGAGCATTATGTGGTGTGTGATGAGGTGGAGACACAATTATGTGATGAGAATCACAATAAACAATTCAAAAATAAGAAAAGGATAGGGAATAATTTAGATCAGAATAAGAGGATAAATTGAAACAGATTTTACACTTTGATTTGAAGAGATCAAAATAATATGGACTATAATGGGTTCCTATGTGGAATATGGTGAAACGGATTTAAAAAAATTATAGATAGGAGATTCTAATGAATCCATGGCTTAATGTACATAATTTTCCTTCAAAATCTCTATATTTTGTATCCATGTCTTGTTACTTTTCCCTTCGATGAGCTCTCTACAAATTTCTTGTGTGTTGTAGGAGTGGAATGATAGCGACTTTTCAAAACTTGTAAGATATTTTTAGTTTTAGAGATAAAAGGGGGTCAAAATAGGTTTATAGTGATTTGAAGATGAATCTTAAAAATTTCATGAGGATTAGAGGATAAAGATGTAGCTAAACTTAACTTTAAATTTTAAAACAAACATTAGTGCTAGGTTAGTATGTGTGCCCAAACATTACTACTAGGTTAGTGAAGATGTCCTTGAGCAATAAAGACTATAAATTTCCAGGGCTAACATATGGATTGATCATAAGGTTGGTGTTGCTCACATTATCCTATTATGATCAAGGAAAAGGTTAAAAATGAGTTAAATGGTCCTAAAACACTAGGTAAATGATCACTAAAAGGAATGTAGATACATAAGGTGTATATTACAAAAGAGATAACCTTTTACCTTATAATTTTCTCCCTCTTTAGCCAATTGATGACACCGAGTGAAGAAAAATGTTAAAGGAAAGTATAATAAATTAAAGTAACTTGGAATGATAATTTAATTTTTTCAAAATATTACAATAAGGAAAGTAATGATACTCAAAATAACTAAAACATTAAACACAAATGAAATGCTAAGTGCAAAAGCTTGACACACACGATGCCAAACCATCTATGTAGATATTGAGATAAAATTATAAGAAAAAAGAGACAAATAAACAAACCCATGAAGAATCATTGAATGAGATATATAAGGATATAAACGAGTGACATAAGAGAAGGCACATTGGCAAAGGGTTAGCTATGTTGTAGAAATTGATATGTAAAGAGACGAAGAAATATTAGGTGATATTCTTGATGACATTTATAATAGATAAATGTGTGAATAAAAAACCTCAAATAAAATGGCGACCATCCAATAGATCATACTAAATCCAAAATAAATTTGACTATTAGGGTGTCATGTCTAACTATATGTGGTTGTCGACTAGTAGTCAAGTAGGCTAGAGTATACCAACTAATAGTTCTAATATGACATTAAAAAAATTGCAGTGTGTTCCATATCTAATTATAAATGGGATAAAGATGGTCGATCAAGGTAAAAAGTAAGTTTAGAAAGTAAAAATGTCAAATCATTTGAATAGTAGGAGCATAGAAGAATAGAAAGGCATGTAGGAGATCCCATTGGGAATCTTCTACATGCTTAAATTACCTGGGATATTATCTATGATGAAAGAGAGATGGATAATTGTAGCTAGTAACTTAACCAAAACCAAACCCTCTTTCATAAAAGAATGGAATACAAAACACAAGGGGTATTTTTCTTTTCTAACTCTTACTCAAAGAGAGTCAAGAAAATTGGGATGTATTCCTTTTTTACATGAATGAATGATTAATTGATTTAGATATGAGATAATTAGGTCCTAAAGAAAGAATAAATGTTCATATAAACTATAAAATAAACTGATAAACAAACATAAAGATGCAAAAAAATTAGAAGTGAACTAAGATACAAAAAT
This sequence comes from Thuja plicata, assembly GCA_018584345.1. Classification (NCBI taxonomy): domain Eukaryota; kingdom Viridiplantae; phylum Streptophyta; class Pinopsida; order Cupressales; family Cupressaceae; genus Thuja; species Thuja plicata. Next base: position 2,949,107 of record MU225578.1, on the reverse strand, counting down.
GCACTCGTGACGAAGATTTGGGCCTAAAATAGTCAAATTGATGTGTTATGTGCTCTATTAAATATAGGTTTCTTGATTCAAGCAGGTGCTACATCTAATATTAGGCACATCCAAACTACAACCCATAAAAATAGGTCAAGTTCGTAGAACTATGACACAAACAAACATGGTTTGGGCATTCTCTTTTTTCTTTTTCTCAGGTAATCTATATCTCAAATTTATTGTTCTTATTTTATCTACAAACTTGATATGGAACCTATATATAAACCTACAAATGCACAAAATATGAGGAAAATGTTTTTTTAGATATATATGGGCATGCCTTAATCAAGACCAAGTTTTGGTGATTCCAACCTCCATAGATAGCCAAGTTGGATCTAAAACAAAAATATCTACTCTACACCTTAAGTGTTTCTAAGATTGAGGCAAGAAAATAAGTGCATAAAGATAAACAAGATACCTTCTAAAATGTCTTAGAGTGAACCCTGGATGAGACAATCAAAGGTGATACATATATCAACTCAATTATACATGAATCACATAAATGTACACAATCAAATGATAACTATCATATCGAAGCTAAAACTTAGAAATACAATAATGAAATGAAATATTATCAAAACCTTAAGGATAGGTACAATCCATTCATTAGTTAGTGATTCCCTACCATCCTCCAACATTCTTTGAAGCTTCCATCATGATAACCAATGATTGATGAAGACGATGAATATTTGATGTTGTTGATTATTCGTCAAATTTCTAGATTTGTAGACTCAATTTTAGGAATAATTTTGCATGATGAAAATAACATAATGATTGATATCTCAAATGAGGAAAACAACTTGCTTATATATGAGTTACCAACATAAAAATAATAAAAATAAAAATAAAAATGATATTATTTGAAAATCAAGACCAAATTTCAAATTATTGTAGTTGACACAAAAGATCCCAAAAACTTAAGGAAATTGTGTTAAGACAAGTGAAAGTTTTGAAATAGTCCAGCCAAAAAGGCCCTAAAAATCTAGGATATGATGTAGTAGGGCCCTAATATTAGATCTAGTCCTAATTTTTTAATTGATGATGATTGAATGTAGAGTAAGATGTATTGAAATTTAAAATAGGACATGATCCATCTTCTTGTGTTGGGGGTTAAATTCAAGGCTAGAAATGGTCTAGAAAATCTTATGGGAGTGAAAACTAAAGTAGGTGCTAAGGAGATAGTGAAATTGGGATAATAATTAAGGAGTTCAATTTGTAACACTACATTTATGCCCCACTTTAGTGGTCATACGATACTATGTGAATATACAAGATAAAGTACAAAAAGTAAACACTATTGTAAAGGATAATCATAAGAATGTCGAACAAAGCCCCTAGTGTAGTTATACCTACAATACAACATTAGGAACCACATTCTATAAAACCATTTTTTTAGTGAAATCAAAATCATCTAGAATGCTTACTAGGAATGATAAAATTTGCAAGTAGATGTATGCCCCCTTGTTTTTTTATTTCTATTTATGTATGTAAAAACATGTTATCATACCATGCCAAATTGTTAAAATAAATGATGATAAATACTTATATTAGGGTCATTAATGAAAACATCACCATGTGAAAGAGCATTTGGTAAGAATTAGAGTTGAGTCATTATTTCAACATAATAAACATGTAGATTTGAGCTCTCTAGTGAAAGTTATGATGAAATGATGAACTTTGTTAAATCGGGGCTTAGAGAGAATTTACCTTTAAGTAGTGTAAGTTTTAAAAAAATTAACTATTTATTTGTGTTATTTAGTTGTCTTTATTAAAGAGGAGTTCACATCAATGTGAGAGAAATATGTTTTACAAGTGAGATTACTCGATATTTTGATGAAACACATCATGGAGGAAACCCAGATGCATGAGGTAGGGCATGATAACTTTACGATATACTTAAGTTTCTTATTTTTGAGTAAATTTATGAAAAATATCCTAGGTCAAACATGTGGATCCCCCATTTTAGGTGTCATGTTCCCATTTGAGTACCATGGACCCTTGTAGGAACCATGGACCCACATAGGTGCCATGGACCCAATGGGGGATTTTGCGTGAGATTAGATGAGAAAACTAGGAAATCTATCATGTGATGAGAAGTACTAATGAAATTTAATCAGTGTGCTTGCAAGCCCCTCCAAGAATGTAGGAACATGTAGGTGGGTATATGTATAGTCTACTATGTGATCAGGAAAGTCAACTACCATTTGGTGTAGATGAAAATATATGAGGCAAAGTTCTATGGTTACTCTAAACCATGCCTATGATGAGACACAATTATGTGATATGTGATCCTCATGGAATTGACAGAGTCATAGGACATCTAGACTCCTCTACCTTTGATCTTTTGATAGGAGAGATGATCATCACTCTAAAGGACTTGTATCATATTTTGCACCTTCTAGAATGAGGAGAGAATGTGAGAAAGGAGTGTTTACATACTCCCATCATCATTGAGGAGGATCTAATATATTGCATAGTCTGGGCTACACCAAGCGACTCAAGGGCTCACATCTTCATACATTGGTTATTAGAAAACTACCATGGATATTCCTAAGATCCTACAAGGGATACTCATTGTTATAATTTCTCTGGTTGTAGTACCTTATGGATGAGATTCTCATCTACATGGAGGCATTATATATACTATCTAAGAAATTAAGGAGACCATGGGCATCTATTCTTTGGGATAAAGCATGCTAGCACGTCACCATAATGATATCAATAGGTGCATAAATTATGAGTCATATACCTTGATGACTGTGTACACCTGAGAATGGTAAAAAATAAATATTAATTAAATTAAATCCATTGGATTAATTAAATGAAAAATTATCTACTATGTAATTGAATTAAAACATTTGATTACATAGGTTATATTTAATTAATTAAATCCAACCTATTCAACATTCATAAATGGCTAATTTAATTAATTATTTTGAATTAATTAACTCCTAAAATCTCTCACCTACCACTAAATGACAAATTGAAATCAACCAATGGGAGACAAGGGACAAGCTCTCATGGATCACTCAAAGGCTTTGCTATCTTGTCCATCCTTTTCTATAAGACAATCTTGACCATTAATCATGGAACCCTAACTCCAAACACATCTTGACCATGGTTAATCATAAATCCCCCCTAGGACCTTGACGAATCCTATAATTAATATCCATTCTTAGTGAAAATCATCCACTTTCATTCAAAAATTCACATTACACTCTTTTTTGCATCCATCATAGCAATTGCTTTTGAGTAGTGTTATAATCTTGAATTCGTCTTGCACCATTGAGCCTAACTTTGCATTCATAATAGCTTATATATTCATCATATCATTCATTCTCATTTTCTAAATTGTCACCATGAGCTCAATTTGCAGCTAATAGCTAAAGGTCTTTAGGAATAGAGGGCTATGAGATGCTCATGAGTCTTTCATTTTGTTTTTCTAACTAGCTTGTATCTTAATTTGATTTGATTTCTCATACTTATGTCTCATTGATTTTTGTGATAAAAAAAAATTCCTTACATTTATTGTCACCCACTATGGGGCCCATGCCTCACTTACTAATCATGTTTATCTAGCTTTTTTTTGCAATTTTTTAATTCCAGGTCACAAAATTCCAACAAAGTATCACTTTTGGCTAAAAGTGCTTTGCATTCACATCAAACAATGTTACCTTTAACTCAAAGAACATCACTTTTGATATAGTTTTTTCACCTTTGATTCAAAGAACATTTATATTTTCATGTTATTCTATCGCTTTCATGATTTTTTTTGTTGCTTTTAATACTACAACTATTGATCAATGTTCTTCCATTTTTCCGCTTGCAGGTTTTGACAAAATCAAAGTTTGTCACTTTTGGATCAAAGAATATCTCCTTTGAATGAAACAGATTTGATTTTGATTTGAACTATATTGAATTTGATGGAAAGAGCATTGCTTTTAACTTTTCTTATGTTTCTTTTAACTTTAATTTGAATTCTACAAATCCGAGAGCTAAAATTTGTTTTGAATGATTTGTATATGACTAGGGTTGGAAAACTAGAGATGACCAGTGTTAGGAAACTAGGTTTTTATACTAGGAAGGCTTATGAACATGCACATGCTAATACATTTAGGATTGAATGGGTTACTGACATGATTAGAATTCAAGAAGAGTCCAAATTATATCATCATTATTTGTCTATTGTTAAAAAGTATTTAGCTAGGTATTAAATCAATTTTCCTTTGAATACAAATTATTTCTAAATCTCGTTGATACTAACATGGTTGCTATCTTGTTGCAAGAATTGCTAAAATTTGCTAAAGGTATGCATTCTCTAAATCATTGACAAATTATTTATGGAAATTTACTTTCATTAAATTGATTTTGTGTCATTTCGATTCAAAGAATAATCTAAAAAGACCTTTTATGCTTGTAGATTGTAGCAATAGGAATATGGTCTCCCCTATCTTCGGTGATCAACATGATGAACCTACCAAAATCCCACCTAATTAGATAAGGTCAAAAAATGAATTGCATTTTCTTTGTGTTTGAAGGTCAAAAGTGGTAGGGATATGCTCTCCCTTCTTTTGGGTGATTAGAATACCAAACTGACCTAGATCTATTTTCAATTCCATTAGTGCATTTTAACTTTATCAGGCCTACCTTACGAGATTTGCCTTACAAGGCTAGTGAGAAGGAATGAACCAAGTGGGATATAACCAAAAATCCATGGAAATCTGACCCACTACAATCAAAATTCCTTCATGCTTAATTGCGTGAGTGACAAAAAGATCTTGAGAATAGTGTCCTCTAGTAATTCTTCAAAATTGTGCAAAACCATATTTTTATGCGACTGGGAGCCTCTATGATAGAGCATATACTAAAATTTTTGAATGGAATCCTATCTAAAACAATGATAATTATAAAGAACACCTTATTGTTTGTGGTATATCAGTTATAGTGCAAGAGGATTGTGTCATCCTCTAAAGCTACTCACCATACATACTCCCCTAGTTGTGAGGAAAAAGGTTTTTGGAGGTGATTACCAAGAATACGTATTTCACACCTTGAAGGCCTGTTGAAGTGCATAATTTTCTCATCATCTCCACAAGAGATTACCTCTTACATTAGGAGGGACACAAAGCATGAGGGTCAGTATCAAATTTGAAATTTATTCCAAGTACATGATCCTATAACTAATATATTGAAGCCAAAAAATTCCTTAGGTAGATTGATTGAATTGTTCTTATTGTGCTATACCCGTTAAAATGACTCAAGGTCATACACTAAATGTTGTATAGGTATAAGGAAGAAAAAAAAGTGTTTGAAATTTTTTGTCATGTTTTCATGATCTTGCAAATCAAAAGAATTCAACTACTCACAAGAAAAACTTCAATCAAATTCACAATTTTGACAAACTCTAGAAACAAAGGGTAGTGTATCACATTTGAGGCAAGTTTCATCACTTATAAACAACTTCCATTGATTTTTTATGATTATAGTATCTCTTTTGAAAATAGTTCCATCACACATAACTCTTGTTCCATCACTTATGAATCATCTCTTCTAAAATAGTGTATACCTCTATACATCTTGAGGAAAGTGTGAAAATTATCTTAGACACCTTTTTCAAAGTAGATCCTTGTTCAATAAAAATAGGTCTAGAATTAAATCATATACCTTCTATCAAACAAGTGCGTCCTTCATCTTTGTTCCATTCAAAACCACATCAATTTGCAAGTCTTGTCAAAGAACATTGATCTTCGATTTTAAAAAGGTCACCATCAAGGATTACAGGTCCTTCACCTAGAGCCTAAGGGATCAAGGTCAATTTTGAGTCTATATCATAAAAATATATCTTTTTTCTATTAGACTCCACTATCTTAGAAACACTTCATTTTGATCAATCCAAATTAGAAACCTTGTCTATCACTTGTTTACAAACCATAATCAAGATTCTAGATTAAGCCAATTACTTCAAAAAGATTCAACACATGGTTAACTCTCCACAAATTTCATACCATCAAAAAGGAATCAATCCTACCATTTGCAACAACATCAAGACCCTAAAGAGACAAAAATTATACAACAAGAGAAGACACAACAACAACCCACAATGGAATAAAAAAGTTGGGCTAGGGATAATGATGGAAACAAAAACAACCATGATGAAGAGGTAACTGAAGAAAATATAACAAGAGTCAAATCACCCCATGACTATGATGTTTCAAAATTGAAACAAGACAAAGATGAAGTTAACCCTCTAGGTGCCTTGAACAAACAAATCAAGGTTTTGCAACAAAAACTTTATGAAGTTGAAAAAAGAAATATACCTTAGAAAGTATTTGTCCATTCTTATTAGATAAGAGTTTGAACATGATATCATTTCCACCAAACATAAATATTCCTAAGTATGAAATGTACATGGGTACAACCTATCCACAAGATCACATTCAAAAAAATTTCACCATAAGCATGGAGTTCATACATGAGAAAAATTACCTAATAAGGTTTTTTCCAATGAGTTTAGGAGGACAAGATAAGGAGTGGTTTTCAAAGTTACCACCTGGCATCAAAACCTTTGAAGAACTAGTCACTAAGTTTTTCACACAATACTCCTACAATGTAGAAAATAAGGTTACTATGTTGGATCTTTGTAACACCATACAATGAAATGGAGAGTCATTTTTAACATTTTTACAAAGATGAAGAAGAATATTAACAAAATATCCAAGAAGTATCCCCAAAAAATAAAAATAAAAATGGATATTTTTATCAACCATTTGACTAGTGAGAAGAATTTTTGTCTCCAATTACAATGACCTCCTACATTTGAGAAAATTATAGAGAATGGTGTTAAAATCAAGGATGCCTTAGTAAGAAAAGGTGAATTGTAATTATACAAGGATATTAAAGGCTTCTCAAACAACTCAAACACAACAACAACTACAACAACACAAATCCTTCAAACAAAAACAATAACTAAAATAATGACAAACCAAAATTTTGGTTGAAGAACAACAAAGATGTAGTGAATGATGGAGTGGTAGATGCCAATAACGTTAAAAATAAACCATTATATTTGTACAACAATAAATCCAATAATCTCAATCAATTGAACAACTCATCAAACAAAAATCAAGACAATAATAGACCTAGACCTTCACAATACCCACCCAAAAGGAAAATTTACACCCTTGGGCGGACCTCTTGAATCTTCTTTAAGAATACTTATAGCCAACAAATTGATCACCTTACCTGAATCAAGAGGATATGAACCCCAAGTAAAACCTTCTTGGTGGAATGATTCACACCATTGTGAATACCATGGAAATAAAGGTCATAAAACCAATGATTGTATGAGATTAAAACATGTGATCCAAGATTTTATTGATAACACCACTATTATTATTGAAGGATCTAAGAATAATGATGACCACACAATATTTAAAACTCCACTTCTCCACTTCTTAATCATGAAAAATGAGAATCATAAAAAAAATCACAACCAAACAAGAAGGGAGATTAGGTGAATTTTTTCCATGCTTATGATTACACCACAAACACCTTATCGGGAATTGACAATACTATCAATTGCATCATTATCAAGGATAAGCAAGAGAAAGAACCTGCACATGTCATCATGAGGAGTCAAGAAAAGGTGACATTAGAAAGGACAAATAATAAAGCATCAAATGACTCATTTTCAACGTCAAGACAATATAGTTTGGTGGATCAAATTCAAAGGACACCCACAAAAATTTCCATATTAAAACTTTTTAAGATATCACCATCTCATAAAGACACCTTGGAAAGAGCCCTTGTAGACACTACTATTCCTAAAAACTTGGATGTGGACCATTTCTAAATTGTGATAGGTCATCTTATTGCACCCCATTTCTTATATTTTTTCAAAGAAGATGATATAGCATTGAATCATCCACAAAATCTCCTATTGCATATCAAAGTCCTTATTCATAAGAATAAAGTCAAGAGAGTTTTGATAGATGGGGAAACTGGCTTAAATATTTGTACCTTGAAATTGGTTTGATCCCTAGGATATGCTCAAAATGCAGTGGGTCCACAGAGAAATATCACAATCAAAGCCTATGATGACGAAGAAAGATATTCTAAAGGTCTTGTTGTTTTACAAATTAGAGTGAGACCAATTCTAAGGAAACACTGACAATTCCTAGACTTGAAATTTTCATACTGTACACACAAAATAGTGCACTTCTATGAATCCTTACATGCAAGGAAACTCAAGAATGAGCCCTCACAAATCGATCCATAGCTCTCTATGCGTGGAGTTGCAAGATTTGTAAATTTGCTCTCAGCTA
>MU225578.1:2906571-2940036 GCA_018584345.1 Thuja plicata | reverse complement strand
CTCTTTTAAATTAAATAAGGCTCAAACCTTAGGAAATATTGAATTGATTATGATTTGATCAAGGAAATTGATATAATTGATATTGTTGATATTTGAAAATATTGATTTAGGGATTTGATAAATTGATCAAATAATAAATGGGGCCCAAAGTCTAGGCGACCATTTTAGGGTGCATACACATACAACATATTGTTGGGAAGGCCATGGATCCATGAAATGAGTGCAGATCCCTCAACATATCATCAATGTTTAAAGTTTCCCTATCTTGGTCAATAGATAACCATTAGTGGTGATCTTAATCCCTTCCAATATTGTAACAATGTGAATGTGGTCATAGATTCCTTGGTTCCACATAATAGAGAAGTTTCCATAACAAATATATCAAATGAAGCAACAAAAGAAGAAGCTTCTAGTTCAAACTCAACACCAAAAGGAAAAGAACCTAGGTCATCTACATCACCTAAATGAAAAGGGAAAGAACTTATGTCTTCTACATCAAATAAACGAAATCGGAAAGAGTCAAGTTGTTCTACATCATAAAAATGGAAAGATAAAAAGGATAAACCATCTCATTGCTTGAACATGAATACCCTAATGAAGGATTTTAAGCATAAACTACAAATCAATGACAAAGTATTAGGAGAATATTCTCTATCAGTGGAAAAATTACCTATTTCCCATAGATATTATGGAAGGCCATCTACCTTACAAACAACAAAATTACAATATCCTCAAATCTATAATGACAATTTTGTAAGAGCGAGAACATCATCAGGGGAACATGAATATAATGAAATTATATAGTGGTTGTATAAATATGAGGAGGAATATAATGAAATAATTCAAAATATAAGTATTCTTACACATCAATATGGGAAAGGATTTCAAGTCATGCAGAAAATGGGTTATGAAGGATTATAACCTATAGGGAAAAGAAAGAAAGGAATCATAGAATCAACCATTTTACCCACTTTCTGAACAAGTCAATAGAAAATGGGAGTAGGGTATACCAAAGAAGAAGCTACACAAAATCTCCATGAAAAGATTCATCAATTACAAGCATACAATAAAGAAGATTCAACCAAATGGGAATATGAATCTTATGGAGAGGAATAGGAACCTTGTGTAGATAAGTATGTTGATTTAATTCATGCATCTACACCTAAAACATCTCAAAGGAAAATTTCACAAGATAGACAGGTATAAAATCAAATACAACCTTACATACCCACATTCTTAAAGGTTCAAAGTTAAGGGTATATACTACAAGAAAATGGATCATAATACGTTGAGGGATACTTTAGTGAGAACGAACAAGATCCAATCTCTATAGATCATCTTGAAGAATCTCATGCCATATAATTTGATGATACAATGTATTACCCAGACTATAAAACCATTAGGACCCTTACCCCGATAGACCTAAACCAAGCCAATGATCCCTTACCATTGATACATCCTGAACTTATTGACTAGGAACAAACCAAACCTTTTGAGATGTAAACCTTTTCTAATGATTATTATTTAGCCTTGTACCTTAATGTGGTTGAACCAAATTCCACCAGTGAAAAATACCATGATGATTTTACTCGGGAGGAGGCCAGGTCTCTTTCTTACAAAAATAAAAATATAATTCAAATACCTAGTGGTGAAAACTATGATGTAGCAGTACTACGTCTAGAAAAAGATAAAAGAAAGGACACATCTATAGGTGAAAACCTCATCGAGGCACTTGAGGATGAGAGACTTGACACTCTCCCTGATAACTATTAGGAGAGGTCATCTATTCTTATTTAGACCATAAAAAAGGTTAATATTTGAATATAAGAGACACCAAAGATCATACACTTAGCACCATCCTTAGTAGAGGAAGAAATGCAATAATTCATAGACTTTTTCAAAGAGAAACAGATTTATTTTGCTTGATCTTATATTGATATGATTGAATTAGATCTGAATATAATAATGCATCATCTCAATATTGCTCTAGGAGGTAATCTAGTAAAATAGAAGTTAAGATAAATGCATCAACATATAGCATTATTGGTCAAAGTAGAATTGAAGAAACTCCTAGATGTTAGTTTCATTCGTTCTATAGCTTATGCTTTTTGGAACTAGAAAATTCTCTTGTTAGTGTATATGTTCTCATTTATGGAAACTATACATATTTTCCATAGCTACTTATCACATTGTGGTGATACTGAAGGTTAGAGTGCAGATTTGTCTAAGTATGGAAAACTGCCATAATATTCAGAGTTTGGTATATGTATCAGTAGAGGAAGGTATGATGGAATTTTAGAATGCGAACCTAGGAGGAGTTTCAGAGATGTATAATATACCTTATTGTATATTCACAAAAGTTAATGTTATCATATGTTAGATGTATGACTTTTTGAGTATCGGGTATACAGAGAATAGTGAAGAATAGAGGTAATTGGTTATTGGATCGATTAACAATCATATTTGATCGATTATTTGATTGGTTGGAGAGTTTTATTTGATAAAGCCAATGTGTATGTTCATATCTATGCCATTATTATAGGTTAGGAACACATTTTGAGCTTGGATCTAGTTGAAACTTCACATGTTATTCATATTGCTCTTGAGGCCAATTGATGGAGTTATTATCTTTGCTAATAGATATATAAGCTTGAGTTTTTGTGATGATCTATATATGTGATGGTTGGATAAGATAATAATACATTTTGTATGTGTGATAGATCAATGATTAGAGGTTTGATTTTTAGATAAGAAAATTTACATTGTACTTACATGGAATTTTTCAAGCATAGTTGATGCTAATTCTCTAAAGTTCATTTTTGTTGGATTGTAATGCTATCATTTTTATGGTAGTGAGCGTTTATATGTTGTAATCTGAGCAATGAGCTCTAGGATGTAAGATTAAATTCATTTGCATTCACATATGTACTCAAACCTTTAACAGGGTGTTATTTATGTAGAAGTAAATACTTGTAGGTTTCATCCCCACTGTGGTTTTTCCCTTAACCAGGTTTCCATGATAAAAATCATGGTGTTATAATGTTATGGATGACTTTCTTGTGCTTTTTCTATTTATTTTCAATTACGTTTGGTTTATAGTTGTGTAATAAGTATAATAAGGTTAAAAATGATAGAACTCGGATTCACCCCCTCCCCCTCTTAGTGTTTCTCAATCCTAAAAATTGGTATTATAGCTTTGGTCCTTGGACAAAGTATAAAAACTTAAGGAAGGTTATGATGGTAGATTTAATTGTTTCTAGCAGTGTTCAAAGACAACTCTTGGTTGCACTTGAAGATCTTAACAAGTCAAATGCTCACAACTTGGAATTTGAAAATAGACTTAAGGATGTTGAAAGTTTCATTGAGAATTTGAAGGATCAATTGAATAAATCTAGGGATAAAAGGAAATATCTTGTTGAATAATTAAATCATAAAGGAATCACTGATTATTCACGGGCCTTAAAAGAAAAATCAAATGAATGTAAACAGGTCACAAAAGACAAAGATAATATAAAACATGAAATGTAAGATATGGTAATGAAGATGACTAAGGAGATTAAAGAAAAAAAAATCTTGATAAATCCTTGAAGGACAAAACTGAGGAGTGCCATAAACTAAACCATAAAGTTGGACAATTGCAAATTAACCTTGATGAATGCAAACATAATGAATAAGAACTTGAAAGGAAATGAATTTATTAGGAGTGACTTATCTGCAGCTAATAAATTCAAATAAAAATTCAAATCTAGTACAATAAGCTCGATCAAAAACTAGGAAGCCTAAAGGTGAAAGGAGAAACAAAAGGACTTGGAATTGAGAAGGGAGAAAGCTCTGGATCTAGTCAAAACAACACTTGTGTATATATCTTATGCATCATCATCTAGAGGGATAAATACTATAGGTTCAGTTGTTACATTTAGCCTTGTAGAGAAGGATCCTTCTATGCCAAAGAAATTTACACCAAAAACATCTACACCGAAGGAAAGTCAAGCTAAATCAGTCAAATCAAAGGATAGTTCTTCATCTATAATCAAAAGAGTAAAAGAAAAGCCTAAGAGAGATTACAGAGGTGAAAGGATGATGACAAAGCTGAAGCCACTGATTCGGATGATGCAGTGAAGAAGTTGAGGACAAAAGGAGCTAAGGATGCAAGAATTGTCAGAGATGCTACATCAACAAGAGAGCCTACAAAGAAAAATCCTAAAATTGACTTAGGTAACCTACACTATTCTGCCAATGATGCTATTAATAATATGATTGTTCATGGAATTATTGTTCAAGTAAAGAGGTATTACAATAGATATGATGAAGGTGAAAAGAGGAGAATTGAATGAGTCATTTTCTACATGGACAAGTATAATAAAACCTTGATTGAACTAAAAGGAGAGATACCAGATAAACTTTTAAGATTCTAGAAAGAAGAAGAATCACAACCTAAGAAAAATATAAGGAAATAAGAGAGAAATTCTTATTGCAACTTTCCCAAATATTTCTATAGAAAAAATGGATAGGATACTTGAGTTGGAAAAGAAGGTATTATGAAGTAAGACAAGAATCAATAAGATTTTAATAGGAAAGACTAATGAGAAAGTGGAGGACACTGAGAATGTGATGACACAACTCCTAATTGACAACAAAATTGATGTTGGACCGAAGGAGAGTGAGAAGGAAATATATGTTGAACCATTAGAAACTGTGGATATGACTATTGAGATGACCAATGGATAACCTGATGTGTTTATTTAAGGAGTTCCTATTACATATTTAGTGTAACCCATGACAGAAATTGAAGGTCAACCTAAAGTTGTTTCTCTGACTTTATTTGAAAATGACTGTCATTGGTGATGAGAAGAAGAATGTTGAAGAAATAGGAGAAAATGTTCAAATAATTGATGATGTGAAAATAGATATTGAGACACAAGAGGATAAGAAGAAAGACAAGGAAAAAGATAAAAGTACATATCAAACCGATGAGATGATGGAGGTAAACATTTTTGATGATATAGTTGTGAAAACTGAGGCAAGAGACATTACGGAGGTAGTGAAAGAATTCCTTGAGGAAGATATTGACACAAATAACTTAAGTGTTCAAGATCCTATTCATTTGGACTCATTGAGTCCTATACAAATGATGAGACATTCTTCGGTGTCTCAGGCCAAAGCAAGAAAGTCGATTTTGAAAACAAACATGAAGAACAAAAAACTCTTGTCACTTGCATCAGATGTGTTGGGAAAGGTTATGCCAACATATTCTTGAGATCAAAATCATTCTCTATCAGGTCAATTATAAGGATTATTGAAATTTTTTTTATTCACATTTTCATTATTTGGAGGATTCAACTTTGGTAAAGGTGAGGAATGAGTTTGGCAAAAGAAGATATGATTAATTTATTTCCTCTATTGCACAAGATAAAAAAATCTTTTGGGATAGGTATAAATCAATTGAGGAATGTTGTCACCAAAGGTGGAAATATATTTAGAGCATGTATTAATCATCCCAAACATGTTGGTGACATTGAAAAGATCATAAGGGAGATTGAGGATGAGTTGGGAAAGCTATCTAGATCATATAATTCCTTGAAAATTTTGGCCTCTAGTTATGAAGTTCAAGTCACATCTTTGAATGACAAGATCAAGACATTAATGGATGAGAAGGATAGATTAAAGGGAAGGATTGGTGAACTAAAAATCTGCATCACACCGAAGTTTGAGATTTTGTTCAATGGTCTAAAGGAGATAGAGGAAACTTATTCACATCCTTATGTATCATATCTTGAAACTACATTAAAATTAACATACCTCTTATGTGGATAGATTCAAATAGTTGAGAGCATGAGGAAGAGCTCAGTTATCAACTTTACAACTATGAAAAACATTTTTTCATGTCTCTACAAATTTTTGTGAGTATATATTTTATACTTGTATACACCAAAGATATATAGGATTTTGGTAGAATAATTTTGGTTTTGTTTTAGGCCTTTTCGATTGATGTCAAAGGGGGAGAGATAAGGAGTGAAAAATGAGAGATTTAGCTCAAGGGGAGCTTTGTATTTTGGTTAGGGAGAATTTTATTTTGAGTTTGGAAATTTGGTATTTTGTTTGGACACTTAGTCATTTTTCACTAAGTGTTTCCATAAATGCCAAAGGGGGAGATTATTGGACAGAGATATTGCTCTTGTTAGTGTATATATTGTCATTAATGACAAATATACATGTTTTCTATGGCTACTTATCACATTGTGGTGATACCAAAGGTTAGAGTGCAGATTTGGCTAAGTATTGAAAATTGACATAGTATACAAAGTTCGGTATATGGATAAGTACAAGAAGGTATGATGGAATTTTGTTGTTAAAAAACTAGGAGTTTCAAAGAGGTATAATATACCTTTTTATATGTTTGCAATAGTTAATATTATCATATGTTAGATTTATGGATTTATGAGTATCAAGTATACAAAGAATAGTGAAGAACATAGACAATTGGTTATTGGATCTATCAATGATCCTGTCTTATCGATGATCCAATTAGTTGGAGAGTTTTATTTGATAGAGACGACATGTATGTTGATATCTATGTCATTTTTTGAGGTTAAAAACACATTTTGAGGTTGGATCTGGATGACACTTCACACATTATTCATATTGCTCTTGAGGCCGACTGATGGAGTTATTATCTTTTCTAATGGCTATATAAGCTCAAGTTTTTGTGATGATCTATGTATGCAATGGTTTAATAATATAATGATATGTTTTGTATGTGTGATGGATCAGTGATTAGAGGTTTGATTGTCATATATGCAGATTTACATTGTACTTACATGGAATTATTCAGGCATAGTTGATGTTAATTCTCAGTTCATTTTTTGTTGGATTGTAATGCTATCATTTTTTATGGTAGTGAGCCTTTATATGTTGTAATATGAGCAGTGAGCTCTAGGTTGTAAGCCTGAATGCATGTGCAATCACCTATGTACTCAAACCTTTAACAAGGTATTATTTATGCAGAAGTAATTACTTGTGGCTTCCATCCCCACCATGGTTTTTCCCTTAACCGGGTTTCTATGATAAAAATCATGGTATCACAATGTTATGGATGATTTGTTTATGCTTTTGTTGTTTACTTTCATTTACATTTGGTTTATGATTGTGTAATCAAATTAATAAGGTTAAAAGTGCTAGAACATTGATTCACACTCCCCTCTCAGTGTTCCTTAATCCTAATAATGCTGAGTGGTTTTCTAATATTGTATTTGTATCAAAACCAGACAAAAGTATTGGGGTTTGCACCAACTTTAGAGATCTTAATAAATCTTGTACAAAAGATGTTTTTCCACTGCCAAACATTGAAACAATAGTGGATCTAACAGTTGGACACTCAATCTTCTCACTCATGGATGAATTTTTCAAATACAACCAAATAAAAATTGCACCCGAAGACCAAGACAAAACAACTTTTACTCGTGCACAAGGAAAATTTTTCTAGAATGTCATGCCTTTCACTTTGAAAAATGTCGGAGCTACTTATCAAAGGGAAATTGCTACAATATTTCATAATATGATGTACACCTTCATGGAGGACTATGTTGATGACATATTGGCTAAATCATATACTAGAATAGAACATATTCCTTTCTTGGATAAGATATTTACAAGGTTTATGGTCAGATTAAATCCCAATAAATGTGCATTCGGTGTCACATTAGGCAAAATTTTAGGCTACATTGTTTCAAAAAGAGGTATTGAGACCCCAACTAGGGCCTTACTTAATTTTCTCTAAATTTTCCTACTAGGTTTTGAATTGTACTAAGTTAGAACAATCCCTGATTCGTAGTACATACTTAAGTCCTAATTTCTTACTTCAATCCTAATTAATAGCCTTAAGAAAGGATGGTAGAGTTAATGTATAAAGGGCATGTGAAACAATCTACAAGTGGGATCCCTCAAGGCATAACCCCATTGTTGGGAACTAATCGTCAAGTGACCAAAATTACTCTGCCTTTCCCCTCCACAAACTCCCTATCCCCTTAGTTGTATTAGGGAGTGATTAAGGAATTGATTTAGTATATATAACTATCTTTTATATCACAAGTATAAGTATAGATCTAATGAAATGTAAACCAACAACAAGTAATTCACTAAGCATCATTTAAATGATCTCATCGTATAGATTCTATGAGTCCTTCTTACCTTCCTACTAACATCATGAGATAGTATATTTATTGTGCTAAGGGTGCGTGAAATAGTCTATAAGTGAACTCTGTCAAGGCTTTACCCCATCTTGGAACCTATCTATATTATGACCAAAATTACTCTGCCTTTCCCTTCCACACACTCCCTTTTTATTTAGTAAGGGAGAATTACTTATTCATCTTATTTAACTTGGATACTTTCCATGCGGGATGTCCTTTGGTCCTTATTATTAATGTTTTCTGCCTTAGACAATAAAGTTATTAATTTTATTATCTTCTCCCTCTTTTTCCTTATTCAATATTTCTCCTTAATTTTTTATTATGGTAGAATACTTTGCCCACGTATTTATATACCCCTTTCTTCTAATCTGTCATGTCACATCTACGTGACTCTTGGTCACTAGTGATAATTGAATAAAGTTTGATATGAAATAATACATGGTCTTTAATCAAATGTGAGGTTGTAAATACTAATAGTTGTTATCTGATTTATTATAGTAATATATATATATATATTGAGATTTATTGTCTATTTAATATGGATTAATATTAATGAGTTAATTAATATTATATTTAGATTGATTAATAATTAATGAATATTATATTCATTAATTAGTTTTATATTAGAGATTAATATATATTGATTAATAGTGTTAATTAGTATTATTGATTATATATATATTATCGGTAAACAACCGAAGCCATGAATTATATTAATTAATCATTTGATTTATAAAGTACCCCATTCACTGCATGCACTGGTAGGAAAGAACAGAGAAGAAAACCTCTAGTCTGTCCTGGGACTGAAGTCCAAAACAAGGTTAAAATTACATTATTTTAAGAAGGCATAACTTCCCTTCCATTTTACAAATCAATAACTACAGAGGATTCCAAAAAGGATATATCAATAATACATTCATTGTAGTCATCTACTTCAAGAAGAGAATCATCTGTAAATTTTGATTCAAATCCCTGCTCTCTATCAATAACTTCTTCCCCGGTTCTGGGTACCTGCAAATACTTGGTAATATATATATATATTGTATACCAATACATATTAATCTTTAAAATTTTGTGAGTACCTGCATCCTTAAATATCACCCCCATTAGAGATTAGTTTTAAACTAAGGGAGAACATAAATTAGCACTTTCATATCTTGAATCACCTACATCATGTTTCACCATATTGTTAATGTCATATCATAAAGTTCTCATATTAACAATGATTGTTGGCTTTCCAAATTTATCTTTTGGTCTTTAAAAGGCACTTTATAAACTTTAAGTCCTGCAAAGAGGGTACCTATTTCTTTATTATTAGTTTGCTTGGTGGTTTATCTACTTACCAAACTATTTCACATTTTTATTGATAAATATTGTTATTTAGTCATTAACATATTGATATAAATATTGTTAATTATCTATGACATTATTGAATAATCAATATTATATTGATTAATATTGATTAATGCAATTATTATATTTTCATAATAAAAGCATCGCACATTTGGGCGATTATATATATATTTAAGAAATGTATTTGTATTATATGTATATTAATTTCAGCTCATGACAGTCTGCCCCTCTCAAATTTGCTTGTCCTTAAGAAACAATATATTTTCTACTTATGATTTAATAAGAGAGATTGGTAACCGAACTTATAACAATATTTCTCTTATTTCTGATAGAAACTATTTTAGACCCCCTCATGTGTTGGAATAATGGAATAGTGTGTACTGAGAGGGGAGGGGTGAATCAGTACCCTTAAATATTTTTATCAATTAACCCTTAGTAATCTTTCTTGCATTACCGACCATAGATGCTTTTCTACCTTGATACAGAGTGGGTTTTTCCAGAAGATTTGCAGAGTCTTTTTTAACTTTTGGAACTATCCTTCAAAGGATGATACTGTTATCAAGGTGTGGAATTTTTTTCTTCCTCGTGTTTGTTGGGGGGTTTGGAGAGAAAGAAATGATAGAGTGTTTAGGGATAGTATGACAAGTGAGAAGGAGGTTTTGTTTAAAATTAAGAGAGCTATTAAAGAAAATCTATTACTACAGGACAAAGTTATAGAACCCTTACATGAGAATGATATCCTCTTTTTCAACAATTGGAAAATCAAAGGGAACTTCAAGAAACATGATAAAAAATCTAAGAGAGAGGATGCTAGATGAGATTTCCCCCCTAAGGGCTGGCAGAAAATAAACTTCGATGGTGCCTCTAAGGGCAATCTGGGGGTTGCAGGGTGTGGCATTGGCATTAGAGATGAAAATGGAGTATGTAAAGGAATGAAAGCAATCCCTATTGGTAATCAAACAAACCATCAGGCTGAAGCTTGTGCTGCTCTTTAGGGTCTTATTTTAGCTAAAGAGATAGGTTGTTCTAAAGTGTGGTTAGAAGGAGATTCTCTCAACATTATTAAATGTTTGAATATTGATACTCCCGCTTCATGGACTATCTATAATACCATTCAAAAAGCTAAAGATATTATTCGATCCTTTGAGAATTGTGTTATCACACATAACTTCCAAGAGACAAATGGTGCGACTGACTGGGCGGCCAACATAGCTTGTAAGAGTGATGTGGTGTTGCAGTGGAATGATGGAAATGATGTGCCTATTCAAGCTAAATTATTGCTTGATAGTGATCGGTTGAGGAGTCGTCAACAAAGTAATCATAAATGGTAAGTATCATTATGTTCATTTATGCAGAGGTGATGTGTCTTAATTATCCATGGAGGTGTAAGTACCCAATGGTGATTGCGAGTGGGATTTGGTACGCTTTCTGGGTCTTTTTGGCTTTGCAGAAAAAGAGGTTTGCTATTCATTTCAGCATTACCAGAAGTCATCATAGAAAAAATAGCTTCAACCAGAAGGAAAAAATGGGCAAAAATAAGAAAATGGTCGAGCCAATTAACTTTAACAAGTGGAGAAAAAACTAAAGACTCTAGAAGATTTTGAAAGATGGTGGGTTGGATGTGTATCTGGAAAGACTCCATGGCCATAACCCTTCTATCACTAGGATCTTTACGAAAACTTGGAAAGAGGGCAAAATTTTGGTGGGTGATCAGTATATGGAGATTACGGAGGAGATCATTGTAGAAGCTACTGGTATGGGCATGGATGGTATTAAGTTCTATAGAGATATAGCAATTTCCAATAAAGCATGAGAGACTTTTTAAGAAACTGAGAAAGAAAAGGCCAGACTCGTCAAGGTTGATGCCTCCTACCATAATCCGAAGCGCATTTCCAGACCCTGGAGGTATGTTCTTTATGTGATTATCAGTTATGTCACACTCGATGGTAGGTTTACGAGAGCGTATGGTCACCATTTTATGTCACTAAATCATTTTATACATGAGGTGAAAGTCAGTCTGCCCTAATAACTGCTTAGTTCGTTAGATGCCACCATCACTAGCTTGCAGAAAGATCCAAAGGGGGATCATGCTTCCCACCAGGGTCTAATGTTGCTTATCTACGAGGTGTTGAAAACCAAAAAAGTGGAAAGGCCTTTGGGGAAGAAGATTCTGAAGGATGAGCAAGAAACAAAGGGGGATGAGAATGACAGTATGTATGAAGAAGAAACTGAAGATAGTGAAGAGGAGTTGAAGGGTTATAAAACCCCTAAAATGAATAAAAAGGCCACATCTGCAAAGAAAACCTAGAAGAAGCCCTTTTCTGAAGAATCTGAAATAGATAAGGACACTGATGATGATGTGTTGGAGGGGAGTAAAAAGAAAAAAAGGGAAAAAGTAGATTAAAAAGAAGATTCAGGAGGAATAAATATAAACAAAGAATGAGTCTGAGGAAGTGAAGAAGGAGGAGAATAAGAATTCAAAGAAAAGGGAATGTGGGGAAGGTAAGGAGAAAGCAAAGAGAAATTGAAAGAAGAAGTACTTCAGAAAGAGGAGAATTGACCTGACTTCGGACAAGGAAGATGTGATTGAAAAAATAGAGGAGAACCATGAGGAGGAGGATAGAGGAAAAAATAGGAAGGAGGAAATAGGTGATAAGAAAGAGTACAAAAGCCCTAGGGCTGATAATAAAAAGCAGGAGGAAGATATTCGAAAGGTAATAAGGAAACCAGAATAGAGAAAGAGTCTGGGCATGAACATTGTGGTTACCATGACAATGTGGATATGGCCTAGAGTATCAAAAGCCAGTGGATGCTAAAGAGTTCATTATGGGTTTTACAGGTATGTTGAGCAATCTGATTGATGATAATACTAACTTGAAAAAATAAGTTGAAATTATGAGGGCCGAGATTAACATTTTAAATAGCATGGGAATTGGGGAAAATCTTGTATCTTTTTTTTTGGAAGAAATGAAAGATGTTGTAGATAACTCGGAAGCCCAGGTGGATTTTGTTAATATAGTGGGGACTATGGAGAGACAGATCAAGGAAATCGAAGAAAAGGCAGAGGAGGATGATAGTGCATTGCAGATTAAGAACCTAAAAATCAAGGTGGAATAATTGGAGGGAACGGTGAAGAAAATTAAGGAGCAATGTTTGATGAGTTCAAAAGCTTATACTGGCCATGCGTAGATCTTGATGGACAAGCTTGACCAGGAAAACAAGGAGAAAGACAACAAAGAGATGAAGGAGGTTACTGGCCCTAGTACCCATACAAGAGAAAGCACTAAGAAGACTATTCCAAAGGTGGACAAGGAATCAGAAGATTTTAAGAATTTGGTCAGTAATATGTAGGTTATGTTGATCAAGGCCCAAGAACTAGTACATGGCATGGATGATGCAGAGTGGCAAAATAGATGTGGTGGAGATAGTATGAATGCTTCTTCAACAATGCACTTTCCTTTAGGCCTATTAGTGATCAAACACCCACAAATGACTTAGTTTTACTCCCAAATGACTAGGATAGGTAAAAATGATGTAAATAATATGTTTAAGCAAGATTCAATCAGTTTCAACCCTTTATGCAACTCCCATCCATCAAATTCATCAAAACTGCCTTCTAGCCCAATGAGCCCCAATTAGCCCTGCTGGACCAATTTTCTCTTTTTCTTAAAACTTCTTCAAAGGACCCTGCAAACAAATTAGCATTTCAAGTTTCTTTTATCCTCTTACAAAACATATGTCGAGATTGGGTGTAACTCCTTTGGAAGATGTCTGAGATTCTTCACTCTACCCCTGTTTTCACCAATCTAGGAATGGTGCATTTACAAAGCAACATATAGTAATACTTATAGTATGAACTCCACAGCTTGCATATGCTTCTAAAATTCCTTCAATTAGACAAATCCCCACTCAATTTCAGTCTATGGCTTTATTAGACCCAAAAGCCCCAAATCAAGCATGTTCAAACCCTTATTCCTAGGGTATTCTGAGATCTCACATGTGCAATGGTTTCCTTGATCAATTGAACCTGCACACACCCTTATTTTATCATCAATAACACAAATCAACTAACAAATGTTGTCCTCCTTCAAGCAAATCACATTCTACTATGACTGCCCTGTTATTCCTTCTTGGAACACTATGTTAGTGTATTAATAAATGTTTTGGTGGCCACCTTTAGTACGATTAGAAGATCATTTATTGATTAGGAGTACTTGTACATGTTATACCATAACCATCCTATGAAGAATCAGTGTTCATTTCATAGAATGGTAATGAAATTAGAAGAAAACTTCAAAACAGCCCTTAAATCTGTCTGCTACAGTCAGCACTAATTGTATTTGAACAGATTACTTACAAAATTGTATTCCAATCTGGGTCCTTTACATCAGAACAGGTCTGTCATCACCATATAATGTCTTCAAATGCAAAAGATAAACAAGAAATTCGAAATTCCTGTCAATGTCTGTTAAAACCAAGCACTTTTATTCAGTTTTTGGAAACAGTCCGTACAATACTGGCTTCCAGCCCGTACAAGAGAGGATTTATAGACTTGAGGGGTGGTAACTAACCCCCTCCACTAATCCCAACCGGTTACATTTGTTAATTCTTAACAAAATCCAAATTATGGAGTTTCCCTCCAAAATGCCATATAACCATTACATTCAAATATTTGAATTTTCTAAAACAATAAACTATGGTTTAAAGGATTTATTGAATGTGCCAACTTATGAAATGACTTGAGATCATTATAACTTCATACTAAACCCTATCAAATGACTTCTCTACCCTAGAAAACCTCTAGATCCTATTCCATGGATCAATTACAACTTTTCAACATTACAATCAATTAAGACATCATACAAAATTATAACTTCTTGTGCTTGCAAATGCCATAATTGGCTTTAGTAATGAACAATTGATGTTGGAAGGTGCTCCATGTCCCCTTGAATGCTCTGGACCTCCAGTGTATCTAGGAATAGCATATGATGCTCCTGCATCAATGGAGATTTCCTTTTTTTTGTATTTTTGGGTTTTTGTTGTCCCTATCTTTATTGTTATTATCTGTGGGACTTTTTTGCTCATATGTTGGTTGGATGTTTACTTTCCTTCTAGGTTCCTTAGCACAGCTGTTACTTCTCTTCATTGAATATTTGTAATAACTCTTTTAAGGTTTCAGGTCCTTGTAAAACATGTTGAACTCTTTTATTTTGTAAAGGTTTCAGGTCCTTGTAAAACCTATTTTTACTTAATCAGAACATTCATGAAATGTAAGTACACATGACACAAGAATTGGTAATGCAGAAATCCCCTCTTAGAAGGTAGAAACTATGGTGGGGATGAAACCCACAAAGCTTCACTATCTGTGGAATGGAAGGTGTTGGTTAAGGCTACAAGTGTGATCACTTCTGATGATCTTACCAAACACACACACACACACACACACACACACACACACACACACACACACAGAGAGAGAGAGAGAGAGAGAGAGAGAGAGAGAGAGAGAGAGAGAGAGAGAGAGAGAGAGAGAGAGAGAGAGAGAGATTTTCCTTCAATAGATGAAACACAAGTTTACCAAAATGCTCCAAGACCAACACAAGAACTCAAAGATTTTGAAAGGGGAAAAAACAAGAAAAAACCCCTTGTGAATAATATGAATGAGGCACAAAGCCTAGGAAAGGAGAGAGAGATTGAGCAAGAAGCTCATTAAAATATTATGAGAGCAAGAATGAGAATGATAGAAGATGAGAGAGGAATTCCCATGAGAACCAACTTAAGAAGTGTGTGAGAAGCATCTCTTAAGTAGAGATGAGTGAAGGAGTTTGCATGTAACTCCTATGTCCAATGAGTGCCACATCACATTAAGTGTGTGTCATGTATAGGAATCCTCTTAAGGAGGAATATCTAATTTCCTTTAAAGGAATTACATGAAATGAGTTTTCCTCCCACTAGACAACAAAATACATGTAGGGATGTCATATGAATCTCCTAATAAAATACAAGTAAAGATTACATATTCTAATAGAAACCCTACATGAAGACGTTGACATATCAAATAGTAGACAAAAACCCTAAAAGAAATAAAAATATAATTAAAATACTAAAATGATGAATAGAAATCCACGTCAACGCTGCCACCCAAGAATTTTGTCCTTTTCATTTTTGAGAACATGTGTCATCATTGTGTGTTCCCTTGATGGATAAAAAATGCCCAGTTCTTGATCAAGGGAATGCACCAACCATCGATCCTTTCCTCGCTTTAGCAGATGATCAACATTGCTCAAAACATATGGGTTGGGAACACACGTCATTCAAGTGTGACACCTTGAAGGATAAAGGTCATGCATCTCTGCTTTGAGGCATTATGCCTATCATCGATCATTGTCGAGGTTTAACCATAGATCTTCCTTCATTACTGCTCATGACTTGTAGGTCCAAAACACATGGAAATTAGGTGTGATCCCTTAATGGATAAAGAACCTGCATCTTTGCTTTGAGGCATTACCCCAACCATCAATCATATCCAAGCTTTAACCGCAGATCTTCCATCCTGACTGCTCAAAACTGGTGGGTCCTGGAACACATGTCGATACTGCATGATTCCTCAATGAATAAAGGACGTGCATCTTCTGATTGAGGGATTACACCAGCCGTTAGATAAATTCTAATTTGCTCGATGTTTTAACTGCATTTGACCCCACCCATGCGAGATCTTGACAAACACATGTAAACTAGGCATGTTCCCTTAATGGCTAAAGGACGTTCACTTTTTGATTGCGGGATTACACCATCCATCGATGGCTTCTAATCTTTAACCATAGATCTTTGTTGGTTTCTCTGAATGCTTGCAAGCCCAGGACAAGTGGTGACAGTCCGTGATGCCTTGATGGGTAAAGATTGTTCATTTTCTATTTGAGGGATCGCGCCAACCATAGATCTTTGTTGAAGATTAAAATGTCAGACGAATCTGCATAAGAATAAGATCTAACAAAAGACCACAAAAACATATACAATGACTAGAATATGAATTCAAATATGAATAATAACATTAAGGTAAAACACCAGTATATAAAACAAATAGATATCATCAATATAGGCATAAAAATACATCCCTGAGCTATATTAAATGTGCAAATTGATCTACAAAATTGGGTTCCACCAGTGGTTGTTTCTAGGGATATGTGATCATACCTGGACACACTAAGATCCGAGTTGTCTCTGGAGAAGCAGACCAAAATAGAAATAAAATATAACATACCAAACAAAAATAAGTAAAATTTAGAAATACTCCCTATTCAAGAGAAAAAATGACTTCAAGTATTGAGCATGAGTTGGGAATTCTTGAATGCAGCCTTTTGTGTCTTGTTAGGTCTCAATTTGGTGGCCCCAAGCCCCAAAAATTTAAAACCATTCTTTCCCTCTGTCAAACACCTGATTCTAATCATGCAACACTTTGGATCTCCTGAATACGATATTATACCATTCCTTTTCCTTATCAACAAGAGTATTTGAAAATAGACAAATTTCAGAATTATTTAGCCCCAACATTTGATCCCTTGTTGTATGTGATGCATCATCATTATGGATAATACTCATTGCTTCATCAATACAGTCATTGGTATCTAACTTATGTTTTCCTTTGAGAAATCATCAGGTGCATTGTGTTCTTTGTTGGATGACGGATCCCTATGCATTTGATCAGTCATACAAGTACTTAAATTAAGTTATTCTACTTAGATATTTCCTTGCACACAATCTATCCCATTTCCCTTCTCCAGATATTGTTTCTCCTTACATAAAGGCTTTGAAGATCTAGATCATTTTCAAGAACTATTACCTCTTTTATATCAAGAATCTGGTCAGGTGGGATACCTAGATAATTTTTAGAACTTTCCTTCAACATATTCTCATCATTATGCTTGGTTGATTTAATCTCATCTTCACAAGTCTAATACAACTCCTACTCAAAGGATGAATTGAAAGATGTTTCACCTTCTGAATGCATATTTTTAGTTTTATCAACTTCAAAATCATCATTAGGCATGCTACCTTCATCATGATGTTGATAGATTTGATTGTATATAAAATCTCCTTCACATAATGGATTAAAGAACATAGAGAAATCAAGCACATCTTCTTTTTCTTCCTCTTCAAATAATGGATTCAGGAACATAAAGAGCTTGAGTATGTCTCCATGAGAAATTTCATCTGAAACTTTTTCATGTTCATATATCACATGTTTTTCTACTTCATCTCAACTATTTGATTCCTAAAATTCATCATCTCCTTCATCCAGTACCCCTGAGTATGTGTTGATCTGTCAACTTGTTTATCATGATGAATTGAGAAAAAAATTTCACCATTTCTCTGAACATGTTTCTGATATTTGGTATCCAACAAACCTGAAATTTCCTCTATACTGAGAAATTCTTCTCCCCCATCATCATGGTCATTGATATTTGTTTCCATACAAATCTCACCATGTACACATTTCTCTTCAACTTTATCCAAATTTTCTTCCTCCATGTTATTACAAGTATCATCATGGTTCTCAAGTATGGATACTTCTTTGTCTTTTTTATGACTAGTGCACTCATCTTCCTCATCCAAAAAATTTCTTATGAATTCCCCACGTTAAGGCCTGATGTTAGATGGTATCTCAAGATAAATGTTCACCATCCTCATGAACCAATGTGTTGTAGATTCATCTTCATATCTTTCCAAATTGAAAAATGCATCCACTGGAGATATGTAAGGTTTTTCTTCCATAATGTAATTATGTGTAGACACCCGAAAATGGACAGGCTTGTGACTTTACATTAAAAACACTAATTTTCATCTATTAATTAATGATTTTTTAATCATTAATTAATCATCTATTTTCCTCTAAATTCATTCCCATCTATTTTCCTCTAAATTCATTCCCCAAATCATCTAATCAAATTCCCAAAATCAATTAAATAATTAATTTTATTTAATTAATTAACCTTAATTGATTAATTACCATTAGTTAATTAATTAAATTCAATTTCCTATAGTTTAAATTCAAATATTTAAACTTACTAATTAAATTCTTCCAATTAAATTAATTTAATTTCATTCAATAAAGCAATTCTAAATCAAAAAGAATTCAATTATCTCACATGTCGAAAACTTTAATTAAATAAATGAATTAAATATTCATTTATCTTCAAAGAGATAACTCCAATCAGCTCACATGGGTTACTCCACCCATCTCTCCAGTCCACATGGGTAACTTCACCCACCTCTTCATTTCAAAAAGGTAACTCACAATTAGCTCTTCAGTCAACCAAGCTCTATCTCCTCTTTACCAAATGAAGAGGTGGAGTTTACTGATGGCTTCTCCAGCTCATTTTAATCTCAACCATTCACCTCCCTATCTCTGGGATTGATCTCAACCATTCATATTATCACCAATTCCTATATAATAAACCCTTCATAACCATTTGAAGGATCCAGGATTTCAAGCTCTCGTGCGCCATTACTATGTCAGTTTGGTTCTAGCATTCAAGTCATCTTGCGATCACACACCCATTTCAATTAGCAAATTCTCTATGCTTCTCAAGTCATAGACGATACCCTGCCAATACTGAGCATCAAGACCAGCGTTTCGGAAGGAGTAGAGAGAAACAATAGAAGCTTCAAGCATCGTGGGGTTTTCATTTATTTGTTTTCCTTTCTCTTGCTTGTACATTTTATTGATTACGTTTCATTGTTATTCGTTTAGTCGTATCGTGTGCTTTGATCTATATCATCTACAAAACCTTTGCTACTAACCCTCGCCTTTGGAAAGCTTGGGAACCATGGATCATGAGAGGAGGTGTACACTTTCTTCCCACAAATAAAATAGAAAACACTTATCTTTACTGATTTTGAAATAATAGTACATTCGAGTCCATGTTACAGTTGTGATCAAGTTCTAAACTAGGAACAATAATAATGATAATAATGACTGTCCTCACATGGTCTTGGAATCCCTATTTATATAAAGTCCAAGGGAAGCATACACACTTCAGACCAATGTATCTCTTCATAACTAAAACCTAACCCTAATATCAACAACTAAACATTATAGTTACAATTAAAGAATGATTAAAATCCTTGTCTAAAAATGGTTGCCGACCATTAGGATTCATAATAATAATTGCTTTAGTAAAGTATTTGCAATATGTTTGAGATAGTTCAAATAATGATTCTGCATCATAATCATCATGGTGCTTCGACCATATGTCCATCCAAATACTTTGTTTGATGGATAGCATCAATGGTATTTCGAACAACTTAAACATCAAGAAAATAATCCATAGTACTCACCACCTTCGAAACCCTGCATGAAGATGTCGACATATCAAATAGTAGACAAAAACCCTAACAGACATAAAAATATAATTAAAAAACTAAAAAACAAAGATAAATCTATGTCAACACTGCTACCCAATAAGTTTGTCTTTTTCATTATTGAGTACATGTGTCATCATCATGCATTCCCTTGATGGATAAAAAATGCTCAGTTCTTGATCAAGGGAATGCACCAGCCTTCGATGCTTTTCTCACTTTAACAAACAATCAACGTTGCTTAGAACATGTGGATCTGGGACATGCGTCATTCAGGCATGATGCCTTGAAGGATAAAGCTCATGCATCTCCGCTTTGAGGCATTACGCCTGTCGTCGATCATCATTGAGGTTTAACCGTAGATCTTCCTTTGTTATTGCTCATGACTTGTGGGTCCAGAACAGGTGGCAACCAAGCATGATCCCTCAATGGATAAAGAACATGCATCTTCTCTTTGATGCATTATGCCAACCGTTGATCATATCCAAGCTTTAACCGCAAATCTTCCATCTTGACTGCTTGAAAATGGTGGGTCCTGAAACACGTGTCGATATTGCATGATTTCTCAATGACTAAAGCATGGGCATCTTTTGATTGAGGGATTATGCCAGCCATTAGATGAAGTCTGATCTGCTCGATGTTTTAACTTCCTTTAACCCCACCCATGGGAGATCTTGGCAGACACATGTCAACTAGGCGTGTTCCCTTAATGGCTAAAGGACGTTCACTTTCTGATTGTGGGATTATGCCAACCATAGATCTTCAACTGTAGATCTTCGTTAGTTGCTCAGAATTCTTGCAGGCCCGGGACACGTGGTGACAGTGCACAATGTCTTGATGGGTAAAGATAGTTCCTTTTCTGTTTGAGGGATCGCGCCAACTATAGATCTTTGTTGAAGATTAAAATTCCATTTGAATCTGCATAAGAATAAGAAATAACAAAAGATCGTGAAAACATATAGGGCCCGTTTGGTACATGGAATATGGGCCCTAATTCTGGAATACCATTTTCCGATTATTGTCTTCCATGTTTGTGTCCATCTAAATAAGTTGGAATTGGAATTTTGAAATTCCAATTTTGCCCACAAAATGGGCATTTCGTCTTCCACTTGAAAAGGTGGAATTAGAATTTGAGCTCTAATTCCACTTTTCAAATTCCAATTTTACCATGTTTGTCAGGTCCGTTTGCATTAATAATTTTTCACGTCCACAATTTTTAACCTTTTCCTTTCATTTTCACTATTTTCCCGTTCGCAAGGCTACCAGGGAATGATTGCAGCACGAGACAGAGAAGCGGGGAAAGGAGCGGATACGATCAGACAGGGATGAAATGTCGGGCCAGTCATCAGGACTGCAGCATAATAGGGAAAGGATCTACAGAGTAGCTACTCTGCAAAACGGCTACTCTGCGGCTACCACTGTGAACATGAAAATAGTTTTATGCTACCGTTTTCACCGTTCGTATGTGCTCTGTCATGCTCACAGTGGTGTATATATAGTTTTAAGAACCATTCATATGTGCTTCATCATGCTCCGTCATGCTCACAGTGGCACTGTGGGTAGCTAGGGTTTGGAGGCTGCAAAATTGCGGGTTCTCATCTTCCGGGTGAACCAAACGGGTCAGTCCATATTCGGGAAATCATTTTGAGAATTTGATCTTCCAGAATTTCATTTTGAGAATTCGATCTTCTAGAATTGACTATATCTGACATTTGGTATTCCATGGTCCAAACGGGCCCATACTACGGCTAGAATATGAATTCAAATATGAATAAGAACCTTAAGGTAAAACAACAGTTTATAAAACAAATAGATCTCATCAATGTAGGCATAAAAATACTTCCCTGAGCTATATTGAATGTGCAAATTGATCTACAAATTTGGGTTCCACCACTCTCCCAAAACAATATCTTAACCCCACTTGATTGAAAGATAAAATGATAAAAATGCAAACTAGATGCAAGCTAGATGCAATGATATTGAATAGCTCAAGAACTAGTTATGGAGAACTAGTCTCAAGCATTCAATGTATGAGATGGAAGTAGGAATGAAAACTTAATACAGGACTAGTATTGAATGCAACAGCTAAGAACTAGAAATAGAATGCAACTACCATAATAAGTGTAAGAAACTACCAAACAAGGTTAGCAATGAAAAAATCTAAATGCATACAAGATCTCTAAACAAAAATTAGTATAATAACTATAATGCAAAATGATGGGTCATTTACTTTTGGCAAGGCTCATATTTATAGGATTTTGGAGGGCTTGGGTGAGGTGGATCACATGTGGCATCCACATAGGTGCTACATGAAGGACACATAAGTCATGCAAGAGTCCAAGTTTTCTCACACATGTGTGAGCAACTTGAGATGTGATGGGTCAATGTGTACTTCAAGGACACATGTAAGAGATTTGTCATAGATGTCATAAGCTTGGTCAAATGAATCATTTTTGGCAAGTGTAATAAAGTGTCACCAAAGTTATAAGAAACCTCGTTTGAGAATTTTTAGAATTATTTGAAAAGACAATTTTTAGAAATTTTCTCACACATGTGAAAAAATAATTAGGACTAATGGGTGTAGGATCCAAAATTTAGCCTAATTAACCTTAGTTAATTAGCAACTAGGTCTATTTGTTGAGAGTGATGTGAGGTAGGGTAGGATCTATTTCTAGATTTAGTATTAATCTAAACTAAATTTAGACTAATCATAGTTTAGGAGAATATTAGAATGTGAGGGGAATAAATAAATTGAAAATTTATTTAAAGGGGGATTTTATGGAGGAAATGTATTAAATAAAATTTAATACACTTAAGAGGAAGGTATTTAAATTAAATTTAAATGATATAGAAAATGAACCAAATTTAATTAAATGGGTAGGAGACTATAACAAATATAATTAAATAATTATAATGTCAAGGGACAATTTAAGGCATCTACAAGAGTAACCATGTTTAAGGATTTTGATCGAGGGCCTGTTAGAACTTGCCTTGAGTAAGTAAACTCAAAGAATGACCTGATGATGGCACCCTGATAGATCCACTTATTTTCTTAACACTATATTTCTTTGATCATACAAACTTCACCTTCAACTACCACAATCATCGCAACAACAACAACATTTCTCTTAACAACTTCATCTCTTATAGTTATAAACACATTTAGGTCGGTGGAATAACCCTAAAACATGTTATCTAAGATGACCTCTAAATCCCAATCAAAATTCATAGGAGATCACACCAACATAGGAAATTATAATGTTCAATGTCGGCTCTCAACAATACAATACTTAAATTGACCGGTCTTTGACTTTGACTTCACCGTTGAATCGATTTATTCAACTTGACTAGACCGGTTTGACTATTCACTGTTCTTAATGATATTACTGGTGTTTGCCTCAAATATCTACATGTATGTTGAATCAACTTATGCGATCATAGATGTAGGAAAAAATAATCCTTTAGCTACTTCATGTCAGACCACACCATTTGAATCCTCGGAATTAATATCACACACTGAATTTACCAAAATTATCTGTATTATCACCGATACCTTGGATACTTAGACA
Source organism: Thuja plicata (assembly GCA_018584345.1). NCBI lineage: Eukaryota > Viridiplantae > Streptophyta > Pinopsida > Cupressales > Cupressaceae > Thuja > Thuja plicata. The sequence goes on along the minus strand of MU225578.1, from coordinate 2,916,566 downwards.
AATCCTTGTGCAGTCACCTTCATCATTGGTATAATTGATTCAATCAAACTATAATATTTTTTTTCCAGCAATGAAAACACTACAACATACTGCAAGCATCTAGGACTCGATCATCTTCATCATAATTCTAGCAATCTCTCCATTTGGCATTGATGGCAACACCTAGGAAAAATTGCTAAGTGTCCATCTAAGTAATTCAAGTGCAAAACTTCTTAGCATAACTCCCCTAAGGTAATTACAAAATAGATCATGAAATCCCATGTAACATATTGCAATGCAATACATGTACTACACCCCCTTACAAGTACTTAGCCAAAATTTTAACCCTAGACTACCCCCCCTTGACAACAATGACAAAGCTATAACAAAGACAACAAAAATTCAAAATTTTATTGACAGAGTATCATATAACTATTACAATCTAATGAATACATCACCAAAAGTGGCCTTCAAAACCTTTAAGGCATGAACTCAAGTGCTCTGTACGTTCACCATGATAAGTATTTGTCCATGCAGCAAATGTGAAAGCCCCTCTAATCCTTCTACAATGCATGGAGAAGGTGAGACTAACACTATGCCAGCCTCTTTAACACCTTTTTCCAAAATCCCCAACGTAGGAATCAAAAGACAATGTAATTCTATTAAGTTTGCAATTATCTTTTCCTGCTCATCCCTATAAACCTTTAGCTAATGATTGATTGCACTAACTTGTGCTGCAAAACTTGTAGATGAACCATCGATAGGATCAAAATTTGTTGTCAATAGCCTTATCTCTTGTTGAGCTTTACATCTCTTCCTATCTAATTCCTTCAAAAATTGTGAAAAGTAAGAAGTTGAGGTAAGAATCTTACCACCTTCAGTTAGTGCTTCTTTCACCTTGTTTAATTTTAGTGTTAAGGTATTTATGTCAAGTACAATAGATTGAGCCAACTTTTTTGACCGTTTCCTTTCATAATCTCTTTTTGCTCTCATTGTAGCAACATCCTCTAGACTTTGTATTTTCTTTCCAGTAGTTGTGACCAATTTACCTAATTGTTAAATTGGTGTAGCCTTCTCATTATATTGTACTTTAGGAACTAAGTTAGATAGTATATCTTTTGCAATTAGTATAACCTATGCCTCTTGTTTCTCCTTTTTTCTTGGGACTTAATAGACATAGAAATATTTATCATTTCCTTAGGACTCAATAATTAAATCTATTTTCCCTTTAATAGTTGGTATACCTTCATCTATACCACCAATGCTAGAAGACATAGACTGAAAAGTTGTTACCTTTTATGTTTCCTTGTCAATGGTCTTCTCCTTAGGTTCATCTTTATCATCATCATTTTCACATGTTGCCTCCATCACTAGTACTCATTGTTGTCAATCATCTACACGTGTTTCAACTAATGCTTCTTTGGTCATATCTTGATCGGTTCCTCTATTCTTTATCTCCTTTTCTTGTTGTTCTTGTGTGTCCTTGGGTGCTTCCTCATGTTTCTCTGTAGTGTCCCTTTGTTCTTCTGAGATAGCCACGATAGGAACATCACCTTTGGTGTCCATGATATCCTTGGGATCATCAAAATAAATGTTATCAAGTGTGATCTTCACACCATCAACTGTACATCCTTCATTAGTCTATGTAATCATAGGTTCCTCACTATCTTTTTCCTTTTCCTCTTCTTCTTTGTGTTCATCTTCCTTCCCTTCAATAAGACCAAAGAATTTCTTCAAGATAGCCTCAGTTTCCTCTTGAACTGACTGAGTTTCACCATTGCGTATCATTTTCAACCTTTTCTTGATCTTGAATTTTGGTCTACCTTTCTCACAAGTCTCTTTAATTTCTTCCATTGACATGTCTGATTGTAAGTGAACTAAAACATATTCAATCAATTCTTTATCTTGCTTGATTTCTCCACGCCACCTAGCTTCAATATTAGCATACAGAGATGCAGGAATCTTTCCTTGTAACTCAATAAGATATTTTCTCAATTTATTCATACTAAATACAAATGTATCCTCCAATAGCTTTTGCTCTTCATTATTGAAATTATCATGATTCTTTTGAATATCATCTATACACCCCACTTTCTAACTTTATTCACTATGTTATCTATTGAAACAAACTTATTGACATCAGGCTTGATAGATTTTGCAGTATGGATCCAACTACCTTTGATTTCTTACCATTGACCTTAAGCTCCTTCTTTCCAACATCTGATTCAATACCTTCTTCCTCACTCCTTTCAACTTCTTTGTTCCTTTGAGAATTTTCTTGTCCTTTGTATCATTTTTCCTTCTCCTTCTTCCTCTTCCCAGAAACCTTTGTTGGAGTAGCCTGCTTTGATTTTTTGGGCTCAGGTTGTGTTGGCTTTACTGATCTTCTCACTAGAATCTTATCTAGAGTAGAGGGTTTCTCCTTGTTGACTATTGTAGCACTCCTTGGCTGCCTACCGGTTCAGGAACAACCAGTTGTAGAAGAGATAAATTCTAAATCACCATTTCCAGTAACTGTTGCTGATGTATCAGCCTTTTCAGCTTCATATCTTGTTCTTTCCTTGTTAATAGCTTTCTTTGTAAAGTCTTTCTTCAATTCAAATTGTTCAACCTCTTTTCTTATTTTGTTCTCAATTATCGGTTGGTTCAATTTGTTGTGGACTTCCATTCTTTTTTCTTTATAATTTCCAAATCTAGGTTCATTTGGATCTACCAATTTTGACAACATATCTTATGCATGTAAAGTTAGCATATCACCTTCAACCTCATACCCCATAGGCATGGCCCAAGAGGTCATAGGCAATACTGCCTCCATCTTACAAGTATTAGTATCTACCATAAAAAAAATATCATCCTTATATTTTTCAACAACATGGGCATGTATCATTTCTCTTTGATACATCTTACTTTGAAAATCCTTAAAATAACCCCAAACTTTCTCATTGAAACTATTTTCCAGTAATCTAACACATTTTTTCAACTGTACTACAACTGGTGTACCTTCTATCCAATTAATAGTTCCAACACTAGGAAATTAGTTCTAAAGTAAAAGAATAGTCCCATAATCAATTGACTTAACTTAATACTTTATGTTTATCCTTCTTGATCTTCTCCATGTTCAAAAATAAATCTTCTCTCATCGTAGCACATAAATCATACTCTACATCTTCTTTCACCATTCTATACGCAGTGTGAATTGTAGCGCTAGGCACACTATTGATCATTCTGGAGTGATAGACCTTATATCCTATCACCATAGATGTGAATCTCAAATTCAGATCATGGATATCATTGATTTTCATCGCTCTCTTATCCCACTTTGATTTAGTTAGGTCTGTGACTATATTCTATGGAATTGACCTAAGTACGGGTACTTCACCAGTTGCACAGAATCCTGTAACAGCATATATGGCCTCCTTAGTTATCTTATGTGGACGATCAAGCTACATAAACTGATCATGCATATGACTCAACACATATCTTACTTGCTCCTCAAAATTTCCAAGGAAGTTGAGCGTGTGAGAGAAACCCTTATCTGCAACTACTTGGTGTCCTTCAATACCAAATTGTTACATAGCTTCATGTATTTATTTACAATATGTGAAGAACCAACTAAATCTTCAAACTTACAATGAATCTATGATCACACATCTTTAATATGAATAACACCATAGGGCACAATGGATAGGGCTCCCTTTGGATCATCTCCAATCGACTTAAAAGGATGTTTCTTGAATTTAGGCCCCGGCCTTTTAGTAATCTCTACAATGATCAGTGTATTCATCTTTCAAACAAGAGATTCAATCTCAATAGTCTTGATAAATACCTCTTAAGTCACTAGTCGATGAGTTACACAAACACTTGCAAGTTTCTTCATCGAATCCTTTCTTCAAATCCTTCTGTGGTCATCTTAATCATTATCAATGTGCTCAAACTTTACTTTTGTCACTCCTGGCTATAGCTCTTTGATTACGTAGGTACACAATTAGAACTAAAATCACCTTTCATCTACCTTCACGCTACAACATGAATTGCATCATCAGTTGATAACAAACAACATATACCTTATAAATTCTTGTTAGTGGTCAACCAAAACTTTATGTGGTTAAACAAAACTTCATACCATAGTTCAAAATTGATGCAGTGCCAAGGTGAGAGAATACCCAAAGGAGATGTCCAACCTCGTAGAAAGAGTCAACGCAGAAAAAACAATAGAAATTTGACACAATAAGATGCAAGAAAATACTTTATTGATCATAAATTAAACCATACATGTTGAGTTGTAAGACCTTCCCAGTTACGGGAACATACAAAGAAACAACTCTAAGATCTAACACAAAGATCTTCTACAAGCTTCAGGTCAACAAATCACTACTAAACCTTCTTCCCTTCACCCAATTCTACTTCCTTCTACTCCATTCTAACATGAAACCAAGCCCTACTTTTATACAAAATCACGACCACAAGTTGGCACCAAAAATAACATTCTTGAAAGTAGGAAACATTTTACAAATATAGGTCCAACCCTATCCAAACATAACATAAGAAGAAGAAATCACGTGAAACAATCCATGAAGGAACCACTATCCACATGCTATGATTTTAATGGCTACGAGTCTCACAATCTCAATCGCAACACAAATTTCTAGGTAAGTCCACGCCAGTTATGAACACGTTACCCACAGCAGAAAGAGAAAGAAATCTCAAAACACGATCAACCCCAAGAGATGCGATCATAGGAGAATGATCCAAGAACAATCTAGAATAAGAATTCACAAGCGCAAATCTTAACTCGCATGAAAAACTAGACCACACCCAATTCTTTCAACCAATCAGAAGAATAGGAAAAAAACATTGCCCAATCACAGAATCTTCTAGATCTCAAACGAGATAACAAAAAATAAGGTGAAATCACATAAAACAACCCAAAACACTCTCAAGAACATGCTAGTATAAGCAAAATAGCTAAAGATCAAACTAGACCAACCAACACCACAAACACAAGGACTGCTAACTGTAACCCAAACTCACTGAACGATGCAAGATTGTCAAAAGACCAAGGATGCTCCTGCATCAAAAATAACCATATACTTCTAAATATGAAAATAGAACTTGCTATGCATGCATATAGGGGGTATTTAATAGATTCAAAAATGCTTTCTCCCCCTAAGTCAAAGAGGACTTAGTTTGGTGATGAATTCTCAACACCCTATGAAGATGTGGAATCTCCTTAAGATTTGTCTTCACTCTTCTTTACCCAAGTCATGTTCATCTAATTCGTTGTCTCTTCAATATTCACAGTCTTCTTTCCCTTTTTCTTGTTTGACTGATTAACTGGTTGGTTCACCTTGTTCTTTTCTCTACAAAACCTTGCAATGTGACCTATCTTATGACAGTGAAAACATGTCATTCTTGTTGACCTCCAAGGTAAAGCATTGCCTCTACTTGTTATCAATCTACAGTTTACAGCCATGTGTCAATAATTGTGGCAATGTGAGCATGTAACATTCCATTGGTTCTCATTCTAATAAGGACTTAGCTGATTCACTTGTACTCATTAATTGTTTATCCTTGGCATGCACTCATTAGCTCTATGACCATATTTGTTGCAATTTGAACAATAACCATGAAGAGTACTTGGTCTAGCAGTATATCTAACACTTGGAGCACTAGATATAACACTTGGAACACTAGATCTTATATTTTTCTTGCATATATTAGCAGTATGACCAACCTTGTGACATTTAAAGCAGACCAATTTGTAAGGTTTCTACCAGGATTCCTTGGGGTTACCTTTGGTTATGTTTTCTCATCTTGCATGTCCTTCTTGGTTCCATAAGATTCACCAACTTCATAACTAGTGTATCCAAGACCATGCTTCTCTCCATGCATTCTCTGATTCTTGATTTGTTCATCAAGTTTTGCAGAATTTTCACTAAACCTCTTGAGTAAATCATTTTCATCCTTCAACCCACCTTTCAATTTCTCACTTTCTTTCCTCAGATTTTCATTCTGCCTTAGGGATTCTTGATTTTCTTCATTTTCCAAATATAGATGTTCATGCAATGTACCAACCTCTTATTCAAATTTAAAGAGATCATCCACCTTAGCTTTTAGGACTTTATCTTTGGCTTTGAGGGATTCCTATGCAATTGTCATTGCTTCTTATGTTGCCTTCCTTCCTTCAATTTCTTCACCCTTTCTTATTTAAAAAGCTTCTAACTCTCTTTGGATCTTCTTGTCTTTATGTAGTTGCTCATTCTCCTAAGACAATTCTTCCAAAGTTGCTTCAAATTTATCAGATCCACTTTGTTCAGATAGTTGTTCAACAATCTCTAGTCTCTTGGCTCTTGATTGTTGGAGTTTTTCTTTTAGCCTTCCAATAAATTGCTCAGCATCTACAAGTTGCCTCTAATATATCAAACCCTCCATATCAGCCTTAAGGATCCTTCCCAAGTTGTTAGGATTCTTCAAGGGAACTTGGCTCTGATACCAATTGTTAGTATTATAAGGCACTGAGAGTGGGGGTAAATCAGTGCAACCACAAATATACAAAATTGTTTCATCAACTTTCAAAGTAACCAACATGCAAAGCTAAATGTAACATAAAAACATAACAAAGAATACATGCACAAAATCAACATAGAGACACCAGTATTTTTGCGTGGAAACCCTTGTTAAAGGGAAAAACCATGGTGGTAATTATCACCCAAAAATATCACTATTGCGCCAATAAGATCTGCCCTGTTAGGATCATTACAACACCCTGCTAAGGGTATACCCAGTTAAGAGTATCTATAACCCAGTTAAAAGCTATTACAAAGTCCTGGTAGGAACTACCATGTTAAGGGATTTGAAACTCCTTATGAGAATCACCATGTTAGAGGATTTAGTCTTCATACCTGTTAGAATATTGCTTACCCCATTAACAGTAACCTTGTTAAAGGATTTTGACCACAAGCCTGTTAGAACTTTCCTTGAGTAAGTAAACACAAAGAATGACTTGATGATGGCACCTTCTACTTGACAGATACACTTATGTTCTTCTCACTATGATGCTTTGATCATACAAACTTCTCCTTCACCTACCACAATCATTGTGACAACAACAACAACATTTCTCTTAACAACTTAATCTCTTATAAACACATTTAGGCCGGTGGAATAACCCTAAAACATGTTACATGAGTCAGCCTCTAAATCCCAATCAAAATTCATAGGTGATCACACAAATATAGGAAATTGTAATGTTCAATGTTGACTCTCAACAATACAATACTTGAACTAATTGGTCTTTGAATTTGACTTTGACTTCATCACTGAATCGATTTATTCAACTTGACTAGACCAGTTTGACTGTTCACTATTCTTACTAATATTACTAGTGTTTGCCTCAAATCTCTTCATGTATGTTAAATCATCTTACCTGATCATAGATGTAGGCAAAACTAATTCTTTAGATACTTCATGCCAGACCGCACCATCTGAATCCTCAGAATTAACATTGCACACTGAATTTACCAAAATTGTCTGTATGATCAGTGATACACAGGATACTTAGAAAAATCCTTGTGTAGTCACCTTCATCACTAGTATAATGGATTCAATCAACCTAGAATACTTTTTCCAACAATGACAACACTACAACATATTGCAAGCATCTAGGACTCAGTCATCTTCATCATTATGCCAACACTATCCTCAATAACCGTAGTTCTGGTACCATAGCTATCCTAAGTCTCATTTGTGTCTTGTCCATAGGTAACCTCTATGAAAATAACACTTTCTATGTTTATTATTCTCCATCCTCTATCCAATACTGTGGTATGATCCCCCAAATGGGGACTCACAAAATCTTTCATACATCATCTAGAGTAATAGAAGCCTCCCTTGTCAGTAAGTGGAAGATACTCATCTTGTTGCGCCACCTCTCTAGTGGTGTCATGATCAACCCATTTTGTGTCCATATGTGTGATCATTGGTCCACCCATTCTAATTATACAACACTCAGAAGCTCCACATCCTCATCCTCTAGTTGATCATGTAGTACCATGGTAGGAGGGAAACTCTACCTCAACTCATATGACGACAATTGTTCCTACATCCCAAGCATGGTAGATGCACCAATCATATGATCAGTGTTTGCACACACATCACTCCATTGTTTCCCTCTGTGACATATTTTCCTCAAGCACCATTTGTTGATGTAAATGTTAGTCCCCAGGCAAAGATGCCAAATCGTCGATAAATGTCTCTGCCTCAATTTGTTTCTCTCCCCATAAATACATCATTAATGTCATCCAATCTAAAAAATAAAAAATCTATTTAGGGCATTTAATATCTCTCCATGCTAAGGTTGCTTCAAGTATAGTCTGACCCGCTCCCTATGTTGGTGGTGGTGTGGAATGTTCACCAACTTTCTCCTCCTTTAGCTCGGACTCCTTCACATTTTGTGAATGAGAGTGCACAAATGACCTCTTGTGGTCCACCTATAGTGTATATATATCTATACCCTTTTCTCACCCCCAACCCATTGAACTTCTCACTCCCATTCCTAGCTTGTCCATTATTTTCCTTTTGTTCATTTTCCAAACTAATTATTTGTTCTCCCTCTTCTCCCATTTTCATGTTTTTTTTCTAATAAATGACCCTAAAATTTTAATTTTCGCATCAATTCCTCAAAGGGGCATAACCCTTCTATAATACCACTATGTTGCAACCTTGATGACCTTTACTACTCCAAGGCTTGGGCATGCTTTCTTTTCTTTGACACATTGCCATTTCAGACACTGCATCAAAGAGGGGCAAAATGTAGCACCCTAAATTTGATTGCACGAATAAACTAAATTGGTGTCACTAATTAATATTTGATTACTTAAATATAATTTAATTAATTATCCTTATCACCTAATATAATTAATTATATTTCCCCTATTCTTCTTGTTACCTATTTAGTTTGCCTACTAAATTGCTAAATAGAGACTACTTTTGCATTAAATCATGAATTGAAAGGTTGTTGTTCTTAATTACAGAATCAATTAAATGCAGAAAATAAAGTATAGAATGCAGAAGGAATTGATTAATCTGTTCACTTTTATTCAAATCTGAAATATAAGTGCAAAGACAATACATTTTTCATGACATATTATTCAAATGCTATTGTTACAAAGGTACAATGATTGTTCAGATTTCAATTTTTAAAAAATATGTACAATGCATTCAGATCCACACAAGCCGTGGAAATTATTAACACTACATCTGAATAAACACATTGCAAATATAAAGAAGTAAAGGGATAGAGGGAAAGCCTCCATTGCCTAAACGCAGAAGCAATCAATAGTTTTGGGTTGAAAATCTGGGATGTATCTCCAGCTTTTGCAAACCTGCAAGACAAAATGAAGGAGTTAGTTCAGAAGAACTGAGCAATGGAGACATTCCTAATACCTCTACACTACTCTAAAAACAGCAATATGCTTACTCAAATAAAGCATTAAAAGATGTAAAGAAGCAATGGAAGAGATCAACATTAATTAGAGAAATGGAAGTAAACTACATGGAATGTAATGCAATAGCAGAGGTGCTACACGATGGATTTCATTTCTTTTCAGAAATTATCAGAGGTTACTGAAAGAGGTATGTATTAAAAGTACTTGTATTGTCAAATTCAAGGGTTAATTTCTACATGGAAGATACAATAGCATCAATAGGTTCAGAATCATGAAAGTGATATGTTTAATAAGTACAAGACCTATCAAAACTGTTAATGTTTGTAGCTTTAGTCGTATGATCATTAGAATATAGATAATACATGTTGATTAATAATAATATATTATATATGTTATATTATTATTAATCATATGAAATTTAATATTTAATATTAAATTATTATATTATTCTTAATTAATAAGTGATTAATGAAACATTATAAGATTGATTAACTTATGATTAATAGGAAGAGGCATGTCCTTTCTTATAAATAATAATGAATAGACATGTCCCATGAAGGGACATGTCTC
>MU225578.1:2887346-2900839 GCA_018584345.1 Thuja plicata | reverse complement strand
TATTTGATTATGTTTTAATATATCTAATCTTAAACAAATAAATATGAATGTTTGTTTAAAATTAAATGTATTAAAACATTTATAAATAATAGTTAGAATAATTAATAAATAAATATAAAGTTTAAATGATCTACTTATTAATTATTACTCAATATCACCTTAAAATATCAAATGTATAAAACAAATTACTTAGTGTTCGTTTTATAAATTAAATATACTAAGATATTATAAAGTAATAATTAATAAATAGATATTTTAATTCGTCTTGAGGGGGAATATTCTTTTATGCACAAACTTGTGGGTAATATTAATTATTTATCACAATTATAAGATAAATGATTATTAATTATTCTAAAAGTGTAAATTAGGGGGTTATCTTGTCTAAGAGTTGGCTTTGGATGAGTTCCACCTATCTAGAGTTGACCGACAGTTGACTTCCTGTCTCATGAGCGTTTCTAGGAGAGATATTATGTTCTTGCTTAGTTCTGCTGCTGTCAAGGGATTGTTTACAACACTTGGGGCCTATTTACAATTACAGTTCAATTATGATCAGTTATGGGGGCCTTTTTACAACAGTTTGATCACAGTTGACAGCAGTTTTGGCCCTGATTTGGAGGGATTTCTCTTTATATCCGACCTCCTCACATTTTTGCATGATTTTGGGGGTTGAGGAGTAGTTGGAGGATCAGTTTGAGTTGTTTTTCAGTGACACTTAGCTTGGAGGAGTTCTTACAGCAGTTGCACTTTAGCTTCTTTCAGTTTGATGCCTCTTTTTGTGGGTTTTTTCCATGCATCCGACCCCTTCTGGTTTATTTGGGCTATATCTTGTACTTTTACCTCATTATTAAGGACCTTCTTTTCTTCACATGTTATTGCACATTGCAGACTTGTGAATGTATTGTAAGGGCATTTTATAGCAGAGTTTTGACAACATTGATATATTGATACATCGGTTCCTTCTCATTGGTTTGAAGTGCAATATTGTGGATTTTATTGCTTTTAGGTTGTGTTATCCTTCTTTTAAGCTATTTCCATTGTTGCATATTCAAATATTGATACTTGTTATTATAGGTCTTTGCTTGTGAGTCCTAGTTCTTTGCTGAAAATTGGTGAAACCTAGTTTCCCTTTCAAAGCTAAGGATTCGAGATCCTTGCATAGAATCATTGTTGTAGTTTCATTTTGTCTAAGCATTGAGAGCCATCGGTATTTTTATCATTCATGTTGATTCATTCAAAGTTACAGACAAATTTTTTGGTGTATCACCTTCTTTAGATTTTTCTAGGTATTCATGTTATCTTTCTATCTCTTTCCCACATACACACTTAACATTAGGTGATATCCCAAATTCAACAAGAATCGGCCTAGAATCTGGAGATTCATTCTCTCATCCACCAAGGAGAATGTTTCCATGTTCCAACAGGATGGCTAGATTCTGCATCCAGCTATAGGTGCAATCCTGATTGACAAAAATTTTTGGCACGCCCGGTGGGACCCAAACTACTTCACAGTTCTTCCAAATGATTATTTTTTATTGTTGTTATTAGTGTGAGTAGCAGTATTTCTGCCTTTTTGAAGGTATTTTACCAACACTTGGCGACTCTGTTTTGAAAGTTTATTGCAGATCCGGTAGCAGATTTATCTTAATGAGAAGGACTCCTACAAGAGCAAACAGCGAAGGGTTCTTTTATCAAGAGCTTCAGCCCAACAGAAGAGGTAGCAGATCAACAAGAAGAAGCAGAGCATCTCAAGCTGGAGGAGAATCTTCCTCTTTTCTCAGGGAGTCTAATTTTTCATTATTCGAAAATCCTATCTTTGAAGATCAAGCTGCCATTACTGAAAGCCATGAGGTAATTATTGAAGATTTTAGTTTTCTTGAAGATTTAAGCATGCTTGATAATTCTGGATCAGAATTACCTATTCCTGAAGAAAGAGCAAAGAATCATTTCGATGTTGTAGCATCCATAAGTGGTACTGCTACCCCGGGATTGAAAACATATCAAAGAAAGGTAACTCAATCTAACAAGTTTATTGTACCTCCTGTAATTCAGCATCAAGTGCCACCAGTACAAATGGCTTAGAATTTTCCATTTGTGGCTTTTGATGCTAGCAGCCCATTAAAAATTGTTGCTCATCATGATATTCCACCAGCAGCATTAAAAGGTTTGACGTATTTTAATGGTGAGGGTCATATTTCAGCAATAGAGCATATTAAAGATATTGCTACTCTTTGTGGATTACATCAAGTCACACATGATGATGTAACACTTAAATTATTAGCAGCTTCTCTTAAAGGTAAAGCCTTAATTTGGTTTTAAAGTTTAGCAGTGAATTCAGTTGCCACATGGGATGACTTAGGAACCATTTTGATCAGTAAGTTTGAGGATAAATCAGATAATTTGTCATTAGTTGAACATTTGACTACCATTAAAAGAAGTGTTAATGAGCATATTTCAGATTTCAATTTTCATTTTCAGCGAACTTGGGATAGAATTCCAGCATTTGTCAAACCTTCTAATGACTGCATTTTTTTTTACCTAAAGGCTTTTAGAAGTGACATTTCAGTGATGATACAGTCTATGGGAGGGCATACTTTACCAAATGCATATGATATTGCTATGAGAGCTGAGAACAACTTGATACAAGATGGTAAGTTACCTCCAAGGCTTCCAATGCCTTATTGTGTAGAAATTCAGCCAGTGGTACTTGTTGTTTTACCACCTTTAGTTGTTATTCCACCAGTTCCAGCACTTAATATGCAAGTTGTAGCAAAAGAATATGTTGCTACAACTCTTATTAAAGAGATAAAACAGCGGACTATGGAGTTGAAGGATACAAGTGACAGCATGATGAGAACATTGCAAAGCTATGGTAACAAGATAATGAATTTGAAGAGGCAGCAAGGCCAATACAACAAACCTCCTCAAACTTCTTATCAGCAAAACAGACAAACAAATCAATCTTCTAGCTCAAATCAGCCAAGGCAAGCTCAAGGGCAACAAAGGAATTCTCGTCAAAGAGTCGGTCAATCATATAACTATGCAACTCCTAGTACTTCTCAAGAGATTGTAATTGTTCCTCAAAACAACTATGTGCAAGAGTTAGAATGGTGTAATACATGCAATGATGGGCATTATTGGCTTAATTGTCCGCATGCACTTGAGTCTAGAAGGCAAGATGTTTTGAAAGGACAATCGGAGGTACATTGTGATCCACCACAACAACAAGGTAATCCTAATGTTTCCTTGGTTAATTTTAATAATGAAGAAGTTGTTTTGGCAGCAAATTTTGACCCGAATCAAGTTTGGAGACCTGTAGCAGCAAGAACCAGGTCAAAAACTAAGGTTGCAATTGATCAACAACAAGTTGATAAAGTACAACAACCTACTGTTAAAATACAACAACAAGGGAAAACTCAGAAATTTTCAGATCAGTAATTGCAACCAGCAAAAGATCAAGCTATTTTAAAACAACAACAAAAGGTTAGTGTTCAGAATTTTAATAGTGTTGATCATTTAAAGAAGACACAGGTTCCTTTGTCCATGTGGGATGTTTTGGCACTCCCAGGCCAAAAAGATATGTTACAAGAGGCATTACAAACACTGTCATTATTTGATGATGTCTTGTCTCAACAAAGCCCTAAGGTTCTAGTAGCTACAAATACAAGTACAACCCAGCAATCATCTAAATTGGTGAAACCTCCACCATTTTATGTTACAGTTATTATAGGACAGCACCTAGTTCACAATTATATGATTGATTCTGGTGCCACTAGCTCGATTATGCCAAAGAAGATTATAAATCAACTAGGCCTTAAATACGAACCACTTGAAAAGGGGGTAGTCCAGTTAGATGGGACAACAGTTGCAACTGTGGGATTTATAAGAAATTTAGACTTGAAATTACATGCATGTCCTAGTTTTTTAGTACCCATGCACGTTTATATCATTGATTTACCTCCCAATTTCTCCATTTGCTTATCAAGAGATTTCACTGCTAGAATAGGAGGCTATTTATCCGCAGACTTGTCCCACATGCTTTTCCACACTAGGTATGGCACTAAAGTTACTATTCCTTCAAAGCCTATTGCAAGATTGTGTATTGAAAAGCATATTGCTGGTGCTGGAAATGAATCAGCAGTTGTGTTATTTGATCAGGAGGACATTTCTTCTATTCGTGAGTCTGAAACACAAATAGATCAGTTTCCTGATATTTTGTTAGATGAGTGGGCCACTGGAAATGTTGGAATTATAGAAGAACAGGTTGAGGAGCCAATTTTGGGCAACTATGCCATCCATGAAATTTGTGATTTTTTACCAACTGTTGAACAAACTACAGATGTTAATTCAGAACAATAGTCTAATGTTGTTTGGAAGTTATTTTTTGATGGTTCACGCAGCAAAATTGGTGCTGGAGGAGGTTGTATGCTGATTTCACCAGCAAATCAGAGGTATTATTCTTCTTTCAGATTTACTTTCAGTTGTACTAATAACGTTGTTGAATATGAAGCACTTGTGTATGGATTAAAGTGGGCCATTAAAAGAGGTATTAGTTGTTTGCAAGTCTTTGGTGATTCAGAACTGATTGTGAATAAAGTAAGGAATATACATGCAACCAAGAATGATTTGCTAAAAAATTATAAGCATGTTTTGTGGGATCTAATTGAAGGTTTGGAAGCTTTTAACTTGCAATTTGTACCTAGAAATCAGAACAAGCATGCTGATAGACTTGCTTCAGTTGGTGCACAGTACGATTCAGCAATAATAAAGGGTTGAACCATGTAAAAGTAATTGTTAGGCCTGTTGTACCTAATAATGCTGACAGTTGGCAGGTTTTTTATTATGATCAGCACATTGTTAATTTTTTAAGAGAAAAGGCTAAGTTTGCACAGCCAAACCAACAGAAATGGTAGAACTAGTATGAAGATTAGATCATCCAGTTAAGGACAAACAAGTTTCCCAAAGGTCTTGTGACCTTGGAATCAATGTTCGGTACTAATGATGAGTTTAAAAAAGACAAATCAAGCTTGCAGATCAAGGAGGAACATTATGAATAAATTGATGTTGCAAAGGATAAAGTGTTGAAACTTGGCAACGTATGTACCCCTGAAGAACGTCAAATTTTTGTCAATTTATGCAATGAGTTTCAGGATATAATTGCTTGGAATTATTCAGATCTGAAAGGATTTGACCCTAGTATTTCCCAGCATACCATTGAGCTAGAACCAAGGGCTAAACCAGTTAGGCAAAAATAGAGGCCTGTCAACCCTAAATTAGAACCCCTTATGATCAAGGAATTAAACAAATTGATTGAAAGCAATATTATATTCCCAATTAAGCATGCTTCTTGAGTATCTAATTTGGTTCCAGTTAGAAAGAAAAATGGAGAAATCAGATTATGTGTTGATTTCTGAGATTTAAATAGGGCTTCATAAAAGGATAGACATCCTTTGCCTTCTATGGAGTAGATCTTGTAGGTTGTTTCAGGATCAGAACGGTTCTCATTACTTGACGGTTTCTCTAGTTATAACCATATTTTGGTAAAAGAAGAAGATAGATTTAAGACAACATTTACTACTAAATGGGGGACCATGGCTTATCAAAAAATGCCATTTGGTTTATCAAATGCAGGAGAAACCTTTCAAAAGGCTATGGACAAAGCCTTCATAAACTTAATGTACAGGTTTGTACTTGTCTATCTTGATGATATTACTGTGTTCTCAAAGAATGTAGCAGATCACTTTAAACATTTTAGAATTATCTTTGAGAGATGCAGGGAATATGGCATATCTTTAAATCCCAAGAAAAGCGTGTTCACTGTCCATGAAGGTAGATTGCTGGGTTTTATTGTTTCAAAAGAGGGGATCACCATTGACCCTGAAAGAGTAAGAGCTATTCTTGCCTTACCCCTTCCTGCTCATAAAAAAGCACTTCAAAGTTTCTTAGGGAGAATTAATTTTTTAAGAAGATTTATCCCAAATATTGCTGAATTATTGCTGCCATTAACAGCCATGCTTAAAAAGAATATTGTTTTCAGCTGGATGAAAGAGGGCAAACGTAGTTTTGATGTAATTAAAGAATCATTAGTTGTTGCTCCTACCTTGTTAAATCCTGATTGCTCAAAGGATTTCATTTTATATGCTTATGGAAATATTGATAGCATTGCTGCCATGTTAGTTCAGAAAAATGATGAAAGTTTTGAGCAGCCAATAGCTTTTCTTAGTCAAGGGATTAAGAATTATGAGCTAAATTACTCATTTGTTGAAAAGCACGTACTTGTTGTAATAAGAAGTTTAAAGAAATTCAGACATATGCTTTCTAACAATAAAATCAATTTGATGGTGGCACATCCTTCTGTTAAGGATTTCTTACTGAATAAAGATTTCAATACCAAGAGAGCTGGCTGGATTACCAAGGCAATGGAGTACGATATTGAAATCAAAGTTACCAAGCTAGTAAGAGGTAAGGGTTTATGTGAACAGTTGGCTGGAAATGGAGATAACACTCAAAAAGATGACTCTCAAGTTGATTTGGCTTTGCAAGATGATGAACAACTTGTTGTCCTAGAATTTCAGAATGATCGGGTTGACAATATGGTTATCTTCTTGCAAACAGGATGTTGTCCTGAAGGTTTGGAAAGATCAAAGCAGAGGTATTTCATATTACAATCCATCCCTTATTGTTTGATGAATAATATTTTGTTTAGAAAGGATTTGCAAGGTGTTCTATTAAGATGCATTAAAACAGATCGGGTTGATCATATTCTACATGAATTCCATGAAGGGCCAGCTGGAGTCCATTTCTCACCAAGAGCTACAGCTCTTAAAGTGATGGAAGCAGGCTATTATTGGCCAAGTGTGTTTAAAGACTCACATGCCTGGGTAAGGAAATGCAAACAATGTGCAATGTTTGCAGGAAAAGAAAAATTAGCAGCGCTGCCTTTGCAGCCTATTCAGGTGGACCAGCCATTTATGAAATGGGATCTTGATTTTATTGGTGTCATTAACCCAACTTCAAGTGTAGGTCATAAATGGGTATTGACAGCCACCGATTATTTTACAAAGTGGACAGAAGCAGTTGCTCTCAAGGAGGCAAATGAGACTGTTGTTTTGAATTTCTATGAAGTTTTGGTTTGCAGATTTGGGGTACCAGATTCAATCATTTCAAAAAATGCACTTGCATTTACCAGAAATTGGGTTGCTAAATGGTCTGTTAATAAAGAAGTGTACCTGAATACATCATCAAATTAATACCCACAAGGTAATGGGCAAGCTGAATCTACCAATAAGAACCTGGTTCGGATCATTAAGAAGACCCTAGAAGGTAATCATCGTTCTTGGCATGAGAAATTAAAATCAGCACTTTGGGCTGATAGAATAACTCCAAAGAGGTCAACTAGAATGTCTCCTTACATGCTGGTTTATGGTAAGGAAGCTAGACTACCTATTTTGGTTGAGTTTCCAACACTTGATTTTATTTATCAGTTGGACATGATCGATGAAGAGCCTATGGTAGAAAGGTTGGCTCAGTTGAATGAGTTAGAGGAGAAAAGGAGGGATGCATTGCAAAAAATTGAGCTTCATCAAGCTCAAATGAAGAAATCATTTGATAAGAAGGAATCTCCCAAGAATTTCCAGCTAGAAGATATTGTTTTGAAATGGGATGAATTGAAAAGCAGGCCTAAAAGGCATTCAAAATTTGATGCTATGTGGGCTGGTTCGTACATCATAATAGATAGCATGCCACACAATGCTCTCTGTTTGTCTACACTTGAAGGAGAAGAGTTAGCAATCCCAGTGAATGGGATCCACCTCAAGCGTTTCTTTTGAGGTTAGTTGGTTTGAATAAGTGCTTGGCACGTAGTTAGTTTTCTTTGGTTAGTAGTAGTTAGTACTTCTATTCCCACCGGGACCACATCATGAAGATACACACCATGCATAATCAAGAACCCATTGGGGTTCTTGGTTATAAATGATGAATACCTTAATAATGTAATCGTGGTGGAAAGAGAAGTTGTTTTTCAGATAATTTGCTTTGCAGTTTCAAAAGTAGAATATACAAAAATAGAAAGATCAATCACATTATACGTGCATGAACACCATGCCTATCATATGCAACATGGATAATTTCCACTAGCTCATATCATACTCATCATGCCCACACCTATACCGTATCACTGAGATTACTGTTCAGGCTCATTCTGCCTTTGGTTTAGTTGTACCTATTTTTGGACAGCATTTACTATTATCTGAATTATGTCCATCATATGATACATGGATAAATTCTGTTGTATCACATCATAAACATAGGTTTAGACAGCAATATCAAAGTGCATAATGTTGTTCATTAATAGTTTTGCTTTCTCTAAACTGCTGATCAGCATAGGTTTCAGTTCTAGGTTCAATTTTCAGTTTTCAGTTGATTTTTGGTTTGAGAAGGATCAATTGTTTTTCCTAAAGTTGAAGACTCTGTGCCCAATGAATAAACAAAAGGCAATTGGTCTGATTTTGATCAGCAGGTGAACACCCTTGAGAGGTTGCCAAAAATGTTACCTATTTAGTTTGCATACTAAATTGCTAAATGGACACTACTTTTGCATTAAATCATGAATTGAAAGGTTGTTGTTCTTAATTACAGAATCAATTAAATGCAGAAAATAAAGTATAGAATGTAGAAGGAAATGATTAATTTGTTCACTTTTATTCAAATCTGAAATATAAGTGCAAAGACAATATATTTTTCATGACATATTATTCAAATGCTATTGTTACAAAGGTACAATGATTGTTCAGATTTCAATTTTTACACAATATGTACAATACATTCAGATCCACACAAGTCGTGGAAACTATTAACACTACATCTGAATAAACACATTGAAAGTATAAAGAAGTAAAGGGATAGAGGGAAAGCCTCCATTGCCTGAAGGGAGAAGCAATATGTAGTTTTGTGTTGAAAATCTGGGCTGTATCTCCAGCTTTTGCAAACCTACAAGACAAAATGAAGGAGTCAGTTTAGAATAACTGAGCAATGGAGACATTCCTAATACCTCTACACTACTCTAAAAACAGCAATATGCTTACTCAGGTAAAGCATTAAAAGATGTAAAGAAGCAATGGAAGAGATCAAGATTAATTACATCAATGGAAGTAAACTACATGGAATGTAATGCACTAGCAGAGGTGCTACATGATGGATTTCATTTCTTTTCATAAATTATCAGAGGTTACTG
Source organism: Thuja plicata (assembly GCA_018584345.1). Taxonomy (NCBI): domain Eukaryota; kingdom Viridiplantae; phylum Streptophyta; class Pinopsida; order Cupressales; family Cupressaceae; genus Thuja; species Thuja plicata. The sequence continues at coordinate 2,891,610 of MU225578.1, read as the reverse complement.
AAAGAGGTATGTATTAAAAGTACTTGTATTGTCAAATTCAAGGGTTAATTTCTACATGGAAGATACAATAGCATCAGTAGGTTCAGAATCATGAAAGTGATATGTTTAATAAGTACAAGACCTATCAAAACAAAACAGTAAAGTGCATGGTAGTTTACTGCAAAAGAGGAAATAAATATCATTCAATTTTTGCTTCATGAATGATAGTGCAAAGTTACAGGAAGCATTCACAACGAGCATATATGAAAACACGTCAAGATATCAGTGCCATATGGAGGACATACATTTTATTCTCTATCAACAATAAAAACTTGAGGATACAAATCTTCCACTCCATTCCACTGTTTAAATTGACAAGGTAATGAACAAACTGCAATATTATCAAATTACAAGGATTTCTTAGTCAATTAAGGATGTAGTGGTTATAATGTATTTCGAGGAGGTGGCAGGTTACAGTTGTTGCTATGATGTTTTCATAACTTATAATTCAAGGGTTCTTCTAGATGTTGTTATATGTACCTAGAAATTTGAATATGCATCATGACAGTCAAAGTAACAGCAAGGGGTATCATACATTTCTATGAAAAGCTTGAAAAAAATGGTTATAATTTCATAACGGAAATAATCTCTATGAGAAGAAGAAAGAAAAAATACATTCATTGACAAAGTAATAACCCGCAAAAAGAGACAGTAATTTCAATCCGTGAAGATAGTATTCTTGACAATAAAAGAGGAAGAGGGTCTACAACATTTAAAGGAATGCAATGAGATGTGCCATATCCAGATATATGAATATGAGTCAAGACAATTAAAGAAATCATATATAACATGTATTACTATAATGAATGCAGTCATCAAAGTCTTTCAGTCTAATTTCAGTGATGTAAATTGAGCATTATGGATCAAAATTCAGTCTTTTCAAGACTAGAAGAATCTCACTGGACGGTGAACTAATGGTGAAACTAATGGCATGGAGAAGATATCAAGTTGAGTTCAAAGATTATTAAAAAACATAATGCAAAGAAAGGATCTAACAAACGAGTGTTGTGATGCCATGATTTTCAAAGGAAATATTGCAATACTTTTTTATATGGCATATCAAGTAATAATTCTACAAAGCATAGCTGTTTGCATCTTCAGAAGCAACATTTATAGATAGTACCCCATAAGAATCAGCAAAAGAAAGAACCGACATCCACATAAAGTAATCATCCATATTAAGAGTGCAATTTCTTTGTGCAAAGAAGTGAGATCGCTAGCGCAGCAAGGAGGGAGATATAAAAGTTACTGATATATACATAATCCATGTAAACTGTATGTTAGCATGATGGTGACAGCATAGATAAATGAAATCAAAGGTGCATAGTTAGAGACAAATGAAATTGGGCTTCTCTGATAAAAGAAATAGATATGGAGAATTAAAAAAAAAAGTAAAGCTTTCAACACATAGCAATATACTTTAAATTCTGAGTAAGTAGACCCCTGGTCAAAGTGATGGTCCTAAATGGACAGCCATATAATAAAAATGCATACAACAGTCCTTATTGTGCAAGAAGCAAGGAGCCCAATCTAAATACCGTATAATGGAAGTGTTCATGGATGCAACGTTGAATAAAAGGATAACTCACTAAAAGTTGTATAAGAATTTCGACATGACCTTTTATACCAAAAAAAATATTTACATTGGTTTCAGCCTTTGATACTTATTGTCTTTAGCAGTTCATGCTGGGATAGTTCTCACTCTTTTTGGTGATTAAAACGAGTTATAGTAACCAAAGCAGAATGGAGTAGATGATATCGGTTTTACAGACTCAAGAAGAAGAAAGAAAATGTTTTCCAGCCATGTATTTACAGAACAGCCAGTAATGAAGTTTATAGAAAAGGAAACTTTAAAAGGAAAAAATAGAAAATAAGCTCTATTTTCATTTTTTCTCTTCAGAATTCTTTTTCATAAAAGATAACAGATTTTTTTTTGTAAAAAAAATAAAAAATCACATCAGGAAGCTTTTGTAAGAGATATAATTAATGTTTCAGAGATACCCACATTAACAAATAGTAACAATGACAGTAATTCTGAAAGCATTTAAGATATCAGTTTTACAAGTTTAATAAGAAGAAACATCATAATTAAAGACAAGTTTATTTGGCGAAAGAAGGCCAGCATATGCATCATGTCATTTAAATTCATTTTGAGTAAATGTTGCAGCCAGTGTCATATATGAAAATCCTTGTGGGGTACCAAAGAAGCAGAGGTGCAGCAGCTGAAAGAAGGGAACTTATCCATACCTTTTCCCCAAGATGGCGGCATATACAATAGAGGAGCTATAAAACGCAGAGTAATGACTCCAGTCAAACCCTCATGGCAGTATACAGTAGCGTGTTCCAGTCAAAATGCAGGGATTTTCCACCATTCAACAACAACGTTCAAAACTTTAAAACCCCAAATTGAAGTGGCTGGAAGAGAGCAACCGGAAGTCACATTGTTGTACCTTTTCTTTATCTTGAAGATGGCCCTCTTCAAAAAAGGAACAAAAACCCAAAAAAAATGTTATTCAAACCCTCAAGGTGGCTGGAAGAGGAAAGGATTTCCACCAAGTAAAGAGAAATCTGGAAAGATACATCGCAGTTGTAGCATCCAGTATTCAGCATACAAGCGACAGCAAGAAAACTTTTGGCCCCAAACCCTCGTGAAAGTGGCTGGAGAAGAAGTGTATCCATCTCATCCTAAGGCATTCGAACCCAGTCTCAATGAAAACAAGAGATCACAGATTTTAAAGACAACACAACAAACCGTGTCTCTTTCAAACCCTCATGGCGGCTAGCAGATAGCAACAGGCAAGTGTTTTTCTCCAAACCCTATGGCGGCAACAGAGCTCTCCAAGCAATACAAAACAAGTCACAAATGAATTAGGTTGAATTTAGGTTTCGGTACTTTTCTTAAAGGGTGGACTTTAAATCTTGTCAAATTTGAGTTAAATCCCCAATGCTTAGGCTGCGTCTCCATTCTTTCCTCCTAAACATTTCGTAGGTGTTGAAATTTCTAAACTTAAATAATAACAATGATAATAATATTTATGATTAATATTCAATAGCTAAGTTTATCTATTAAATATTAATGGTAAATGTTATTGTTTAAATTTAAATATTTTTTAATATTTATTGATATGGTTGCTATCTAGTAAATTTAATACTTACTAGATATTAATTTTATCAATTAAAATTACGAATGCTTAGGAAGTCTTTATTTATGATGGTTAAGAACTTTAGTTTCAATTTATTAATTATCCTAATTATTATTTGATTATGTTTTAATATATCTAATCTTAAACAAATAAATATGAATGTTTGTTTAAAATTAAATGTATTAAAACATTTATAAATAATAGTTAGAATAATTAATAAATAAATATAAAGTTTAAATTGTCTACTTATTAATTATTACTCGATATCACCTTAAAATATCAAATTTATAAAACAAATTACTTAGTGTTCATTTTATAAATTAAATATACTAAGATATTATAAAGTAATAATTAATAAATAGATATTTTAATTGGTCTTGAGGGGGAATATTCTTTTATGCACAAACTTGTGGGTAATATTAATTATTTATCACAATTATAAGATAAATGATTATTAATTATTCTAAAAGTGCAAATTAGGGGGTTATCTTGTCTAAGAGTTGGCTTTGGATGAGTTCCACCTATCTAGAGTTGACCGACAGTTGACTTCTTGTCTCATGAGCGTTTCTAGGAGAGATATTTTGTTCTTTCTTAGTTCTGTTGTTGTCAAGGGATTGTTTACAACACTTGGGGTCTATTTACAGTTACAGTTACAGTTCAGTTATGATCAGTTATGGGGGCCTTTTTAAAGCAGTTTGATCACAGTTGACAGGATTTCTCTTTATATACGACCTCCTCACATTTTTGCATGATTTTGGGGGTTGAGGAGCAGTTGGAGGATCAGTTTGAGTTGTTTTTCAGTGACACTTGGCTTGGAGGAGTTCTTACAGCAGTTGCACTTTAGTTTCTTTCAGTTTGATGCCTCTTTTTGTGGGTTTTTTCCATGCATCTGACCCCTTCTGGTTTCTTTGGGCTATATCTTGTACTTTTACCTCAGGGTAAAAGCACAATAATTTGTCACCCTTTTACAAAGGAAAAGGATGACAAAACCAAAACTGTAAAACTTCAAGGGCATAAAATTCACATTTCTGTTGAGAATTTGAAGATGATGTAAACTAATGAAATGTGTCAAATAGGCTGAA
>MU225578.1:2866653-2879887 GCA_018584345.1 Thuja plicata | reverse complement strand
TTAAAGTTTACAAGTATAAATGTTGAACAGAATTTAAGATTTGGGTTTGCATTTATGTTTCAGAATTTTGAGTTTAGGATTGCGTTTAAATGTTTCAGAATTTGAGTTTGCGTTTGCGTTTGCGTTTATGTTTCGGAATTTGAGTTTGTGTTTGTGTTTATGTTTCAAAATTTGAGTTTGCGTTTGCGTTTATGTTTAGATTTATATTCAACCTAAAAAAAATCATTTCTAGAAAATGAAGAAAAAAACAATTATATTATCATGCTACATTAAAAAAATCTAAAATAATTCATTTCTAGAAAATGAAAAAAAACAATTATATATTATCATACTACATTAAAAAAATCTAAAATAATTCATTTCAAGAAAATGAAAAAAAAACAATTATATTCTAATGCTACATAAAAAAAATCATTTTACATATATGCATAAATAGAATAAAACATTAAAACAAACCAAAAAAAAAACAGGGGGGCCTACCTAATACTCGGCCGAGTAACCACTATTCCGCCCAACACGCCAAGATTCTAGCCCCTCAAAGTGCAAATGAGGGGCTAGCGGCCTATTTTTTGTCTTTAAAAAAAAAAAGACAAAACTCGGCCGAGTTATACTCGGCCGAGAGTAGGCTACCACGCAAGCGCCACTCAGCGCCGCGTGGCAGCCACTATGACTCGGCCGAGAGATACTCGGCCGATTATTCCAATAATCTCACCCCCGAAATGTCCCCAGGGGTGACAGATTATTGTGCATTTACCCCTCATTATTGAGGATCTTCTTTTCTTCACATGCTCTTGCACATTGCAGACTTGTGAATGTATTATAAGGGCATTTTGTAGCAGAGTTTTGACAGCATTGGTATATTGATACATCGATTCCTTCTCATTGGTTTGAAGTGCAATATTGTGGATTTTCTTGCTTTTAGGTTGTGTTATCCTTCTTTTAATCTATTTCCCTTGCTGCATTTTCAAATATTGATACTTGTTATTACAGGTCTTTGCTTGTGAGTCCTAGTTCTTTGCTGAAAATTGGTGAAACCTAGTTTCCCTTTCAAAGCTAAGGATTCTTGATTCTTGCATAGAATCATTGTTGTAGTTTCATTTTGTCTGAGCATTGAGAGCCATTGGTATTTTTATCATTCATGTTGATTCATTCAAAGTTAAAAACAAATTGTTTGGTGTATCACCTCCTTTAGATTTTTCGAGGTATTCATATTATCCTTCTACCTCTTTCCCACATACACACTTAGCATTAGGTGATATCCTGAATTCAACAGGAACCGGCCTAGAATCTGGAGATTCATTCTCTCATCCACCAAGGAGAATGTTTCCATGTTCCAACAGGATGGCTAGATTCTGCATCCCGCTATAGGCGCAATCCTGATTGACAACACTTCTAATAATTAATTTATTTTAATTAATTATTACTACCAGAAATGATGGGTGGAAGGATTTGTTGGAAGGGTTTTGGAGGTGGTATTCGTTGGAGAGATGGTGTTGGAGGAAAGGAGGATCTATGGACATGGGGAGGTTGAGAATTTCCTTCAGCTCATCCACATCAAGTCCAATCTCTCTAGAGGCTGCCTGTAAATTCTCGAGGCTATGATCTTTCATATGATAATAGGAAATAAGGGTTTGGTATTCCCTGATGAAGAAGGTTTATCCCATACAGATCAAAATGGAGAATATTTTGGCCTTGGAATGAATGAATTAATGGAAAATCCTACGAGAAGGAGACATCAGATTAGAATATGATTGCCAGAAAGATGTGGAGGCCAAAAGATTCACATACTACAGAGGGTTTGACCAAGGATGATGCGAGGGTAGCAAACAAGGTATGTGATGTTCCTGAAAAACCTGAGTCTATCTCTGTTAATGCTTGTAGTGGTTGTTGGAATACGTCAGTAGCTTGGCTTAAACAAAAAGGTTTTTTATGAAATGGTTTGGGAAGTGGCCTTTTGTTTTGAGGGTGAATAAATCATGTGAAGATAACTGGTTGTTCAAGGTAGAGATGAAGACCCTTCCTAATGCCTTATTTTTAGTAATTTGTGAAATAGGCCAAGCAAAACAATGGGTTTTGAATGGGGGCCTCCATATGATGGGAATTAAGGTTTCTTCATTAAGGACTAGGAAGTAAATTTCAACCCTCTTACAATAATGTGGAGGAAGTTTCGATATGGATTCGAATTTACAATATACATTTTTAATATTGGGCGGAAGATACCCTGAAAAGGATTGAGAACTCACTGAGCAGATTTCTAAAGTTGGGAGAAGGGGCGGAGAAAAAAGATTTCAGCATATACTTGAGGGTGTGTATCAGTTGGTGACCCACTTCCCCTATCCTTAAGAACATTTACTTGATGTTGAGTGCTAGGATTTGGGAGCAAACTATTGAAGTAGATGAAGAGGTGGAAAGATGCAAGGTGTGCAAAAACTTAGGACAAACAGAAGGGGAATGTATGATAGGATCAAGGGGTAAAGAAAAGAATGAGGATGCATCCCTTAAAATGAAAATGAACATGGAAAAAGGCCCTGTGGAAAAACAGCTAGAGGATGACAATGATGGATCCTCTAAAGAATGTGGTATTGGTGCTCAAAAGTCCCCCTGTCTGCAACCATATGATAGCAATGGGAAGGAGACAATAGAGGCTGAAGCAAGCTAGGAGTTGGAGGGAAATCTTGAGGTTCAGCCTAGAGATGTTGGGGATAACTTACCTTCCTTTTCAGAAGGAAGGCCCTGGTACAACGGAGAATTTCTTGTTTCTGCAACTTTGGAAAATATAAGTGAAGGTCAATGTAGGTATGGAACAAGAAAGAAGGTTGAGTTTGGGAATAACCTTGATTCTTTGCAATATTATCTTAGCCAGATTCCAGAGAAAAATTTTGGGGATGAACCATTTTTGGTTAATAATGATATCAAAGTTGGGGAAAATAGAGTGCACACATGGCATAAAATACTTCTTCTGAGGAAATGGCGACATAACACACTATTCAAATGGATGTTTTGCATTCGATTACCAAACACTTTTCTCATGTTGCTTTGGTCGTAGATGGTTTGGTGAATGCTAGGGTCTCGGACTGTGAGATGCGTGGGATGGCAAGAATCCGGGACAAAACCACTAACATGATCGCCCCTTGGACTTTCATTATTTGGGGAGGAAAGCCAGAGTGATGAAGCTATGGGCAGGATCTCATGGAAAAGATTGTCGAGGGGGAGAACGCCAATGACACGCTAGTGGTGAACCCTGAGAACACTAACCTGGTTCAAGGGAACACGAATTTATCATGGTTGGATGGTGATATTATCTCTGAAGAGGAAGATATTTTGGGAAAAAGGTCAATAAATCAGTCACGGACTAAGGTGAAGAAGGTGAAAATGGGGAACAAAAGAAGAGGGGGAGAAAATCCAGACACTTTAAACTGAAGCAGGTTGGTAGCACCAAAGGACAGATGAAGCTACATTCCGAGAAGGGTGGTTCCCTTCCCTAGGAGCCATGAAAACCCTTTTGTGGAATGTTAGGTGCTTCAATGCCCCTGACAAGAGGCGATTTATCAAATGATGTTTTGATCAAAAGAAGCCAGATATTATTTTATTATAGGAAACTAAAGTATCAAGTACATAATTTCTATCATTTCTCAGATCTCAAAAAAAATGGGAAGGTATTTGTGTAGATGTTGTGGGGGCATTTGGGGGGTTTTGCTATGGAATCTTCAAATAGTTGTAGTCTTTGAATGAAGAAAGTAAGAAAATTGGATGATGGCAGAGATTCATATGGTGGAAGACAACAAAAGGATGTTTTTGTTGAATTTTTACAGGCTGACGGGTGCAAGACAGAAAAAGGAGGTTTTGGGTCAAATTACAAAATGTTTGGAAGCCATAGGGAAGGACTTAGTTGTTGTAGGTGGGGATTTCAATGCAACTGGATAGAATTAAGAGAACATTGGTGGCAGATAGTTCTTGGGTCCAGTTCAAGCTAATTTTCAACATTTTATCTTTACTAATAGGAAGGATGAAATTAAATCTAAGGATGGTTTGTTTACATGGATGAATAGGAGAAATGGCATCTCCAATGTTGTTGAATGTTCAGATTATTTCTTTATTGTTGGGAGGTGGGATGACTGCGGACTCACGTTCGAATCCTTGTTTGTGCCTTTTTCAAGGTCGGATCACTTCCAATTACCTCTCATATGTCAAGGGGATACCAGACCTATCAGGGTGCCCATCAAGTTCAAAATTATGTCATTCAGGGATCCTGAGTTGATCACTCATATTACGGGGTGGTGGCAGGAGGCACCAACATTTTAAGGCTCTAAGGATTTTTGCTTGGCCTGGAAATTCAACTATGTAAAAGGGAAACTTAAAGAATGGAATAGAACATCTTTCAAGAATATTTTTGATGAAAAGGAAAAGCTGGGGAAAAAGCTGGAGGAACTGAATGGGAAGGTCGTGATGCAGAGGATGATAGAATTTGAATTTGAGAAAAGAAAGCTATTGATGCAGGAACTGCACGAGAGGAGTTATTTTGGAAACAAAAGTCCAAGGAGAATTGGCTTAAGGTTGGTGACAAGAACACCAAGTTTTTCCACTCCTTGGTTAAGACTAGAAGGCACACAAATAGAATCAACGTGATCAAGGATGTGAATGGGAATTTTATCTCTAACCGAGATAGCATAAATGTTGAAGTTGTATGGTACTTTTCTTTCTTGCTCAATCCATAACAATTGAACGATAATTTGACTAAGAATTTAGATTATTTAATTCCTCAAATTATTAGTGAGGAGCAGAATCAGAGCCTTTTTAAACAAGTTACACTTGAGGAGGTGAGGCGGGCTATTTTTTATATGGGGGTGATAAGGCTCCTAGGTCGAATGGATTCCTAACTATATTATTTCAGAAAGCATGGGACATATGCAATCATGATTTGTGGGAGGTTGTTGAGGAATCCTGGGCTAATAAATATATGTATTGAGATACCAATAATTCCTTCATTACACTCATACCAAAGGAGGTTGTTGGCACCTTTGAGGATTATAGACCAATTTCATTATGCAATGTAGTGTACAAGTTTATTTCAAACATCGTCACCAATAGACTTATCCACTTTTAAAATATTTAATATCTGAAGAACAAAGTTTTTTGTACCTAGAAGGTCAATAGTGGAAGGAATATTCATTTCACATGAGGCTATCCACTCTGTTAGGCAGGCTCAGACAAACAGGATGTTGGTCAAGATGGACATACAGAAAGCCTGTGACCATGTGAACAGATCATTTTTGCTACAGGTTCTTAGGTCTTTTGGTCTCTCAGAACAGTGGGTGGATTGGATCAAGAGTTGTATTATTACTCCCATATTTTTGGTGATTGTAAATGGTAGCCCACAAGGATTTTTTATTACGACAAGGTGACCCTCTCTCCCGGGCTTTGTTCATAATTATGGCAGAAGTGTTGGGACGAATGATAACAAAGAAGAGAAGGGATGGACGGTTGAAAGCTATTCAAATTGCACAAGGTATGGAGATGATGTCTCACCAGTAGTTTGTAGATGACAATTTGTTGATGGGGGAGGCTTCCCTAAAGGAAGCTATGTGTATGAAGGCAACACTTGATAGATATTGCAATATGTCTAGTCAAGTGGTTAATTGGCATAAATCAGAGATAATATTCTTCAATAAAAGTCTGACAAAGAAACATGAGATCTGCAAGATTCTTCAAATTGGGCTGGGGACATTACCAGGTAAGTTTCTTAGATTGTCTTTGTTTGGGGGGGCTAGTAGAGTGAACTTGTGGACAAATCTTGTGGATAGTTGTATGGGGAAATTGGAGGGGTGGAAGAGAAAATGGCTCTCATCGGTTGGAAAATTATTGTGGCTTAAATATGTCATTTTGGTCATTCCCTTATATTCAATGATGTGCATGCGAATCCATGTAAAAATCATCAAAAAAATTGAAAATAAAATGATAATTTTGTTCTGGAATGGAAGTCGGGAAAAGGGCAAGATTCCTTTGTTGGCATGGGAAAATATTTGCAAACCAAAAGGCGTTGGGGGTGTGGGTTTGAGAAGCAGGAATTTAATGAACAAAGCGATGGGAATGAAACTAGTTTGGATTATGTACAGAAATCCCCAACAAAAGTGGGCCAGGATACTCTCTAGGAAGTATCTAGACAATCAGGACAAAGATCGTATCCTCATTGTTGCCAATCCAATATGAGGCTCAAAGATTTGGAATTTTATACTAAGTTGTAGGCACATCATCACAGATCCTATTACCTACAAACTTGATAACGGTGAGAAAACTAATTTCTAGGAAGATTATATTGAAGGACGGCCAACACTTAACAGAGGACTTAAAGAAATTTGAGACCACATGGGGGAATAAGGTGGGAATTTAGTTAATAGAATGCATGAAAGGGGGCATTATCAAATGGAAGTGGAAGGATGAGAGTGCATTGGGACTTAGTCAAGAAGAGGATAGGGATTTCAGGTAGATCCGAGATGACAAATAAATTTGCTATCAGGTTACCAAGATGAGATCATTTGGTGTGGTTGCAATAAGGGTGAGTATTCAGTGTGAGTGGGATACAAACTCATAAAGGCTGCAAAAATGGTGGAGAAAGAACCAATACAACTATTTTGCAATAAGTTTTATCTACCAAAGGTCAGTGCTTTTAATTGGTTAGCATATAGAGGTCGTGTCCAGAGGTTGGGTCCTGACAAGAGATAGGTTGATGAGATATGGGTACCATGGACCCTTCATGTGCCCGTGTGCAAGTTTGAGGAGGAGACATCTAATCATTTGTTGTTGCAGTGCAAGGTGGCATGTGAGTATTGGTCTTTTGTTTTGAGCAAGTTGAAGTTGCAAGGTGCTTTCCCTACTACCTTCAAGCAAATGTTACAGTATTGGTAAGGACCAAGGAATAAATTAGCATTTTCATGTATTTGGATGATTTTCCCATCTTCCATTGCCTGGGAGATTTGGAAGGAGCAAAATAGGAGAATATTTCAGGGCAAGGAGGTATCAGTTGAACAATTGTGTTCTAGGATAGAATAAAGTATTTCAGAACTAGTGAATGTTGCAGTATAAAAACAAAATTCAAGAAAACATCTATTCAGTTTCTTTGATAGGAGCCTTCAAAGATATTGGACCATGCTAAAATATAGACCCGTTAATGGGTGTTGGAAGGTTAATCCTCATAAGAAGCGAAGGGAAGATGTTAAATGAGAACCTCTTGATATTAGCTGGATCAAGGTGAATTTTGATGTTGCAGCTAAGGGCAATCCAGTACCATCGAGTGATGGATGTGTTTCAAGGGATTCCATGGGTAATATCCTTGCCACCGAGAAGCAATGTTTAGGTTTTGGGACCAATGATGAAGCTAAAGTACAGGAGGCCATGTTAGGGGTGGATTAAGCACGAATGCTTCATGTCAAAATTCACATTTGGAAGGAGACTCCCAAATAATTGTAAGGGCTATTATGTACGGAAATTCGGGTGCATGGAGATTACATAAGGTGGTCAATATCAAAGTAAAAAAAAAAAAATTTAATTAATTTCAAAATCTCACATATTAATCGTGAGGGAAACATGCTTGCTAACTCACTGTCCAAATTGGCATGTGAAGTGGCAGCCCCATAACGGTTAGAGGATAATGACATCATGGCACTTGGGTGATGTGATGTGATGGGACACTTTGAGTTGGCAGTTGCATGGAAGGGCGAAAGACAAAATAGTAATAAATTTATGGGAATGTGGCGCAAGAAAATTTTATTTGCACTACCTTTGCACATTCCCATGTGGGTGCATTCAATGCAGGGGACGCAACAATCCATATACATTCCTTTTTTTTGCAATCTGAAATCATTTTACGTTTTAGAAAAAAAAATGTTTGAGTTGGGAAGGTGTTAAAAAGCAGAGAAGAGATGGAGGCAAATTTCGCCCAAGGGGCCACAAAACAGAAAATGGACTTCAAGGGGTCCCTCACAGAGGATCACTTGAGGAATATTTTCACTTTGACGCATCCGTTCTTCATCAACATTGTGTGGGATCTGCTAGGAATCAAGTATGCAATCTCATATTTTTTATGGAGGACCAATGCAGATGTTGCTTCACTCTTCTACGCACGGTATTTGTATTGCGCAACCAAAGGAGGTGAAGAAAATTGTGGAGAGGTGTGTGAGGGCTGAGTGGAGAGTGGGGCTCGGTGAAATCTTTCTATTCATAGTTCCTGGATGAGGTTTTTTGGGTAGCCCGGGGAGATTGGCTGGGATTCACGAGGTTTCGGCCGTTTGTGCACCCTTTTCTTTTTCACCGCAATTTGGGTGACATTCTAGCAAGGAGGAAAGATGCGAGGAGGGTTTGGGCCCTGCTCACAGGCTTTGTGTTTTATTGGGAGCTAAAAATTGCGGCAAGCATTCCTCAGAGCCAGATGAACTCAGAGTTGTTTCGACTACATCTAACAGGTGTTTGGGAAGAGATGGAAGGGAAAAGGGGGGAAATGCGAAGAGTTGGGAGAGAGCATGTTCAAGATGGTGCAAGTGGGGCTTGAGGGAGACAAAATGGATCTGGTGGGTAGGGGAGAGTTTGAAGGTTTGGTCGTGCACCACGGAGGAATCGTGTGTGTGGACAAGGTTTGCAGGCTGGTAGTCAAGGTGATCACTCTTAGCTAGATGAGGTTGCTGGGGCTTTCCCGACTCACACAAGGTCAGTTGGTGCTACATGAAAAGATGGTGAGTCGACGGGTAGCGGAGGTGCAGGTGTGACGGGTGGTTCATCATCTGCCCTGGTGCCTTTCCACCCTTTCTCATAATTGTCTCCTGGGTATGGTCAATTTTCATAGTTTTGGGTCTGTAGGTAGATGCATTTTGTATGAGCATTAGCTTTACTAGGTATCTAGAATGTATATGCAATGTATATTCTCTTTTGGTTGTTGGGTTTTGTATAGTTTCCTAGCCAATGGATGTATAGGGTTGATATGTATGAAACGATATGTATGTCACCAGATGGTTGAATTTTTGGCACTGTCGGGTTGGGAGTAGAATTTGGGTGGATCTTTGATCACTATATCTATATCTCTATTGCATTGTTTCTATTATGCTTTTAATATTAATAAATAAATCTTCTACCGATCAAAAAATTATTTAAATTAATTAAACAAACCATGTGCATTCCTCCTAAGGTTTAATTAATCTCAATTAATTAAAATAAATTTTTGACTAAGTCTTCTATTTCCCCAAAATCCTCATTAGCTAACTAATTCCTAATTAATTAGTTGAATGTCATGATTCCTAACTTTATTAGCATTTATCTTAATTTAAAATTCCACCATCTTACATGTCACATGTCACATGCACTTGTCACTTCCCTAGCCTCCTCTTATGCCTCCAACTTAACATGTGACCAAATAAAATATTTGGTGCTCACACATGTAGCCACCCTACAAATTACTTCTATCTATCCCTAAACCTCTTCCACTTTGCTAAAAATGTTTCTACATGTCGTTCTCACTTCCTCTCAAGGTTTTCTTATACAATATTTGGTGCTCACAAATGTAGCCACCCTACTAATTGCTTCTATCTATCCCTACACCTCTTCCACTTTGCTGGAAATATTTCTATATGTCATTCTCACCTCCTCCCAACGTTTTCTCGCACACGTGTGAGCACACCTTGACCTCTTCCCCATGCCAAGTGGTATTCACAATACAGCCTCGCCACATGTCACAAGGCCATGGATCCAAGCCAACTCATCTCCTCTCTTTCAATTGCAACCCTCCATGAATTTGTAATCTCAACCATCCATTTCCCTTCGTCCAACTCTATAAATTAGAGCCTTCTACCTTTGAAAAACATCCACTTCTATCATAATCTTATTATGCCAAAACCATTCCACATTCATTGTCATCATACCATTACCATGCTAAAATCCTTTCAATCTTTTATCCTATTGTTGTGTTTATTGTAAGAGCATTCCACATTTTATCACCATCCAAAGAGAAAATCAATGGAGTTGGGTGCTTCCATTTAACTCATCTTAGTGTTAAGGTAAATGCTTGTATTTGAATTGATTTTAGTGTTCTTTTCATTTATTTAGCAATGATTTTTCCATTGTCACATTACCATACGGGATCAAGATGATCTTTAACAAACCTAGTGGGATATGTTGTAATTTTTCATACTTGAGATATGTAATATATCTTGTTTATAATATGGTTTGAATGTAAATTCCAATACTTGCATTTTTCATCTTTTGTGTGTGTTGTTATAATTTCCATCCATCTCAGAATATATATCTTGGGGAGGCATGTCTCTTTGGAGACATGCCTCCTCTAAATAACAAATTGATTAGAATTATTTAGTCAACTTTATAATGTTTTCATCAATCAATCATATATTAGAATAATATAAGTTTGCATAATATATATATATATAATTCAATAACTAAGTATTATATGTATTCTAAATGATCATACGACTGAAGCTACAAACATTAACACTCCCTCTTAGCTGAGGAGGATGATCAAATAGAATGTGTAGTGGTCTCCCATGTCAGCACTTATGACCCTCACCATAGCTACACAAAACATCAACACTCCCTCTTAGCTAGAGAAGATAAAATCCATCAAGACGCAAGTCACAATAAATCTATTAATTTTGAAAGAGAGGAGATATCACCTCACTGTAATATCAGGAGATATGGTATACGCAGGAATATCAAGTCACATGATATTCACCGTAACTCATAAATATCCATGGTATGTGCAATGACATCATGTCTTATGATGTCTATCATATGGATACTAAGTTTACGTAGAGACATGTCACTACGTGACATGACTCTTACGGTCCAGTCAATATGTAATACTAAGTTCAGAAGGATCCTAATATGATCCATATGGAAACTAAGAAATAAAATATCATATAACTCATGATATGAAGTATCACCTAACTCGTGATACAGAGCATTACATATCACATAACTCGTGATGGGTGTGTGCACCAATTTGTGGACCAAAAAAGTGGACACATCTTTAAAAAAAATTCAAATTTCATATAACTTGATCGGGTTATTGAAATTTTGAAATTGTTCTAGGCTCGGTAACCAAGCCTAGAAAATATTATTAAAAAACTCAATCTTTCTTGAACCCAATCGGGTTTCTAAATTTTAAATAACCCGATTAGGTTCTGAAAAGCAAAAAGTACTCAAAACCCGATCGGGTTTTGAAGTGAAAACTATGCATTTTATTCTCCATAACCCAAGCGGATTATGCAGAAACTAAAATAGGCTTTTCTTCTGGAAGCCATAACTTCCACATACAGAGTCTGATTGACTCCGTTCAAAAAGCGTAGGAAAGATCTTGAGACGATCTAACACATGATTAACCTAAAATAATCTTTAGTCATCAACATTTTTTTTGCCATTCATTTGAATTAAGTAAGGTATAAAATAGGTACTCATTATTGTCCATACATGCAACGTAGAGGAAAATGAGTATTCTCTCTCTCTCTCTCTCTCTCTCTCTCTCTCTCTCTCTCTCACACACACACGCACACATCACGCGTTAGGACCCCTAGGAATGTTAAAACTAGGGAAAAATGAAAAGAGCACTCACGAGAATGAGAGAATGCGCTTGAAATGTTGAACCATCAGAATCATAGAGCGTGAATCTGGATTAGCCAATGCTTCGCCTGAGATTTTCTGAAGAAACCCAATCTCCTCTTCTGCACTCTCACTTTGTTTCGCTTCCTCTGCACGCAAGATTTCAATCTCTTGTTGCATTCTTTGAATTGTTCCCAATTGCTTCTCGCTCTCTACACGCAATGATGAAATTTGTTGTCTCGGGGCTTGAATAATTTGACCCAGTTGATTTTCACCCTCTTCTCGCAATAATCTCATCTCTTCTCGCAGATTTTCAGTAAATCTGAATTGTTTATCACCCTCTGCCCTAAGTATTTCATTTTCTTCCTTCACCTCGCGAAGTTCGTATAAAATACATGTACATGGTAATCTTCACAGCATTTAGGAGGCACAAATTGGTAACAATTGGAGCAGTAGGAATCAAAAAATGCACACCCTTCTTCACCAAACTGTATAGATGGGCAACCTGAAATACATCTGGAAGTAGAGTTGCTCCCTTCACTTCGGGCCATTGCAAATTAGCGAAATTTTTATGCTCTTCCCTCCAGCAAAATAGCTTATTTCAATGGCCACCCATGAATTTTTTTAAATGGTCAATTGGTTGCCTTTGCTTCTTTCAATGGCCATCCATGATTTTTTCTGCAATCTTCCAACCTTTCGTACATAGTTATTACAATTTATTACCCTCCTAGTACATAGGTGTTTCAAGTGAGTGAAATATAGCAGTAGGAATCAAAAAATGCACACCCTTCTTCACCAAACTATAAAGATGGGAATTCTGAAATACATCTGGAAGTAGAGTTGCTCCCTTCGCTTCAGGCCATTGCAAATTAGCGAAAGTTTTATGCTCTTCCCTCCAACAAAATAGTTTATTTCAATGGCCACCCGTGAATTTTTTTAAATGGCCGATTGGTTGCCTTTGCTTCTTTCAATGGTCATCCATGATTTTTTCTGCAATCTTCAAGTGTGTCCTAAGGGGTCCTAGTATGCCTTATCACGTGTTAGGACCCTTAGGTAACAATTCGAGCAGTAGGAATCAGAAAATGCACACCCTTCTTCACCAAATTGTATAGATGGGCAACCTGAAATACGTCTAGAAGTAGAGTTGCTCCCTTCGCTTCGGGTCATTCCAAAATAGCAAAAGTTCTTTTCTCTTCCCACCAGCAAAATAGCTTATTTCAATGGTCGCCCATGAATTTTCTTAAATGGTCGATTGGTTGCCTTTGCTTCTTTCAATGGTCATCCATGATTTTTTTTGCAATCTTCCAACCTTTCGTACATAGTTATTACAATTTAATACCCTCCTAGTACATAGGTGTTTCGAGTGAGTGAAATAGAACAAGACATTAATAAAAGATTGGAAAGTACACCTTATCACACGTTAGGACCCCTAGGAAGTCCCCGTGACCCCTTTTGACACATTGGAATACTCAATTGTGTCCCAAGAGGTCGTAGGACCCCTTGGGACACACTTGATTGTTCCAATGTGTCGAAAGGGGTCATGGGGACTTCCTAGGGGTCCTAACATGTGATAAAGCTTAATAGGGCCTCTAGGAAGTCCCCATGACCCCTTTCTACACATTAGAAAACTCAAGTGTGTCCT
>MU225578.1:2835878-2866584 GCA_018584345.1 Thuja plicata | reverse complement strand
GGGGTCATGGGGACTTCCTAGGGGTCCTAATGCATGATACGGCATACTAGGACCCCTAGGAAGTCCCTGTGACCCCTTTCGACACATTAGAACACTCAAGTGTGTCCTAAGGGGTCCTACGACCCCTTCAAACACACTTGATTGTTCCAATGTGTCGAAAGGGGTCATAGGAAGTTGCATGACAAACCTTCCTGCAGACATGTCCATAAAATTCAAACTTCTTCATACATCAGGCCTTGCAAATCCAATTCTCACATGTCCTCCATGATGACATTTCCTGGGACAAAGATGACCACAAATTAATTTTTCTTTGCATTTTCTAGTACAAAAGCTCATACTTCCATCGACATACCTCCTTAAATCATAAGATTTGGTAACAACATCTCCAGCATCATCTCGATGTTTAGGACAGTATAGTGGTATTCCATTACCAACATACCCATTATCTGTAAAATGCTTTATGATATCACTCCACACTGGAGAATTGTCTGAGACTAGCTTGGCATTTCCAAAGATATACAGACCAATTCTAGCCCTGGAAAGGGCAACACAAGTTATGTTTGGAATATTAAGAAATCCTATATTTTTTTATGTTTTTACATTCAAATTAGGAATTCAATGTTTCTTACCAAAGAAGACAATATGATATTTCTCTATTGTCCCTGGTCAAGAGTACATTTGCTAAGAATTGAACTCTGAGTTCTAGATCCTAACCTTGCTAGACTTTTCTTGTATTCATGGATTCCCTCCAAAAATTGATACATAGCTTTGTTAGTAAAGCACACTATGAGAATGGGACCAGAGGAATTTGAAATCTTATGAAGCAAAGCCTTTACAATTTGCAACCCGGAAAATGTTTTTCCAGTGCCAGGAAGCCCATGATTAATGGCCGCCTCCTGACTATCATCACCAGAATCACGTTTGCAGACTTATTTCCAATCAAAATTACATTCAAGCTGAGTAGTTTTGGCTTCCAGATAAACTATCTGCTCTATAAACAGAATATTGAATGAAAGACCAAATTCTACACCATCTTTACCTCCTCTCATCCTCACATATTCAACAGAGTTATAAACCTAGAAATCAGAGGACCTTTCTGCTCAACAAACTCCCATTTTTTCTTGTAACTCCCTCTAATTTGCTTCACACACTCCCTATAAGCTTCAATTAAATCTTCTCTTATAACCCTGAACTGGGTGTGTAAATAATTGTATACATTCTCATATGGCTAGTTGAAATTTTCACATCAAGTTGACTAACCCTAGTTGAAATTTAGGTTGATAATAGGTTGATAGCTATTTGAAATTTTCATGTCAAGTTGACTAACTATGATTTGCTGATTTTTCATTGCCACTTAAGGGCATAGTTTAGCCCATCATGATCTTGCACATCTCTCTCTCTCTCTCTCTCTCTCTCTCTCTCTCTCTCGTTGCATGTATGGGCAATAATGAGTACCTATTTTATACCTTACTTGATTCAAATGGATGGAAAAAAAATGTTGATGACTAAAGATGATTTTAGGTTAATCATGTGTTAGATCGTCTCAAGATCTTTCCTACGCTTTTTGAACGGAGTCAATCGGACTCCGTATGTGGAAGTTATGACTTCCGGAAGAAAAGTCTATTTTAGTTTCTTCATAACCCACTCGGGTTATGGAGAATAAAATGAATAGTTTTTACTTCTTCAAAACCCGATCGGGTTTTGAAGTAATTTTTTCTTTTTAGAACCCGATCGGGTTATTTGAAATTTAGAAACCCGATCAGGTTATGGCTCGGGAAGAGGCTTGAAAAATGACCCAAAGGCTTGGAGGCTCATTTTCCCTCCATTTTTGTTCTTTTAGACGTTTTTTCATCTTGTAAGATGAATTCTCGACTTTATCTTCATCTGGATTACAATTTGTCAACTGGGTAGCTTTATAATTTTCACCATAATCTCATACGTCTTCTTAGATTTCTAACCATATAAATTTTTTTATTTTTGGACAACATTAGCATAGTAAACTTTAATTTTTTTTACCAGTGTCTTGATTGTCCTCACAGACATATGTCTACCATTTTTTTAATAACTTTTGATATACTTAATCAAATTACAAATAAATTACATATTATTGTTCTACACTTGATTCTATACACTTTTTAAAAAAAAACATTTTTGATTATTTTGATGCAAGTTATGCCCAGCGCACAAATAGGTATCAAATTTTCAGGATGCAATTAGTTAAAAAAATACTCATCGGAAAATTACAAAAAAAACACACAACTTCTAGATCTCACTCTTACCTATCATCTTACCAAAGGGATTTAAAAAATACTGAATATAACTATATCTTTTGTACCGCGCACGGAAACAGCTATGTTATGTTTTTCTAAAAAAAATCAAGAACATATTTTCGTGCGCGCGAGGTTTGACCCTCTTAATCTTATCAGTTTTTTAAAAAAATTATTGTTTTAGAAACTAGATTTAGATTACTACAATTTTTATTTTTTACACATCTTATTTTGAGTGCATGACCCTCAAACTCCTGTTCCAAAAATTCAGGTTTACCCGATTTCAGAAAAAATGTGTCCACTTATACCCCCTTTTTAGTCCACAACTTGGTGCACATACCCTGATATGAAGTATCACCTAACTCGTGATACAGAGGATATAATAAACTTGAGAACATTACATTCTCCTTATATATCCGAGGTATGGCATATGCACAGACATCACATCTCATGATGTATACCATATGGATATTGTATCATGGCTTGTCCACGGATATTACATCACATAATATCCACCATGAAGATATATAAATCATCTATGGTTTATTTAATGATATCAGCCATAGGATATCTACCATGATGTCTAAGAGATCCTAACCATCATGACATGTCCGCGGATATCAATTCACATGATATCCATCATGATGGAGATGTTGCAATGTCGTCCCCTCACAACATCAATCAACTACAAGTGTTCATTGTCAAAAAGTTGTCACTTTTCTTCAATGTTCACAAGAGGGCCCATAAGTCATGGATTCACACACATGACATCCATCTTGACTCAACTCAGAGGATGGATCCACCATGGCTCATCCCAGAGGGTGGAAATAAGGGCTTTCACCTTAAACTTCTCTCTCAAAGAGAAGAATGTAATAGCATACAAGATAATAGATCACAAATATTGAAACTCCTTTTCATCTAAGGCTTCATTCTCCAGCATACCAAGCTTATCTCGAAAGTACACAACCTTCTCTCTAGCAAGAGACTTGGTGAGAATATCAATCATTTGTTCTATAGTGATAATGTACCTTGACTAAATAGCATTCTTATGTACTATATCTCTAACATAGTTTGCATCACTCTTGGTGAAACTCAAGTTATCCAGGAATATCATGACGTGGGAGTTAGCATAAAGGCATTTCAGCCAACACACATGGGACTCAATCTCATGATCATATTCCTCTGAGTGTAAACCCTCTCCATTGTTGACTCCCTCTGAACCAATATGACCAAATTCCTTGGTGATCAGAGTGAATCAGATCCTCTAGTTTAAATTTTAAGGTCTTCCAACAATCTCTTTACCTCCTCGTCCAAGATTGCTTTAGATGAACTATCAGACACCTTCTGAATCTAATATCAACCTTCTGACTTCACTCTAGTGGGTCGTGACTTTGTTCTTTAGTCTGCATCAAGCTCTTTTCTTGAATGCCCTTTGATCCAACAACTTATCCATTTATCTAGGAATATCATGACCCAGATGTTTGCGTAAAGGTCTTCTAGCCCACACACATGGAACTACATCATTTGAGTCACAATCATTTGGCTTTTTATAGTTTCCTGGTCACTAGGGAAGTCATCTCGATATGGCATGTCATTCTAAATCAGAATGATTAAGATCCTTGAAAATCAATTTTGGGAGATCCTCTAGTAGCTCCCTCTGTTACAGAAACATACATGGCCCCAACTATGAAAATATCTTGCTCCAAGAGACTCTCAGCATCTGGTACATGATCATGTTGAAATTTTGATCATAACATTAATCATAGGAGTAGTTTCTCGTACACAAATGTACTTGTCTGATTCCATAGTAGCATGAGTGAATGTAATAAACTGTGGATTTATCCCCAGGCTTGGCAACACCAAACATTCATGATAATTTGGCTTCCATCTGAAGCTCCAAGTACATGCATCAACCTCTTGACCTTCTCATCCAAGGTTGCTTATGTTAGATTGTTAGACTCCCTCTGAATCTTATGTCCATCTTCAATCAAGTTTTTTTTCCCTTGAATGCAATTCCTTATGCTTCTTGATCCGTCCTGAAAGTATTTCAAAGAGAGATTATAAATAGTTCATAGAACTAAACTATCTCAAAGGGAAATACCAATTATAGAAGTATACAAAAGTTGTTATCCCAAGTTTATAGCATGAATTAAAGACTCATAAAATTCATGATCAATATTCAAGGGCTTAATCATAAAATACTTATCTCTTCTAGTCAAAGAGTAACGCCTTCTAGGCAATAATTGAACCCATTTTGAGCAACAAGGCTTTCAATTGAAATTTGGGCCAGCCTCCTGAAGATTAGACAACAAAGAGTCTTCCCTGACAACTCTGGTTTTGACCAAGCATCATTTACCAATGTGGGTTTCCTCTCTCTCTTCTAAGTTGACTGGATTGTGTTGACTGGACTTAATTTTCAATGTTAGCAACAAGAACTCCTTATCGTGTTGATATCAATGTATCTCACAAGAATTTAAGATACATCAACTTCTCTTCATACTCAAGTTAATGCATCCTTGACATGAAACTTGACCTTTCATTTAATCTTGGATTAAATGTTTTCACCACTTTTCTATAATGATATCTTTTATAATATAGTCTTTGTATATTGTTGTTGATGGAAATTGATGCATAATGTAAATGTCACCAAGGCTATATCGCAACCAATAATATTGGCTTCTTATTGGAGAAATCACACCTCTTTGCATATGTTGATGTGGCTGGAGAAAATCCATGCCTCTTAAGGCATATATCTCACCTCTTGTGTATATCACTATCGATGTCTTTTTTGTTTTAAATTTAATAACAGCTTTACAATATTAAAAATATTTTCCCTTATAAAATTGAAGTTAATAACACGTCGCCACCTTTGCACCTTATGCAGATACTTATTAAATGAGATATCCATGCTTACTCTTTAATATAATGCAAGTATTAATTAGAAAGGGGAGGCTCGATGTGGTGAAGCACTGCCAATATATCCCTTCTTCAATAGTGATATTGCTCATCTCTGTCTCGTTGAGCAAACATGCCGCTAGCAATTCCCGATTATGTGTTTTGTAGGTTTTACTTGATTTGTCGTGACATAGAGATTGATGTCGAACCTACGGTATATTTGCCTCTGTAGTGGAGTTGCATTCACGCCAATAATACCAAGTTTGGCTACCGTAGATATCAATCCTTATTCTGTATAGTGAACATAATATTCATAATCACTTGACGGTCCGTTGGGAAGCTTGTGATGCTCGATGATCTTCACTGGGTGAAATTTATCGTCACGCCATTTGCAAAGTACGTGAGTGCCGACATCCAGTGGGAGATCAAACCCTAATTTCCACTTGCGATCATTTGAGGATTCATGTTTGACGACAATTAACGAGGCAGTGGAGGGCGTAGGCAGAGGAGACGCGTAGGTAATGTCGCTCTTCCACTCTTCCTTCACAGTCACTTCGCTATTAGACAAAGAAACACAGGTGTCATTCCCATTCACATCTGCCATGTTGATTGCACTGTTATCATCTTCTTTCAAAGACCCCGTGATTTGTAATCAAATGTTATTGTTTATATTTGGGACACCCTCTGCGTTATTCACGATCTTCTGGTAACATCTTCTGAACATAACTGATCTCGTCATCAAGGCCCATAGGCGTCTCATCTCTCGACTACAATCTATTCTTCAAGGAACCTCTTCGCGTGCTTTCCAGCCGAAGGGTTGCTCCGCGAGATTTCTCAGGAGTCGTCGATCCCATCAATCCGAACTGGGAGTCATTGGCCCGACCATCTTTCTATCCCTCCATAAATCATAGCATCACTCATCACTTGCTTTGACGACGATGAAGATGGCAGCAGCCATACCAGCTCGAACTCTTTGTCAGCAAACAGAGTCTGCGAATTTGATATGGCTCCACCTCTACATCATTTTTTTATTATTAAACCATTCAGATTCCCAAAAGTTGGAGCCTGGCTCTAATACCATATTGTAATTTTTCATACTTGAGATATGTAATATATCTTGTTCATAATTTGGTCTTAATGTAAATTTCAATACTTGCATTTCTCATCTTCTGTGTATGTTCTTAGAATTTCCATCATCTCAGGATATATATATATAGGGGAGGCATGCCTCCTCTTCAATAACAAATTGATTAGAATAATTTAATCATCTTTATAATGTTTTCATCAATCAATCATATATTAGAATAATATAAGTTTGCATTATATATATATATATATACAAATAAAATATATTATTATTCAATAACTTATTTAATAACTAAGTATTATATGTATTCTAAATGATCATACGACTGAAACTACAAACATTAACAAGGTAAATGCTTGTATTTGAATTGATTTTAGTGTTATTTTCATTTATTTAGCAATCATTTTTCCATTGTTACAATTACCATACAGGATCAAGATGATCTTTAACAACCTAGTGGGAGAAGGCCCAACATTCAACAATTCAAAGCACAACACAATCTAGATCGCATCCAAAGACCATTTAACAAGAAAAACTCTGCTTCATCAAAGCTCGATCTGCAACTACACAGCTTATTGTTCATTTGTCCTCCTTGACATCTTCCAAGATCAAAAAGAAATTGGGGAACAAATGATAATTGACTGACTTTATATATATATATATATATATATATATATATATATATATATATGCGCACTACAACCAAAATAACTGTAGNGACATCTTCCAAGATAAAAAAGAAATTGGGGAACAAATGATAATTGACTGACTTTATATATATATATATATATATATATATATATATATATATATATGCGCACTACAACCAAAATAACTGTAGTTCAAAAATAAGTAACTCTAAATCGATTCGATGAGTAGAATTAATTTTCTCTGTAACCTCACTCTCAACCATCCAAAGTCGGTAAGAATAGTGGTCTATAAGATTCAATTGCACGAAATTGAGTGATATAGATTTGGAAAATAAGCTACCATCACCCAATGAGAACAAAGAGCCAAGATTCCTTATAATTCATGAAGGAGTCTTTTTTGCATTACTTGCTACACTTGGAATCTTTGTAGCGATTCGCAAGTCAATTCTGATCTCGATATTATCGATCCAATCCTGTGACACAAAATATGCAAGTGTTGGTTGTAAGAAAAAAAAAATTGCACTGGTGACCCAATAAAAACAAAGAGAATTACTTGTACATTGTATGGTAATAAATTTCAATAGAACTATCTATGTTGACAATGTAATAAAGATCAATTAAATGTTTTGTTATCATGGTTGCCAACTTGATTTCAAAAGAAATACTAGAAAAGGTTGTTGAAAATTGTTCTCGGCGCTTAAACCATTCTATGGGGGGAGGGGAGGGGAATAGGCGATTGAAAGACAATTAAGGATACCTTCATCCCTTTAGGGATCCCATAGAGACAAGGCTTCCATTAAAAAAAATTGCTAACCCACAAGAAGAGTTGAACTAATCCATGAAGCCCTCGACTCATTTTCCCTGCAATGTGGATCTTATGACATGTGTTAAACCTTTGTTTATCATGCTCTGATAACATGTCAGAGTATGGAGCACAACCAAATGAGACTTTATACATGAGA
The DNA here is from genome assembly GCA_018584345.1 of Thuja plicata. Classification (NCBI taxonomy): domain Eukaryota; kingdom Viridiplantae; phylum Streptophyta; class Pinopsida; order Cupressales; family Cupressaceae; genus Thuja; species Thuja plicata. The sequence continues at coordinate 2,858,723 of MU225578.1, read as the reverse complement.
TCAGCAATGAATAGAGTGCATTAAATGGCATCCACAGAGTTCACACAAATAACAGTTATTCACATGTATCCCAAACAAATCAAACAAACAATAACTCTGGATAAACTACATGGGATGATATGGAATAATCCAATAGAAACAAGAGTACTTCAAGAGAATCAACCTGAGACAAATTGTAAAGGATACATCATTAACTACAAATTCACATGTTATTGTTCATTAGAAACAACTACCAAAACATCTCAAAAAGTTCATAAAATATTATATAAAAACCAAGGAACATTGTCTTCCCCTATTTTATCTAAGATGATTATCAAACTTGTCACAATCACACACAAGTTGTGTATAAAAAGCCATTTCAGGAACATCTATCATTGTCTCATATGCATCATGAAATCATAGAATAGTTACATAGACAACACGAGGTACCAAGGACCATTGTCTTCCCCTATTTTTCCTAAGATGATTATCAAATTTGTCACAATAATACACAAGTTGTGTATAAAAAGTCATTTCATGAACATCTATCATTGTCACATGTGCATCATGAAATCATCGAATAGTTACATGGACAACACAAGGTTTTTTTTTTTAAATGTATGTACTTGTACTTGCCTTGTTGGAGACAAAATTGCTAACATTTCTTATACCAATTGCACGCACAAAGTATATTCTTCGTAACCCATGGCTATGTAGCAAACTAAACCATATAATATATAAAGAGAATTTGAAAAAAAAAAAAAAAAAAGTGTCCCCCTTGCTAAGTTATGTGTTTTACTTTGTTGTTTAGACGTTTCTTTCTCTGTGTATCCTTTGCCCATTCTTTTACTTATTATGCAAAGGCATTCATGGATTTACTATCAGTTTTGTTTTTATTTCCCTCTTAATTTGTGGTGCTCATTAGTTACACAATAAAGGGGCATATCTTGGTCGATTATGTTCTCAATCCATGTGTAATCTCACAAGTTGGTCATTTCCCTATGATGATAGGACATGCCTAATGGATTTCTATTGCATATTAATGCTCATTGTCTCCATAACCTCTAGTAATAATTAAATCAAGATTGATATGGTTAAAGTGGTTATAGGTTTGAACTCAAATACTTTTGTTACAAATTAACCTTTACCTAGTACAATTAATTTCCTCCTTTTGTCTCTTGTAGGAATATTCCTAAGGAATCCCTACAAGTTGTTTGTCCTCTTTTGAGTTCGCATAACTCAATTTTTTATTCCAAATATTTGGAATATTAGCTTTCCTCTTTATAATAATTGTGACACATTGCACCAACATTGGATGTTAAATGGTACCCTTAAACTTGGGAGTTACTTTGTAACTCTCCACTCTCACCTATATGTATTTGAGGTGCCTCTCGTAGCATTTGTACTCTCTCTCTCTCTCTCTCTCTCTCTCTCTCTCTCTCTCTCTCTCTCTCTCTCCGCTTTTGTCATTTACATAATATTGGGGGGTTTTCTTTGTTTTTCCCCTTACAAATCCCATGTCTCCATCTTGGATCTTGGTGATGCTTCCTCTTCTTTTGACTTCTTAATGGTAACTTTTACTTTCAAACAATTGCTCTTGATTAATTAATTTTTGATTCTCCATGTTATTTTTTCAACCTTCATCAAGATCAACTTTGTATAGAGGGATCATTCAAAATAGCCTATGCAAACATTTAAAGAAACTAATACTACTTGGTCTCTTCTAATGTTTTCGAGATAACTATGTTACCAAGTAGATAGTTGGTCTACTACCCTAGTTCTTGCACTAGTCTAAGGTCATCTGGTTGATTGCTACACGGTGACCAAAGAGATAACATGTGATTTCAAGGGTTTTCCCTTCCCATTATTATCCTATAAGATGTTAAAAGGCTGATCTTTTTGCAAAAACCTCATAGATTGATTGTATCGGTCACTAAGGACATAGTCGTTTACCAGAGTGTTCACCATCTCACATAACAATAGGTCTGCTTATGTTGTTCAATCATATTTTATTCCCATGTACACTGAATATTAAGGTTCATTAATACTCACGATGAATATCTTCTTGTGTCTTCTTACACTTGTACACATCTTTGTGTCCTGGATATGTACTTGTTAATATGAAATTCTTTGTCAATTTCTTGTCAATGTTTGGTAAACCTCATAGATTGATTGTATCGGTCACTAAGGACATAGTCGTTTACCAGAGTGTTCACCATCTCACATAACAATAGGTCTGATTATGTTGTTCAATCATATTTTATTCCCATGTACACTGAATATTAAGGTTCATTAATACTCACGACGAATATCTTCTTGTGTCTTCTTACATTTGTACACATCTTTGTGTCCTGGATATGTACTTGTTAATATGAAATTCTTTGTCAATTTCTTGTCAATGTTTGGTTCTACCGTTCAGAACCTACATGTCACATTCATCGTTGGGTACATTCATTGAACGAAATAGAAAATTGTAGCAATACTTCGAAGGCAAGAATCCTTACCCATTCCTTGCCTTCAACATAGTCTGTGCAAGGCAACATCCCTTTCCTTCAAAAATAAAACTCTTATGTAAGCAAAGGACTTTGGCAATTATTTGTTGAGTTAGGGTCAACTGGTAAACTTGAATATATATCACTACAATAGCTCAATTTAAAAATTCCACTAGTTCAGGATATGAACGATAATGTTGTGATTTAGTTACAACTTTAAACTCGAGTGTAATCAAATCAAATTTTACAATAAGAAAAGAAAAGAAGTCCCACTTTACTGGATTCTCTCGTACAAATTTACTTACCAAACTACCCTAGCTCTGATATCCTACAAACGATCAAGGCCCAAATAATTCAACTTGGCAAGCATTAACTCCATTTAAAATGAAAATAAAAAATCTGTATACCCCAATATATTGTTTAAACTTTAAAATGAAAATGAAAAAGAAATTCTTCAGAACCCAATTGCTAACTAAGTTATGCAACCTAGTCTAACGCCATTGCCAAATATTAATATCTTCTCCCAGGAAGATTGTGTACTTGATGCATAACGTAAATTCTCGCTGGATGAATAGTGTGTTTTTAACCACGTGCAGATATCTCCAATAAAAAATGTCTCTCCTGAAAAGAAGAGGAGGTCCTGTATTCTCGTAAGCCAAAAGCAAAACTCGCTTGACACACCAAAAGAAAATAGCATAAAGGATTTATAATTTGTTGAATGATCACTCTACGATTTCAATTGAATAATTAATTAAACCTCCAAAATTTTGAGTGAGTAATGATTTTCATTATCTTAATTTTTAAATTTTAAGGATCAGGATGTGTGTGTGAAACCATATATATACATTGCATGTTAATTTTACATGGGTAGTAAGTTTTATCTGCGCTGCGGAATAAGCAATCACTTAATAGCACATATAACAAGATTCATTCACGGTACTTACTACAATATGTCCGTCCATCTATAGGCAAGGAACTTGAAACAACTAAACAGACTGCTATAAAATGGATAAAACAAGTAATTAATTTTATTCTTTTTAAACTAGCTTGCGACTTAAACTTTGATCTAATATAATGACTTGTACAGATTCACCCCAATAGTTTATTGTTATTAACAATTTAGTATTGTTTAATTTGTCAGGTTTTCCCATTTTTAATCCAAGTAATTGAATTCAATTTACACTTCCAGTATGCATTAACAATGTGGTCTAAATGTTTTTTCTCTGCTTTTTTTGGTGGTCTTTTTTTGCTGTCCCTGCTGTATCCTGTTATTACTTTGGGACTTTTTCATGTTCGATATGCTGTGTTGCTGTCCCTTTCTGTACTGTTGCCTTGGCATAGCTGTTTATGCTTTTTAAACTGTGTATCTTTAAATTCTAGGTTGCAGGTCCTTGTAAAACCTGCTGAACACTTTGGTTTTTTTTGTAAAGGTTTCGGGTCCTTGTAAAACCTGTTTTTTCTTAATCAGAACAATGTGGTCTAAATGGAATACTTGCATGATAAAATCATTACAAGCTGATTTGATCATCATTGAGATGGAATGGTATGTTTCTCCTTTAGCGTCCTTGAATTAGAATGTTTGACAATAAAGCCATATTATAAGACATACGAGAACCAATCGACCATCAACAAATTAATGGCAGCAAATAGAGATATTTAGAAAACCTGTAAGGTACAAAACTCCATGTATAAAATATACCACCAAAATATCTTAATATAAATCTCAGAATGCTACATTGACATACATGCATATTTACTGTTCAACGGGTCAAAATGGTCGCGAAGATACAAAATGATAAAAGTTTACATTAATAATTCAAATTCAAATTCTACTGAACCTGCCTAAAGATAATCATGACACCAATTGTGTTTCAAAATTCAATGAAGAATGCACATTTATAAGATTAAGACATTTTAATCCAACTCCCTGTGAAGGTGGACTATATAAGCACATACAGTAATCAAGAGAAAATGGTTCAAAGAATAAATTACACCAAAGACAGGCCTGCTTCATGATCATATACAGAAGCTTCTTGTAAAAGGAGCATTTCACCCGAACGATAAAGAGCTTCTTTTATATGGTGGTAATTCAGGTCTAACAAACAAAAACCTACTACTTTAATATACAGTTTAACTTATAAAACACCACCACTATCTTGTAAAGAACTAGATGGTTTGTGCACTCACAAATGTGAAAGCAGAAAACAGCTTATGGCAATTCACTATCAGGTCTGAACCTTGTTGATCGTCTTCTCCTACTAGGTCCAGAAGCACTATCAGCTGCTTCATTAGTTGAAACACTATCCAAATCTTCTTCATCAGTACCCATTATATGTTCAGCCAACATGGGTTGTATTGAAAGCATACCAGGAGATACAAGTTGCCTCCTTGCAGCCCTCCATCTAGCTGGAAATCCTCTAGCATCTGCAAGCGAAGAAATGGGACTAATCATGTGAAACAAGAAGAATGTTGTCCACCAACTTCGAGAAGATGTCAAACTGTCACTTTCATTTCCTGGGTCAAAATGAATACCATCTTCATTTTCAAGAACATAATCCCCAAGCACAACTGCACGGGGCATGGCAGATCGTATAGTACTCAGAACATCCCCAAAGTCACGCTGATGTTCTAAATGCCTCCAAGCACGTTGGCGGGAAGGGTCCACATCTGCTGGTCTAACTGTGGGATGCATTCTTCTTGCATGTTTGCGCAATTGCTCATAGGTTCCATTGAAAACGCATGATTCATGAGAACAATTTCTTGTCTTCATATTCAAATACTCCCTGGCAGCTTCTACAACCTTCCAGCCATTCACTGTGCCTCTACAAAGAGGGCATTTTAATTCAATGTCATCATTCAGGAAAACATCTGTCCCACTCCTATGATGCCGAGTATTAATGAGCAGTGCTGATCCATTTGTATCCTGTCTTATCAGTCTAGAACTTGTCCTCCCTGATTCCAATGCACTCCTAATCAGTGAATCTTCTGATGCTTCTGAACTTGATGCCCATGGATCAGAAGGATTCTCTCTGGTATTTTCTGGCCCACCTGTTTCAGCAACTTCATCAATGTTTGGCAAGACTCTTAAACCTGAAGCTCGAATCCCGGAATTGTCCATAAAGGCTTCAAGAGTTTGGCAGTTTGACCGCGGCTTTCTATATTGATCAAGGCAATTTGAATGTCGATAACTAGTATCACACATGTATGGACAACATCCATTTTCATAAGAACTACAGACGAGAAGGACAGCATTGTGTGGATGCTCCATACAAATGGGGCATACGGCGTCATCCCATTCTTTCTTCTGAGCATTTGTTTCTCCATCTTTTGATGTGCTTCCGTCAAGAGATGGATTGTTGTAAGGATGATGCCGAGCATGCTTATTCTTGATGGAACTTGAGTTATCGCATTGCTTTGCATCCTTTGGCATCTTTATCTAGTAACTGGGCAAGCACAGTGATATAAGCAAGCAAGCTGTCAGTTAGAAGAAGATTCTGTGACTCCATCACGAGAGCATCAAACATTTGCAAACCCACTGAGAAGTAAATATTGAACAGACCTGTGGCCAAATATTTTGGTCATTTGAGAGAAGCTAACAAATCAAAAAAACATCACCTAGCATATCTTCCTATTCATTCAGTTTTCTAACAATTCATATAGGAGGAAAATAATATTATAAATTTCAACCAACAAAGCAGGCTAATTACTTTCATTTTGTTTGAGGTCTCCATACACAACTTTTTTTCAAAAAATGATGTATCCTCAAACTAAGAGATATCAAAGACCTCCAAGTCTGACAAATTGTACTATAATGGAAGCCATCTGTTTATACTTTGAAGTTCCAACGCTTCTCATTTTGAAGAGCAAGTTTTTATTCCACTAATTTTATCCAGCTTTAGTCGGGTATCACAATTTAGAGTCTTGATAATACTCTCTTTAAATTGATGTCTAGGCATATTACTGCAAGGATCCTTCTCCCTGGTAGCTTTTGAAGCTTAAATTTCCCGAAGCATCAAAAATATAAATATATATAAACACAATATTCCTTCTAGAATTCCGATAGTAATACTAGCAAACACAAAAACATTGTCCAATATCTCATGCATATAATCAGTTCCTACTAGTGAATTAATATCCTAGTTTTGAAGTGTAGGTTTAAAATCTGCAGTTTTTATCGAGTGTAATCAATTATCGGATTTGGATACCTCTGTAATCCTTTTTTATGTTGAAATCAAAGTACATTCTCGCAAATTGCTTCACAATAGAGAATTTACACAAAAACATGATGTCAATCAAGTGTCCATGGAAGGGCGGACTGTCTCCTATAAAGTTTTCCTGTATTTTCTAGTGTACTGTAGTTTCAAATTTTATTTCTTGGATCAAGAAAACAAATTAGAGATGCAGATCTTGTTAAGTGGAATTAATGACTGAAATCATATTTCTAATAGCAGAACAGAATATTATAATGTAATCAATGGCTTGCTTGAAGTGCAGTTTCCAAATGACACTAATTTATTTCATGTATTAAATAATTGTAGATAATACTAAGTTACAAGAGAAGAATATTAGGCTAGAAATCTATTGTTCTGTTTTAGGATCTAAAACTTGCAATTCATCACCTCTTTGCTAGGTTGGGAAGAGACTCCACTACCCCTCATTCCCCAACTCCTCACCACACCTTCCCTTCCCTATCGTATACCCCACTTCAACTGGATAAAGAAGCAAGGATAGGAATGGGTTAACCCTAAAACAATTGTGAGATATCTTTGTATATCTTTTGCCTTAATTCCCCCACACAGAGACGTGTAGAGCTGGATTCCTGAGAAGATTTGCAAAACTATAGAAGTCACATCATAATGCTCTATTCATCACTGGCAGGCTACAAGTATGTCAAAAAGTCCTCTCTTCATATGCTATCTACTCCTCAACAAATTCACAACCCAGCAACTGTCACTTGATGACTATATTTATCATCAGATGGGAAGAGCAGAAGAGATGCTATGCAGTGGCCTGGAAATGTGCTCCAAGCCGAAGGTCGGTTTTATAAGCATCAAGAGTTGGAGGCTTCGGCGGATGGCTCTTGCTGTCAAGTAGATTTTAAAAGAACTTTCAGGCAATGCTCTATGGAAGGTCATAGTCAAACAAGATATAGTTAATGATATACCTAAACTTGATAGCTTCTTTAACTCTCCTCACTAGACTTGGCATTTGACTAATTCTAGATTAAGCCTGGAGGCTTCTACTATTTATGCCTCTTTTTCAAAAGCTTGGAAATCTGTTAAGAGACCAGTGTTAATTAGATTACTTGCGAAATGGTGCTCTGCCAAAGGCTGGGCTAGAAAAAGCATCAGCATCTTTGCTGACATGCACACTGGGGATCAATGGAGTAGCTGAATGAATTAAAAAGAGGAAATCTGTAATGTCCCCTTTCTATTTTGCCCTAAATCACGATTGCACAAGATTAGGGTTAGGGTTTACCATATATAAGTTTTTTTTGATTCAGTGATTCCAACTTCAGACCTTGCAACACAATTGGGATTCATACATATCCATAATGTCATGGTTAGATTTCTTAGAATTATATATAAATAAGGAATGTAAACCAATCCAATAGATGTTTGGAGTTAACTTGAGGATGGCCAAACCATAGAAACGATAAGGTAGGGTGACTTGATGAGGTGCCCCAAAAACCTCCTACCCTAGGCGCAAGAGCGTACACAATTTTCCCTCTTGGCCTCATGTGCCTCTTTCCATATGAATATGAGGTGGGCTACCTACTGTAGGGTCCTATCGCCATTCTCCTTCATCTTGCCATTCCTAACTTGCTTCTAAGGATTGAACACCCATTCACCATGGTAGGTACTGAGAAGTTTTCAAAAAAAGGTGCCCCGAAAGTGTATCCTTCATAAGCCCAAAGGCAGTCCACTTTATCCCCCTTTGGAGCCATGGGGATTCCTCGGTCACAACCATGAGGTGGTGAGCTTAGAAGGTGGCCTCATCGCCGTTCTCCAATAATGACTACTACACTTTCCTTACCATGATTAATTACAACAGTTAAAAAAAATATAAATAACGTTTTATACATACTTTTTATATTAAATCTTTACACCAATAATATACTTATCATTACCAAATAAGATAATTACAAAATTCACATTAAGTTATTAATATATATATATATATATATATATAGAGAGAGAGAGAGAGTGAGAGAGAGAGAGAGATGTCTATATATATAATTGCTCATTAAAATTTTCATCTAGTATACAAAGCCCAGACAATAATAATCATCAAAACACTTCATGTCAAGCATTTGTATCAAAAGGTATGCATACCAAGATATTGGTAGCCCGAAAACCAACTCTCTCTCTCTCTCTCAATAATAATCATCAAAACACTTCATGTCAAGCATTTGTATCAAAAGGTATGCATACCAAGATATTGGTAGCCCGAAAACCAACTCTCTCTCTCTCTATATATATATATATATATATATATATCTGTGTGTGTAAATTCTGATTTCACTTCTACAATGATATATATATATATATAATTCTGATTTCACTTCTATATATCATTGTAGAAGTGAAATCAGAATTTTATATATATAATTCTGATTCCTTGATCTTTCTATGTGATTCCTACCAAATGAATATTATAATCTCCTCTCGAGTGTTTGAGATGGCCCTTCACTTTCTTCTTCTTACCATTCCATGATGCTCCAAACAAACAGATTGATGACTCTTTATGTCCGAAAAACTGATGAGTTACGTCTAAGAGATGTGCCTTGTGTTTTTATGTTACATCACCTTTCACTTGCATCATTCCAAGACTCCTGCGATTAATGATTAAACTTTACTAATCGCTGTCCCCATGATTGGTATAACTTAATGTTTCTTGCTGCCCTCTTTTGACTAAGTCAAATCTTACTTGCTAACTTGTCATTGGTCATTTCTGCCGGCATGTCAATATCGCACCCTTTGTAATTTCTTTATTGCTTTTTGAATGCATCACATCCTTTTGTAAAGAACTACTAACACCTTTCGTAAAGAACTACTAACACGTTGTTGGAAGATAATGACTATTTTGTTTATTGTAACAGTATATATGTAATTGCCGGCTTTAGTCAATAACACTTCCTAATTTCTTCTTTGTTGGTTAACGTACATTACTACAGATAGCAGTTTATGTTATTGTTTGTTATTATAATTGCTGCCTTTAATGACTGTTCATTACACATCATAAGCACTGCATCTCTTCATAGCCAGGTGCTCTCTTAATGAATAGCTAATTATACTTTCTTTTACGAATCACTTCTACCTTAAATCTATAAGGTTCCTGTTCTTAGTATTAACTGCAGTACAACATGTCATCTCAACTAATCGCTGTAATACTGTTTATCGGAAAAGTTCTTAATGAAAGCGCTTCTTTTTGAAATACAGTCACTACTTTTATTATTATTAAACTTCTTAATTCCAGTTGTTTGTTTAGGCATTCTTCAGGTCAGGGACATGACAAAATCTCTCCCTGAAAGTTTGAGAACCTATTTGATTTGATGAAAGCTTTGAAATTCCCAAAGTTGCATGGGCATGGATTCAGATACAGATATGGTATCGGCCATTTTCAAAATCCCTAATATGGTTATGGCAGGATACAACATTCATCGTATTGGCCATTTTTAAAATTCCTAATATGGATATGCCTGGATACAACATTCATAGTATTGTCCATTTTTAAAACCCCTAATATGGATATGGCTGGATACAGCAATCATAAAAAAACACATACGCATATTTTTAACACAATTATCTAAGTTATTATAAGAGATTTTCATAAACAATATAGACACATACTTGCTACATAAATAATATTTAGTTTAACAATTTACAATATATTTAATAAACAATAATAATCTAAACTTTTAAAAAATATATTTTCACATTTAATTTATTTAAATCTTAATTAAAATTTAAAAAACTATAACAAAATAAGTAAATATTAATTAAAATATCATTAAAACTTTAAAATACCAAATGAGGGGTTGACCCTGCAGCACAACGGTGGTCACGAGCCCTGCTAAAAGGGTGGTCACGAGTTCAAAACACAACCCGCCCAAGCCCAGCATAGACGAGGTGCTGCACAGAACGAATTGTGGTAAGATGCGTGTGAATGGTACTGTCAATGGGGCATGCACGTACACAGAGGACTCAAGGTCTGATTGCGCCAATTATAGTCAAAAGCGTTCACCGATCAAAACAAAACATTAAAATTTAAATATTAATAAGCTAGTAACGAATAATTAATTAAAATTTTAAATATATTAATGTTTTAATTAAACTTAAAGAAAAAAAAAAAAAAAAATTTCAATCTCTTACTGTTTAAACTTTAAACGGTAAGAACTTAAAAAAATTAAAAATTTATTCTTTAAGTATAAATAACAATTATTAACATATGTTTAATTATTTATTCTTTACTAGCTTATTAATATTTAAGTTTTAATGTTGTTTTAATGTTATTTTAATGAATATTTACTTATTTTGTTATAGTTTTTTATTTTTAAAATAGATTTAAATAAATTAAATGTGAAAATATTCAACTTTAAACATCATTATATCAATATAAAATTATAAACAATTAATTTTAAATCTGTAAAAATTAAAATGCCAAGAAAATAGTACAGTACTGTTGGAAGAACACCTAGAAAAAATGGGTTGCTGAAACAGAAAAACTAGAATCATTTTGTTTCTCTTCGTCATTGAATGTAGGTTTTTTACAATTTTCTATGACACAATTGAAGCTTTTTTAAATTAATTTTAGAGAGATTCATGTCCTGTTTTTTCAATCAATATCCAGTGCAGCTAGAAAACCACTTTTTTTGGCACACGTGGGTACAGGATCCAATGCATATACCTGATGTATTGTACAAGTATCCATATCAGATGTGGTGATAGATGCACCTAGCCGGGAGCATAGGTGTATCCAGCTACTCTGGATATTTCCCTACTGTGCCCCACTCTCTCATCCCAAAAGGCCGTACTCTCAAGTTTGACATAAAAGTTTTTGGATGATATAAGAAGGATTAGAGGCCATCTCTCCTTGGAAAATACTTCTAAACTTGTATGATAAGTTGGCAGCTGACCCGGTTATTTGACCTGTCATCTTAGAGCCTGAACTTGGAGATTATCTGTGTTTTGGTCGTCTTGCATTGAACCTAGAAAGGCTTGTTTCAGAAGGTTGTTGACTTCACAAAATCTAGTTGTTGGATGTGCAGCCTCATGTTGTATGTGACATTGGTAAATGCTCTGTTCGTAGAACAGAGAAATCATCAAACACATTTTAGGTTTTCTACAATTGTCCTTTTGCTCAAGCTGGTTGGAAAAAGATACCTACAAGCTGTTAAATTTAAAGAGCAGAGAAAACAAAAAATTAACACAAAACAGCAGAAAGAAAATTAGAGATAAACGAAGATAAACTCATAACAAAATGAATTATGTGGTCCACCATTAAAGGCTACATCCATGAAAAAGCAGAAAAATATCTTTATTAACGTTACACCAATACACTATACATAGCTTGTACACATCCATTTATACAAACATATATAGCTATCAAATGAAGAGATGGGAGAAGGCGAAAGGTCATGTGACTGTTGGACTTCACATTCCCTACAATCTCCCACTTGAAGCCCAACTGGTACAGTCATGAACAGTCACATCCCCTGCATTTGCACATTTAATGTCACATTGTAACCAGGCCCATAGAAGATTTTAACTTTGCCAAAGACTGTTCAAGGACACTACAAATTAATCTTCTCCAAATTCCGTTGGACTCAATAAAATCTAACAGCTGAACATTTTCTATTACAACATTTACAAGCCCAAACTCTCCCATAAATCCACAATTAGGAGCAGGTTCAAAATACACTCCTTTATCCACGGAAGAACCCTTGAACATACACACAAGATGGTCACATGTTCCTGCGCTCCCCTTCTCTGCAACACTAGACAGAGTATCTAGAAGATCATCATTAACTAGTTCTAATACCCAAACATAAAATTGCCTGTTCCAAAACTTAGACATTTCCTCTTCCTCGAGAATTACAACAATTAACCCCTTTGAAAAGAAATTCAAATAACTCATTGAATCAAGCCAAAACCCGTGTCCTAATACTGATGGCATCAAATTTATGAAGACTAACATAATGCACCACCTCCTCGCATTTCTGCAGCTCCCCATCAAGACATTGTACAAACTTGGTCTGCGGTCCTATGGCACCATAGTGCTGTCTTGACTGATGAAATCCAAGCTTTTTTGTAATGAGTACTCCAAGCTCCGTCAAACAAACCTATATACACTGGTCGATGCCACAAAGATCGGGCTAATAAACTAGGCAATCGTCATGCATCCATGCCAGAGCCTTCGCCAGAGGATAACTTATCACATATCCTCCTCCTATGCCCTGTCGATTCTGAATTTCTCCCAACATAATACATCTTCTTATGATCATATCTACTCGGCATTCGAACCAAAACCTCCCAAATGAACACTGTATCATCATCCTCTTCATATTTGAGGCATTGTTTTGGATTTTCATATAGTATCTTCAACAGTGGAAGAAAGGCTTTCTGAGTTTTTTGCTTGAAGTCCTTCCTACTATTAGCGGCACCTAAAGCATGCACAGATTCACTACCAGACTACAAAGACCCAACACTCTTCCACTTCTATGATATCACCTCCACAAGCCCATCATTTTCAACCAGTATTACAAGACTCTGCAAGTCCCAGGCTGAATCGGCTCTGCAGAGTCTATTCAGCTCTGGACTCAAACTCAGCCGAGTCTGGACAGACTTGGCAGACTCGCCAAGTCCTGTGCTTGAGACTCTGCTGCAGCTACAAGTAAATAAAGGCTAAACAAAATATTTTTTAATTGTTTTCACTTGCCCATCTTATGTTTATATTTGCCTCAACTGGTCATTTATACGAGTTCAGTTTAGATGCAGAATTGAAGACTGTTTTAGGCAGAGAATTAAATTATATTTAGGCACTAATATTAGTTTCTTTTGGGTTAGGTACAATCAGAATTCTAAAATCAGAATTCTACAGCTATTTAAGATTACATTTTTTTTTTGGTTTTTCTGGAAAATTGCTTAGTACAAAAGATGGAAAGCCTTAAGGTCATGTATAATCCATAAACATCGTGGTCCAAATCAGAACAAATCACCTTATTTTTAGTTTGCCTTTTATCATTAAAAATACTTTTGAAATTATGCCATTTGCCCAAAATAAAGATAATAAAAGGAATGCTTCAACATAACCCAAAAGAAACTAATACTACTGCCTGAATATAATTTAATTCACCTTCGAATCTGCATCTAAACCAAGCTCATATATATGGTCATGGATGATGTAAACGAGGATTTGAATGTCACTGAGGCTGAGCCTGAGAAACAGGGCAGATATCATGACTGCAGAATCACCCAAGACCTATCTTAGGTGTACACGTAGGAGGGTTGTTGGGTTAAGTGGTCACTAATATATGCTCCTTTGAGCCTTAGTCTTCTAGGCTCTAGCTTTTATTTTGATATTGTTTTGAACTTTCGATTCCATGGATTTCATATTCCATGAATATTGTAAACATTTTGAATATTCCTAATGTCTTATTTAATTTAACTTATTTCCTTCAGCTAAAGCCTAGAATTCGCATTTATACTTATGTGATCAATGTAAACTTGTGTATGTGTTCAAAGTAGCTTCTATTTGTTGAGATTATTGTGTCTTTAAGGTTAATTTATTAAATGATGCATGAAACAAGTTTTAAATCCTTAAAAAACTTTATATTTCTTGGGTTTTTCAATTAGCCGAGTTCTTGCTGAGTCCGGATGCCAAGTCCGAGTCCAAGTCCAAGTAAAAAATCAACTTGCCAAGTCCAAGTTGAGTCCAGGTCTTGTAACTATGCTTTCAACCAACTCAAAGGAGACTGGCAAATCAACCTCCTTCTAGTCCTCACTGCCCAATAGATCATCAAAAATGCCATCATGGGGTTTCTCACCACCGCCAATACACTCCTTATTGCAATTTGGATTGTTATCTATGACATCTCGCACTTGCTCTGCAACATCAATGTGCTTTGCAAAGGCATTCACGAGAATGTCGAGAAGTTGATCTCTCATGAAGCCCTCCGTCATTTTGCACATTTTCTTTACTTCTCTAAGCTCCGCAATGGATCCAACTTGGGTCTCAGCCGCCAACTCTTCCTCAAAACCATTAAGTAATGCACCTTGGAAACATTTTCCAATATCTTGCCCCAACTCAAACTTTTTCTTTCATACAAAACCAAATCATGGCTCACATTTCCAGCAAGGTCACGCCCTCAAAAACAGCATTTGCCACAGCCAAATACACTCAAATGCATCTTCCTCAGCAATGCCTTGCATATGCTCCATGTCACTGCCAAATCCCAACATACAGGAATTCATCAATAACAAAATCAGCTTCATCATCTAATTGATCCAAAATAATCTTCTGAACAGTCAAGGCTTCACACAATGATGAATCTGAACTAGGATGAGCAACACTCGCTTCAGTTTGACTCTTAAATACATAGAAGCATAAAGCTCTGAGATCCAACACCCAAACATCTTCCATCTATGCTCCTTGGCTCTAACCAAGCTCTGATACCAATTGTTAAATTCAAAGAGCAGAGAAAACAAATAATTAACACAAAACAGCAGAAGGAAAATTAGAGGCAAACAGAGATAAACACAACACAATGAATTACGTGGTTCGCCATTAAAGGCTACATCCACGCAAAAGCGGGGAAATATCTTTATTAACATTACACCAATACACCATACATGGCTTGTACACATCCATTTATACAAACATATACAACTATCAAATGAAAAGACGGGGGAAGGTGAAAGGTCATGTGCCCATTGGACTTCACATTTCCAACACAAGCATTGCTCCACAAGGATATGTCCCCGCCAAATAAACCCTGCATCCCCTGTATAACGACTTTTCTGAGACTTAGAGACTGGGGGAACCATCCCCCCACAGCACCACCACGTGTGCCACCTCCACTTGGGACACTGCTAGGTTGATAGCTATATGGCACATGTCATTACATATTGATTTCAACCTTTAACTTCGTGAAAACTATTTTGCCTTCCATGGGGACCTCACAAAGATGTTATATTGCATATTTTGCCTTGAGGATTTCATTTCACCTAAATTTGTATATCAACGCATCATGGAAAAGCACTAACAATAACAAAAAAATACGAAGCACTAGTATTGGGGATGCAAATTCCAATTAGGTACAAGGTGAAAATGTGAAGGTAATTGGTGTTTTTGACTTAATGATAAAATGAGGAACAGGTGTCACTGTAATTCTAAATTTTTGAGCAAATACAAGTATTAAGTATGAAATTTAACTAAATATTTCTCCACCTTTACCATCTCTATCAGAAAGCAAATTATCCCAGCTAACTCCTAAGTACGCTTGCAACTATATTATCCCCACTAAACATTCTCCAGCAAGTTGGCATCAATACCATCAGTTCCATATCCTGTGGATAGTTCGCAATTTTTTGCAAATTTCCTATGTTGCCCGGGGACGCGTTTTCGGCCCTAAGTCCCGGGTTTCGGAAAAGGGGACGGTTTCGAGGACCGGGGGACGGTCGAAAACCTTTCCAAGTTGTCCCCACCAGGCAAAAAAATAGGAAACGCATCCCTGAAACCTCGGAAACGGTCAACACATTTTTGAAGGGCGTTGGCCATCCCAGAGACAAGTGGGGACGACTAAGCCGTCCCCCGACCATCCTGGGGACGAATTAAGGTTTCTAGCATCAAAATAAAATATTAAACCAAAAAAACATTAATAAATATCAATTTTTTTGTCCATTCGGGGGCCCCACACACATTGGAGGTCAATAAAATAATAAAAAAACATATGTATGTTTGTTTAACATATCATATGTTTTGTTAACTTTATTTTTTTCTTTTATTTGTTTGCAGTCGCCGACAGACGGACTACGCACGTAGAGAACAGAAGGGTTTTGGAGTTGGACACACACACAGAACAGGTTTGGACGCACGGAACAATTGAGTTTGGACGCACAGAGCAGTTGGTTTTGGACGCAGGTCGCAGAGGGGGTGTTTGTACAACAAACTACAAAGGGTTTTGAACTTTTGAGGTAAGTTTTTTGAATTTTTGTTAAGTTTTACAGATCTAACGTGCCAAAAATTGTTGTCAATCAGGATTGCACCCGTGATGCAAAGTGTGAAACCTCGAAATCCTGTTGAAACATGGAAACGTTCCCGCTGTCGTGAATGGGAACGAGTCTCCGGATCATAGGTCGGCTACCTCCTTGTGATCACCTAAACCATTTCTTGAAGAGGAAAAGGGGTAGAAGGATATGCTTAAAAGACAACTATGCTACTGAGGTGATTCACCGAAATTTGATGTTGCAGCAAAAACTTGAGATAAACAGATATGTGAAAACACAATTATCAACTTGATAAATTCTGCAAAAATGATTCAATGAAAGGTTCCTTAACCAGTAATAAAGAGGAAAACACTAACGTTTTCACAGTTTAGTAACTTAAAATCGGTGGCAACACAATCATAACAATCAAACTATTACACAGGAGATAGCTGGAAAAGGTATCAGAACTCTATATAAATCTCCAAGGATCTGCTACAATATTGTTTTTGTTTTCAAGTTTTTTTTTAAAAAAGAAATATTCATATATTAATATAACTTATAAATATTATTAGTTATTAACTTATTAGTTATAATATTATTATTGTGTAAGCTATTCTAGATGAATTGTGTAAAAACTATTCATAGATAAGTATTCATAATATAACTTGTAAATATAATTATTAATAAACTAAAAAAAATTATAAATATTCATAATATAACTGTCATTTTTTCAGGTTTCTTGTATACTGTAGTCTGTCATTTTGTCTAAGAGAAGTCAAAGTATACCTAGTTTTTGTTTTCAAGTTTTTTTGTTTTGAAATACTTTTTAGAAAAATTCAGAAAAAAGGTCTGATTTTAATTTTTTTTTCTTAAATTGCAGAATCTTGAGCTTGCATTTGGCATTTACTGTGACAGCATACTCATTTAACATGAGCAGCAGCAGCAGTGATGGTAGTGGTGAAGAATGGCAAGGGGAAGAAGTTTGAATTGGGGGTGGTAGTGGAAGTGTTGGGAATGAATCAAGAGATGAAAGAAACAAATTTCAAACCCCTTCAACTGTCCTGAAAAAGTTTGCATGAGGCCCTTTTAATCCTAAAAAACCTCTACTTCGCCTTGTTCATCCAACAGATGTCAAAAAGAAAATTCGAGTGGAAGTGGGATATATCAATGTCATGTATGCGAAGGTGGAATTAGAGGGAGCTACACTAGGGTGTGGTCTCATTTCTTGGGTGTTACGGGCAAAGGAGTTAAATATTGTAAAAATTAGAGTGTTATAGATTACACATGGAGGCTGAATGCAAGTCTAAAGGTCTGCCCTTCGTTATGCCTCCACCCTCACAGCCATCTACTCATCGTCTTCACTCTATGTCATCTAGTGGCAGTGCCTTTCCTAGTGTGGGAACCAAAAAAAATGAAAAAGGAAAGAGGAAGACTAGTGATAGTGGGCAGCCAGGGTCAGTTACAGATTCGTTCAATGCACAAGCGCGGGAAATGTTAGATTGTTCCATTGCTGATTTCTTTTTTGCCCATGTCATCCCATTTTATGTGGCAGGTTCTCCATTCTTCAAGAAAATGTTAAGAGACGCAAGTTCAGTAGGTCCCTCTTTGGTACCTTATGGAGATCATAAACTACGCACTACCCACCTTAATAAAGCATATTCCAAGGTGAGTTTAGTGATGGAGGATATGAGGTGTACTTGGATGAAGAGTGGTTGTTCCATTGCGATGGATGGGTGGACCAATATTAGACATCGGTCACTCATCAACATCATTGCCACATCCGCAGTTGGCTCTTATTTTCTTAGAGTTGTTGATTGTTCAGGGAAATGCAAGGATACAGATTTTCAGTTTGGCATTCTAAGAGAGGCCATAGAGGAGATTGGGCCCTCAAATGTGGTTCAGGTGATTACTGATTCAGCATGCGTGTAAATTTGGCCAGTATGATGGTAGAGGGTGCTTACAAGCACATCTTTTGGACTCCATGTTGTGTCCATGCATCGAAGGACATGGGGAAATTGTTTTGGGTAAAAGAAGTGGTGACACAAGGTTGAGAGATTCAAATGTTCATTTGCAACCACCACACCTCACTTGCTCTCTTCAGGATGTTTTCAAGGAAAGAATTTCTCAAACCTGTAGAGACAAGATATGCCAGCTACTACATTTTGCTAGAGAGGATGGTTGAGGTGCATGAGGCTCTACAACAGATGGTAGTAAATTCAGAGTGGAATAGATGGCCTACTGCAAACACCACTGAAGGAAAAGCCATCAAACAGAGGATCCTTGATGACAATTGGTAGTCCACTGTGAGGTAAGACATTGTTGATTCTCATTTTCATTTGAAAATCATAAATTTCTTTCAATTTTCAGATTTCTAGATATCTGGATTTTAATTTAAAAAATCCTGACTTTCACTCATTTAATTTAAAAAATCAGATTTTGAAATGATTTTGTTCTTATTCTCATTGTAGGCATGTTTGCTCCATCATCTCTCCTGTTATAGATGTCATAAGATACGCTTATTCAGAATCCTTGTCTGCCAGTTCTCCAACTGGGCCGGTCCTATATATAAGTTAATATTTCCATAGTTCAGCCACATCCTCTGAAACGCCGAGAGGTCCCTACCCCAGCGAAGTGAAGACTTGAGCAAGGGGTCATGGCATACCCTCAAAGAACAGCTAGCAATCTGGTGGATATTGAACAGCTATGATACACTGGGATACTATGAAAACAGCGTTTCCATCCGAACTCAAAAAGCGAAACTGGTTAGGGAAACAATCCTGGGACCTCGCCTAATATATAGACTCTCCTAACCTTGGAGAGAGATATGAGACTATGGACAGCATGCTTCAAAAGACAAAGCAAATAGTTTTGGCTCATGATAATGATTTGGTCTTATATGAGGAGTACATTAAGCCAATTTTCTTGTGGAGGTGTAATGCTATGAATACTCTATTGGTTCCCAAATCAAAAGATTGGAAAATTCTAAGAGTATGCCAATCTCTATGATCAAATTCTCCAACTGACTTGGCCAACGAACAAGATTAACCAAATATGGTTGGAAATCCTCTGCTCTTCAGGCTCTGCAAGACCTAGGCGGGTAGACCTATTCTCCAACTATATCTTCAAGTTGAAGCTTTTTATAGCAGATTGTGCTCTCTATCTTTCTTCTACTTCTATCCTGTATCTAGAATAGCATGAGTTCCTGAAATAGACTAACCTTTTGCTGATTATTTGACTGCTTCTAATTTCCTTATCTTACCTCTTCCACTCTGTCTTCCTTTTATCTCTTTCCTCTCTACTGCTGATTACTCCTACAACTATCTAATTTATTTCTATCTGTGCTTTTACTTCTGCTTCTATGCTATTTATCTAATCCTATTGAAAGTAATGATTTGATTTTTAAAATTTGTATCTTTTATGAATAAGACCAGTCCCTTGTCCTTATTGGGCATATAGTCACCCCTCCTCAAACCCTCATGTATAACTTTGTGAGACAGTATTTTATCATTTAGATCATAGTTAAAAATCGCGCTTGAATATCACATGTAGCGCGATATATCGCAAAACACAAGGCGGAAAGATATAATCGCGATTTATATCGCCGCCGGTTTTTTCATTATCACGCGCCGATTTTTATTCCAAAAATTGCTAAAAACTCGCGATATTTACGTGTTGTATCGTTGAAAAAGTCCGCGTTTTTTTTTAGGGTTTTCGGTGGAAAAAACGGATGAAAAGGCATTTTTGTTCATCGTTTTTGGTGGTCGTTTTTGGAGGACAAAAAATGCGACGGAAAAGGCATTGTTCAGCTGCGGCAGTCTCAGTCTTCAGACTCTCACCTTCAATCAGAATCGTCTCAGACTCTCATGACTCTCACCTTCAATAGCATTTGCCATTCATTCACGCCCACGCATTCACCTAAGACCTTCATTCACGCACGGCATTCACCTTCATTAATCAGTAGGTATAAATCAGTATATATTAATTTTTTTAGTTTTTTGTTTTCAAACTTGAAAAAAAAAAATTCAAAGCTAATGAATTTATTAATATTTTTATTTTCTAGAATTTGTATAATGAATTTAATAATTTATTAATATACACTTACAGTTATAGTATTATACAATTTAATTTTATACTAATTTAGTATTAATATATGGTAAACCGTAATAGTATTATAAATTTAGTATTTATGTGCACTATGTATTATACTATACAGTATTATAAATTTATAATATAGTATGACTGAATATACTGATACAAATTTAGTATATTTCCAGCTTTAATATGTAACAAAAAATATATATGTTAGTATATTTCCAACTTTAATATCTAACAGAAAATATGAATATCTAACATAAAATATATATATATATATATATTAGTATATTTCCAGCTTTAATATCTAACAGAAAATAAAAATTTAAAATACTAAAGAGATTAGATCAGAGACTTAGATCATAAGTTCATAGACTTAGCTAATATTTGATCTGAGACTTGCACAACAAATATTCGTTAATTTTTGTCCAACATTTCTGATTTGCAAACTTACAAGTAACAGTCAGAAAATGGCTGATGGCAAAACTAGGGATGTTTTTTGGAAACATGGGACACCGGGACTAAAAAGAGATGTGAAATGTAACCATTGCCCTAAGTTTATGAGTGGGGGCATAACTCGGCTAAAATATCACATTCAAAAGATAGAAGGCCATGATATCACACCATGTGACGGCTGCCCTGAAGAGGCTACCAGGGAGGCTATAGCGAGCCTTGAAGCATTTGAGCAAAAAAAGACAGCAAAAAAGAGGACAGCAAATGCCATGGCAGCCCTAGTAGGAGAGTTTAGTTCTACAGGGTCGCAAACAGATGCAGGGGCTTCTTCATCCATTGGGCCACGGATACGAGGATCGTCATCGGACAATGCAGGCGGCCATATATCAGACTTTTGAGTTCCACGGAACATTCTTGGTGCTCAACCCTGGATTGCAAGGCACTGCACGGAACAAAAAGATGCATGAGAAGACAAAGGTGGCAGTTGCAAGATTTTGGTACTACAATGATATTCCCTTCAATCTTCTATGTAGTCCATATTGGGATCAATTGGTCGTTGCAATGACTGTGTCTGGTAAGGGGTTCAGGTTCAAGCCCCCAAGTCGTGATGAGGTGAGTGGGCCATTGTTAGAGGATGAAGTCAAAAACATTCATCAACTTGTGGAAGAGCAAAGAAAAGTTTGGGAACAAAGAGGCTGCACTATTATATCCAATGGGTGGACAGATGGCAGGAATAGGACGCTCATCAACTTTCTAGTTGCTTCCGGGGGACAATTAGTATTTCTAAAATCAGTTGATACCTTTTATCAAGTGAAAAAAGCAGAGACTTTGTGCAACATGTTGGATGAAGTGGTAGTGGAAGTGGGAATGGGTAATGTCATCCAGATTGTGACTGATAATGCAGCTGCATATGTGGCAGCCGGTAAACTTCTAATTGATAGGCATCCCACATTATTTTGGAGCCCTTGTGCTGCCCATTGTCTTGACTTGCTCCTTGAGGACCTAGGGAAACTGAGTTGGGTGGAGAAGGTGGTTGAAGATAGAAGGAATATCACAAAGTACACCTACAATCACACATGGGTACTGAGTCTTATGAGAGAGCACAGTGATGGTAAGGATCTCATGCGATCAAGGGTCACACGCTTTGTTACTAATTTTCTCAACTTGCAAAGCATGTTAGGCACATTGCCCAGCCTGAAGCGGGTGTTTGTTAGTGAGAGATGGTTGGAGAGTCCTTATGCCAAGAAGCTTGAAGCAGAGAAGGTTGTGAAGGTTGTGTTTGATGCTAGATTTGGCAAGCTAATGGGGGAGATCATCAATGTAAGTTTTCAAACCTCGATTGATGATTTATTATTTAATTTTCAGATATTGCAATTCGCTGATTTTTGTTAAATGTTTTATGTCCAGGTGTCAAAACCGTTGGTAAGGGTTCTACGAATGGTGGATGGGGATAAAAACCCCATGGGGTATCTATATGAGGCCATGGATAGGCCCAAAGAGGCCATTCAACACTTGTATAGGTCAAATGAGACCAAATATAGACCCATATGGAACATAATTGATCGTAGGTGGAACCGACAACTCCACCAACATATTCATGCTGCTACCTACTACTTGAA
>MU225578.1:2822123-2835828 GCA_018584345.1 Thuja plicata | reverse complement strand
CCTACTACTTGAACCCCAAGTTTTACTTCTTCAACACTTTCAGAGCAGATGCAGAGGTTCAAATTGGCTTGGACACATGTATTCAAAGATTAGTTGAAGATGAGAACCTTCGAGACCTCGTACTCGATGAGTTACAGAGCTACAAGAGCGAAGATGGGCCATTGTTTTCTTCACCTTATTGCATACGTAGGAGATACACCCTGCAGCCAGGTAAACAAGAACATGTGTTTAGTTTTATTATATCATTTATTTCGCTCATAAAAGTTTATTGGAATCTTCACCACATTATAAATGGTTTTTTTTAATCCTTGCAGATCTATGGTGGGAAGATTATGGTGCCACAACACCTAATCTTCAAAAGCTTGCCATCTGAATTTTATCGCAGCCATGTAGTGCTTCTAGTTGTGAGCGAAACTAGAGTGTTTTTGAGAACATACACACAAAGAAGCGCAATAGGTTGACTCAGAAGTGCTTGAATGACTTGGTTTATGTGCGGTACAACCTTCATTTGCACAAAAAGAAGGTGCAAGGGCAAGCTTCGTATAATGCACTTGACTTGGATGAGATTGATCCATATGCAACAAATTGCGTTGCTCCTCCTAACGGTGATGATGTGGATGTGGATGTGGATGTGGATGTGCATGTGGATCGTTTCTTGACTAACGATCAACTAGATGACTTTGAGATGGAGGAAGATGACTGGGATGCAGAAGTGGTAGCACGTGAAGAGGAACATGAGCTTGGTCGTCCATCAGAGGCTTTTGTTGAGGGACCTGTTGAGGATGATGCAACTACTTCAGCACCGCCCAACCAGCAACAACGATCTCTTTTGAACTTTAGTCGTAGACGCA
Organism: Thuja plicata; assembly: GCA_018584345.1. Taxonomy (NCBI): domain Eukaryota; kingdom Viridiplantae; phylum Streptophyta; class Pinopsida; order Cupressales; family Cupressaceae; genus Thuja; species Thuja plicata. The sequence continues at coordinate 2,834,977 of MU225578.1, read as the reverse complement.
ATTTATGATTTCTATTTCTAGTTTTCATTGATACTGAAACTTGAACTTAATATGTATTCAGAAGTTGTAGACTTGTAGTTTCATGGAGTTTGACTTCGATATGTATTGAACTTATTTTTATTCAAATGTCGTACTTGTTTTTTGGTATATGATAATGATTCTATGTTTTCTGCTAAGTTCTAATTGCTATGTATTAAAGTATTTAACTCAAAACTTTGATTAATATATGGTGGATATCTCAAATCAATATATATTCTACAAATTTGGTGTATATGTGTGTGTTTTTAAGAATATTTTAAGAAATTATATATTTTCAAATGTTCGATAAAAGTGCCGACTTATTACCAATGTTTTCGCAGAGTTTTTGTCGAGACCGAGATTTTCAACCTTGATTTAGATAAACTATCAGTCATTCAATCCTATCAATGCAAGATAATCAAGTACATAACACACCAATCAGTCTAATTGATTTTAATTTCTCTTTTAGAAAGCCAATCAAACAAGAAACATAAGGACAACACTTCGCAAATGGTTCATGATATTCAAATTAGTGTGAAGGACAAATTACCTATTTGCACAAGTTTTAAAAATGGCAATTAATTCTTTGAATTCATAATCACAAAGGACCCATTTGATAAGAAAATAATTCCACACCACAATTGCAGAGAAAGGACTGGATCATGTATTTTATTTCTTCATAGTGGTAAAGTACAATGATATATTTACAATGTGATGTCTCCTTTACATTTACATTTTATACCACATATATATGTGGTTGAATGGTTCTCATACCCCTTTAGGGTGATAAGACATCATTCTTTATTAACATTAAAAAACAACTTTGAGAAAAAACTAATCAACTAATTAGTTGATAACTACCTATATTTCGAATTTTGGCTTGGTCAGAAACCCAAAACAGCTCATACGAACATAAGATTGTGTCTACAACTTGGAAATTTGATTTTCTAAACTGGGTGGTTTTTAGATTTTCAAATTTAGATCGTTTTTTGTCTCTGTTGACATCATCTTTGCAGCCTGTCGAAATTACAGCATTTCTGAAGCATGTTTTCTCGGGGATTTTCTTTTGATAGAATTCTTTTTGATTTGCAAACCTCGAAGCAATTGTACAAATCTATCTTGCGTCATTTGAATTCCATTATACTCTATCTCCATGATTCTCTTTGATCGACTTCGCTTCCTTCTCAGCAAATCCTCAAAGCTCGATCGTCACTTGTGTTGTTTTAATTCATGCATTGGCTCTTTTAATTTCGAGTTCATGAGCATTTAATTCCCATCACACTTCAACATGTGTGTTTTGTCAGTTCAATGAAATGACGATCAGCTCATTTTAATACCTCCTTCACTAGTTCGCAAGTGTCCTTTATTCATATCCACAAAATGGCGACCATTTTGCCAATTCGCAAGTGGTAAATATGCTCTTTGCGAAATAGCGTTGGGTTCACTATTTCGCAACCCCTTCTTTTGAAACTTGTCAAATGGCAATGACTTCGCTATTTCGCAACCTTTATTTTCTGTCTTTTGCGAAATAGCGATGGCTTCGCTATTTCGCAACCTTTGTTTTTTGCTTGTGCGAAATAGTGAAAAAATGCATGAAAAGGGTATATTTTGTAGTTTGTATGATATATGGAATTTTAAATATTATAGTAGTGCTCATGGGGCTTTGCAAATGGATATAGTACCTTATTATGAGGACAATCAAAAGGAATAATTGATTTGGTGAGGAATAGCTGATGTATTGAAATATCTACTCATGAACATGTCAATTTTGACTCTGCGAGGATAAAAATGAATGTACACCTCTATTTATAAGTGGCTAATATGATTTCATGGAGAATTCATCTGTTGAGCATAGGATTCAAGAGGTCATTTTTAGGGTTTTCTTCTTATCTAGAACTCTAAATTTTGCAAAAATTTAGAGCTTCAACATACTCCACTTCACATGGCAGCTTGTGCACTAATTCCAAAATGGTATGAGCCTAGGCCTGGAAGGTGTGCTCGTGGTGAGGATGATGAGGTGAGATGTGGGATTATGAAGGCCCTTCAAAAGATGTATTCAAATAAGGAATCTAGCACACTTCGTGAGCAATGGGTTGCCTTCACAAACCTTGACGGTCCAAACTTTGGCACACCAAAGGCGAAGATGGATAGAGCAGTAATCGCACAAAAAAGCCCCACTGGATGGTGACAATGGCATGGGGCAGATGCACCACAGTTGAAGATGCTTGCAATTCATCTCCTCTTACAGGTTGCTAGTTCCTCTACTGCAAAGAGGAATTGGTCTACATATAGCTTTATCCACTTTGTGAAGAGGAATAGGCTTACCTCTAAACAAGCAGAGAAGTTAGTGGTTGTGCATAGTGCTCTGCAACTTGCGGATCGTAAGACTTCAAAGTATCGACAAACCCCAGTTTTACGATGGGATATTGATCCCGAGGACACCACCCAGATTGATGAGGACGACACACCGCCGAGATTGCTTGGCAATCCATTGGATGATGCAAGCTTTGAGGCTCAGGATGACAGTGATAGTGACATTGATATGGATCAAGATTAAGGGCAGCTATCATACTATATTTGTTTTCATTTTGACTTTGATGTTTTAGACTAGAGTGTTTTGACATTATATGATCATTGATAGTTGATACATTGATGGAATGATAATATGATCATTGATAGTTGATACTTTAAAAGTTTAAATTTTAAGACTTTAACTTTTCATTTTGTTGAAACTTGAAACTTGAAAATTGCAGCCTTTGCGCATTTTGATATATGATTATGATATGAATCTATGATACTTTTCATTCTCTCATTTGATTCATTTGATGTATCCTATGTTCCTATTCTTAGACTTTAGTATTCTATGATGATTTGATTTGATTCTATGTTCTATGATGATTTGATGAATGGAATTGATAATCATAAATTTAAATTATGTTGCTATGATGAATGTTACAATATTATGTAATTCTGAAATTCATGAATATATTTGAAAATTCAGATATATATACATATATATATATATAACCGTCCCCTGCTCCAACAAAAAAAACATCCCGGAAACCCGTTTCCCCGTCCCCCCGTCCCGGAAACTTGGGGTAACATAGCAAATTTCAAGGATGAAGCACAATTCTGGAGTTAATACCAACACTAAGGGTCAACTTATTGATGAAAAGGAATATTTGGAATCCATGAACGGAGATGAGGATGAGATTCTTAACACAAATACAAACAAGACTCCAAAAGGTTAAATTACTCTTCAAAGATTTACACAACATTTGTTCAAGGGAAATGTAGATGCCAATTCCAAAGTGAACGATGAAGTTATGAGCCTCTTAACTTAAGAACAAAAGAGTGGATCCCCAACTTGTAAATTTAGTAATTGCATGTACAAAGAAAGAAAGGAAAAAAGTAAATGCCTTATTTAAATAATCTAAAGATGTGTTTGCATGGTGTTATGACCAATTGAGTAACATTCCTGAACCAACCATATTCAAAGAAAAAGAGAAAACACAAAAAACTTGTATTGCCCAAAATCATTTTCCCAAACAGGCATCCTGCATGGATACCCATGAGGAAGAATGAAGAGATAAATGCATGTTGATTCCAGAAACCTGAATAAGGCTTTTGAGAAAAGCAATTACCCACACTCATCTAGCTATAAAATTCATCAAATGGTTTACGCTTCTGAAATACTTTCTTGTTAGATGGACTTTCCAATTAGAAAAAGGAAATTTTACATGAGAAAGATAGATACAAAACTGCTTTCACTAGAAACTGAGGAACTTGCACATGTAAGAGAATGTCTTTTGAACTAATCAATGTAGATACAATGTTCCAACAGGCCATGGATGTTGCTTTCAAGGGCAAAAATAACAAGTGCATATTCATTTATATGGATAATTTTACTATATTCTCAGAAACACCCTAACATATTGTAACTCGCTATGCCATGTCAACTCTAAGCAAGGAATAGCAATTGACCTTGATAGAAATGATTCTATTATGAACACACCCAGTTCTGAAAGAAGATAAGAGTTAAGATCAATCTTTGTAAATTAATTTCATTCGAACATTCATTTCACATTTTATTGAGATTGTAAGACATGTAGACACTACGCTGAAACAAGAAGCTGTGATGGAGTGTAGTGCAGATACAAACAAACCCTTCCAAGAAATACCAAAGTCAATTGCCACTGCTCCAGTAGCAAAGAGTCCAGATTTTTTCTATAAAAAATCTTTCTATATTTATTGCCTCAGATCACTTGCTTGCAGCTATGCTCGCACGGAAATATGAAAAAGGTGAAAAAAAATTCCTATTGCCTTCATAGGTGGGGATCTAAACGAACATGAGCTTACGTATCTGCCAATGGAAAAAAAAGTCTATGTTCTACCTACGGCAGTAAAAGTTTTCAAATCATATATACCCAGAAAAAAAGTGTAAGCTACTGCCCCAAAGCAGTGAAATGAAAGCTACATCCAATCAAAAATAGAGTCAAGTAAGAATATACTCTTCCAAGCATTTGACATTGATATTGGACGGACAAAGATTGTTTGATGACAAACTAAATGTTAGATAATGGTATAAGGTCAATTCAAGACAAAGCCTCAAGATGAATCTAGGGAATAGAAGGGGCATATTATGGCTGTGCAGAGTAGTAAACCCCCGAACGCAAACCCTTGGTATGAAGCATTAGATGCTCCTCTGTATAGGCAACTGCCAAACAGTCTAAATGCAACAGAGTAAAGGGTTTTCAAATTGAGGTTCTCCCAGTTCAAGCTCTGCGGCACTGTGTTGTCAAGGAGAAACCATCAAGGAATAATATATCTTAGAACTGTGAGAAAAAAGGAACCCAAATAAATTATGCATCGTTTTCATTCACCTTTTAGGGAAGGACACAACACAGGAGATGCCATAGAAGGTTAAATCCTCGGGCAAGGCATTATAGGCCTACCATCTCCAAGGACGTCCATCATTATGTTGATTCCTAGAACCAATGTCAAATGAATGACAGATATACAGACATGAGAAGAAAGCTCCATTGCCATTGAGTAACTGTTCTCATAGAGTAACCTTTTATGCAATGATATTAGATTTTGTGAGGTAAACCCAAATCTTGGCTTCAGACACAAGTTTGTCTTCTAAGCTACGGATTTATTGCACTCAATGGCCATGAGCTACTGCCAGCAAAACATTTATAGCTTCAATGGTAATAGATTTCTTGGGGGAGTGTTTAATCATTAGATTTGAGATTCCAACTTGTTAGTGTGACAGTTATCCAGCTTCCAAATCAGAAAAATTACCGAAGGGGACATATGATAGGGGTATAATTCTTAAGTTTGAATCCAATTACCACTCTCAAGGAAATGGTGTGGCTGAATCTACAAACACTGATCTGTTGATAATAGTGAAGAAGATAACAGACTCAACTCCAACAACTTGGTGTGGCTTGTTAAAGTGCACTCTATGTGCAGATAATTACATCAACAGGGAATCCTTAGGGACTGGGCCTTTCACACTGGTCTATGTTAAGACTTTCATCCTCAAGTTAGCCCACTTACAAATTCTATGGAGGAGAATATAAGAAATACTGATGTCCTGGAAAGAGGACTTGATGAAATCCTCAAAGAAGAAGAAATTTGGGAGTCAGCCCTCAAGAAGATTCTAGTAAAAATGAGGTTTGCTAGGAAGGCCACACAAAAGGAATTCAGAATTGGAGATATGGTTCCGATGGGGGCAAGACTCATGAAAAGAAGAATCGATATACTAGAAATCTCGGAAGAAAACACATTTTAATTTTAGAACTTAAGGATTGACTTCCAGCATATTCAAATTATATAATCTAGGAGTTAAATTCCATCTCCCTATCAATGGTCACTATCTCAAGAATTTTTCTCAGCCATCCTCCACATCAATCAAACCAGTTAGGAAAAAGTTGGCATTGGAAATACAGGTTTTCTTTTGTTAAACTTGTGTGTTTATTTCAAATTCAGTTTTTTATTTTTGTATGAATCTTGTGCTTTTGTATTTAGGATTCAATTCCAAAAGATGGGACTTTGCACTGGTTTAACAGTGTCTTGTTAAACGAGGATTTTGATTGAAAGTTGGTTATACTTGTGCTATTAGATGAGGCTGAGCAAAGCCTAGTCATAGTCATATTGTGATTTGGTTTGAGGACTTGGACATGTCAATGAGCTTATCTAACAAAAGAGCAACAGCACTTAGCATCTTGAAGTGGTCTTTGACTTCATCTTTCTTAAAAAAGGTCTTATCAGAGGACGTTATTCTGACACATGAGATCACGGGATGGGCATTGATCGTTCGAGAAATAATAAACAAAGAAGTGCCCTAAATAATACTTACAAATCTGATATTTGTATCAACCCTTGTCTTTTAAGGTAGCTCCCAATCCTAAGAAGTTTTCTTTGACTTCTAAGTTTCATTTTCACATTAAAGAGGATGAACAAATAATTTCTTTGACTTCCAAATTTATTATATGTTAGTTTTAAGTTACATTTAGTTAATAGTTTGTTGCTGGTTAGTTGTTGGGTAGCTAAAAGTTAGAGGGCTTTATAAAGCCATTGCAGCATAACAATTTTGAGTTGAAGATAAATGACAGAATTTGTTGTGTTCGAGCCTTGTGCTCTTTGTTTTCTTCATTTCAATAATAAAGAATGCAGATGGTCATGGATATATGAAGAAAAACATCCTGCCGCAAGCAAGTGAATGCTGACCTAACTATCAACACAATACATGACAAGGTAACCCACAGCCAAAGCAAAGTCAACTGTCTGCCACAAAGAGGCAAAATTGTCTCTTCAAAATCATATTGCACTAACCATCCTTCAGCATATATGAATTGGCCAAAAACAACTTACAGCAAACACATGTATGGATAAATAACTCCAAGACTCCATGGTGATGCTTCAAACCACCACCAAAATACCATCAAACCCAAACTTGAGACACCTATTCGCTGTCCATATTTCTAGCATTCAAAAAATTGCTAAAGGCAATATAGGTTGTCAAATAAAATGATTGTTTTCCAGTCAACTGCAAAATGTTGCCAACTAACTTTATAGCAGTTTTTAAAACACCTACAGCACTCTTAAAAGATATTTTCATTTGCTATTAGTAATCTTTTGGCAATACAAAATGCTCATAGAGTCACTTCAAGTGACCTTCTCTCTATTGCGAATTTGTGAGTCCACTTGCAGCATGTGTCTAACTGTAGAATCAACCTATCCTAAACATTCAATCAAATTCTAAATCACTGACTGACATTGAAAACTCAAACTTTCTACTCAAACTTTCTACTCCAACTTTCACAAACTATTTTTCCACATCAACCAATGTTTCAACTCTTTATTATCTGCCAACCAACAAAAGATTGAGAACACTCTAAGCACCATCTACCCACTATTGACTCAATGAAGGGTGCTTCCTCTTTCTCTATAACTTCTACTCAACACTCTCTTGTTGGAAGATTATTTTCTCTCTCAATCACACCTACCAGATATTCCTGATCTCATATCTAATGGTGCACTTTTGGGGGCATATATCGACAGTCTTACAGTCAAAGCCTACTATTACAATCTATTTGATTACAATCCTAACTAAGCTGGATATTCTCTCACAAAATGAATTCAAACAAGTTTTAAAATTGGTTGATGTAGTCGAGAATAAGGAGCAAATTCATGGTGATCTTGTCCTTGTAACCAAAACCTATATTTAATACACATCCTGTACGCATTATGACGGCTAAATTCTAAAAGATTTTAAAAACACAACGAACCCATGAGCAGCATTGTAGATTGAAAAATTTACGAAAAGCCTTCAAAACTTCTATTCATTCACTTGATCTCTCTTTATCAAATCTGAACTCAATTTTTCCTCTTGCTCTAAGAGTCTCACTCTGCTGAAAAGAAGCCCCTCATTTATCTTCTTAGGAGTCCCCTGCCCTTTTTCCCCGAAGATTCCCCCCTCTAATCTCATTACTGAAAAACCAATTTAAAGATTGGTTTTCCAGCATGTCATTTCTTGTCTCTTGTCATTCGGTCTGACTCTTTGTATTCTTGTCTCTTTGCTTCCATCAGTTGGCTCTTCATAACCATTTGATGACCCTTTGCATTCAATATGACGACTTTTCGCCTCCATTCATGCTCAACATGACTTTTGATCAAAGAGGACTCATTTTATTTGCCTTTTTGTTGCTGCAAAACACCTCATTTTTTTCGTCCAATGAAAGATTGCAGTACCAGAAGGATGCTTCCCCGTCATGAAGTAAAGCTTGGACCACATTCTTAAGATTAAGATTCGTGAACATGGGTATACCTTCTACAAGTGATACCCAGGTTCAAAACCCGAATCCAATACATGGAATGCTCGGAACATAAGGTTTCTGAAATCAGTACGTCACCAAAATCCCTTCAATGATAAAAAAACATGAAGATTAAGATTCGTAAACATGGTTATAACTTGTACGAATGATAACCAGGTTCGAATCCCAAATCCAATACTTGGGATGATTGGAACATGCTCATTTGTAAGGTTTCTGACGTCAATACATCACCAAGATTCCTTCAATGATTAAAAAAACGTGGATATCTCATAAATGTTACACCTTAATATTGTCACATGTATGACATACACCTTATTACAGTGGGCAGATTTGAACCTAAATCACGCTGTTAAAGACAACCTCTATTACCATGACCGTTGCCACAGATGCCCTTGATACAGACATGTAAATATTACCATAATTAGATATAGGTCTTAAAAATAGGGCTGTCATCTGAATCCATCGCTGCTGTAAAAGGGTATAATTCATGTTAAAGATCACGGCCCAGAGGAAATGTCCCCTGAGCTATATAGACCGCATTTTTTGAGAGCAAGGAGAGTTTTGGGCCTTACATTTTAAGTATTGTCAATTTATGTAGCTTTCGAGTTCGAAATCGCGAACTAAGCCCTGCATATACCAGAAATAAATGGTTTCAAGGTATGTTAATTTAAAGATCGATCGAACCCAAAAGAGCATTTTTTTTCCCGTGGGCAGTCAGGCGATGATCACCCACAAAACAGGCCAAACTGAACAACCGAAAATGAAAGAGGAGGCGAATTCCACGTTGTAAAGATCCCTCAAGCAAATCAAAACACAAAATAACCCACAATTGAAAGTTGAGAAATAATAGGAAAAATAGTATGCGAAAGCACCTAACCTGATTTGAGATCTCTTTTCTCTTCTTCTTCTCCTTCGTCCGCCTCCTCGCCCAAATGGACGCAAGGGCTGTAATTAAAGAACAAAGCTGCCCTTCCTCGTCTCTTTCCACTCTCTTTCTTGCTCTGCTTCTCACGAAAGCTCGTTTTTTATTTTCTCGCAGTCATTTCCCCGTTTGTACAATACACCACGCGTTCACCAAATGCTTGGTTCGAGGACGACGTGCAAATGGGGTCGTTTATTGGAAGATGGGTGATGATATGATTTTGGCGACCAAAAATGGTCTTTGGGGCAAACATTGCACTCTGTCGACACAATTATTGAAAGATCCATGGGATAAATGGTATTTCTCTTCCTTTTTTTTTATGGGATAAATGGTTTGGATTCGTGTGTCATTGAAATTTTCAGTTCTCGTTAGAGAGGCAAGGATGTCTAGAGATAGAGAAGGATAGAGTATTGTATTTATTCGATGGAAATTGTTAATTAATTCGATTAATAGTGTTTGAGAATTTTTCAAATATATATTTATGTTCTATATTTATAATTTTGTGTATATTTTAGAAATATTAAAAACTTTTTTATTTGTGTTTCTATTTGTTGTTAGTTGAAAGAGCGAAGAGAAAATTCAAATTTGTGTACTTTGAAAAAGATTGATGAGGAGACAGTGAAATTTAGCAGCGAGAGAAAACAGCGAGTTCTAGCAGGGGTTTTGGCGGATATCTTTCTGGATTTCTGGTCTTCACTGATGCTCGGATAGTGACGCATGCCCTAGTGACGTGGTTGTAGTTTGTGGAGGAGAACGCTCCTCCACTTTGGTTTGCGTTTTCTCACCTGTTCTAATTAATTTTTCAGTTTTGCGTTTACTTTTCTTATGGAAACAGGCTCTGATGGCCCCGTTAAACCTGATAATGTCACGGTATTACCTCCATCTCATGCTTTGCCCTTGGCCTCTGATATTTCTACCTTGCCCTTTGGTTTTGCCTCCGCACCTTTGGCTGCTAAACCTAACCCTAACCCTTCAACCTCACCTCCGAAGAAGTCTTTTGCTGAAACGGTGGCACCCAGCAATCATGGGGTCTCCATTGATGCGAGATTTGTGCAGGTGGTTGGAGGTAAGAGATCGTTCAAAGAAGGTAAGGACTCTCCCAACATCTTGACTGAATTTGTTGTCTCTCCCAATGACGCTATGCTTAAAGAAATTGCAATGGAGAAGTCTCGGCTCTGTGATACTGCAATTTTCCTTGCTTACGTAGACGTTGAAAAATGCCCTCCTAGGAAGTTTATTGATGACTGGCTTCATAATTTGTGGAATCTGAAATTAGGGCTTAAAATCTCTTTCTGTCGACAGGTCCAGAAAGGGCTTTTTATTATTTTCTTCGGCAGTCATGAGGCTCAGGCTGAAGCCCTAAAGCGACAGTATTGGAATGTCGGTAAAACTTCCTTTAGGGCTTTGGCCTGGTCACATGATGCGGTCTGTGAAGAAGTTTTGGCATTGTCTTCACCTAGATGGATTATTATAAAGAATGTCCCTCCTTTCTTATGGAAATTCCTTGCTCAACTACTGGCACCGTTTGGATCCATTATCAGAATTGACGAAACCTCCAGGCTTGTGTCTAATCTAGATGTTAGGGTTTTAGTCTCTCTAAAACCGGGAACTGATATCCCTCGTAAACTTACCCTGAAAATTCATGGAGAAACTATTACCTGCCCGATTGAAATCCTCGGAGGTCTTAACACCTGTTATTTGTGTAAAAAAGAAGGGCATATTCGGAAGAACTACCTGATTATTAATAAAAAGAAGGTTGAACCGACTCAAGGGGACATTGAGAGTAGCATCCCTAATAACAGAGCACTGGCTATTATTCCCTCTGCCTCGAATCCTAATAGGAATGTCGATAAACCTGCTGGTCCACTCACTGGAAAAGGCGCTGATAAACCCAGCACTAATAACTCTATAGTTAATCAACCCAGTAAGATTCAATACTCTGCCATCTCTGACCAGAAAAACACTTTGAGGGATAATGAGGGTTTTCAAGCTGTGAAAAACAAGAAACCTAGGAAAAAGAATGCGCAACAAGTGGCCCTTGATCAGATCCGTGCTACCCCTAAAACTAATCCCTTTGATTCTTTGGCTTCTCCTACTTTGTTGATTGAAGATGGACCCCCTGTTGATAGTATGATCTCCAGTAAGAATATTTCAGAAGGCCAGAGCTTAATCCATGGTAGGTCTGGTGATGCTACCATGAGCGAGGTCACTACAGAATTGGTTAGTCATCCTAACCTGAATGTTGTCCCCCCTTCTCATGATAGCACCATCAGCCCTCCCATCTCTGCCCTTAACGAATTGGATGATGCTTTCTTCATTGAAGTCATACTTGCTAACAAAGGTCCTGATATTACTAAGTCTCATAATCAGTTTGGTGCTAAGTTTAATGGGAACCTTGGAAATTCCGATTGCATGATGACCCAGACCCTGGATGGATCTCATGCTATTGGGGATTTTGACTTGTTTGGTTCCCAGCCTAATTTTACCCAGCCGTTTAATGATGATTCCCTCACGAGATCTAATGGCTCTAATAAAAAAGGCAGGCCCTCAGGCTCTAAAAATAAAAAGAAGAATGGGGAGATATCAACTCCTCTTACTGGCCCTTCATTGCAATCTTCATCATGAAGTGCATATCTTGGAATATAAGAGACCTTGAGTCTCCTGATAGGAAATCTATCATTAAGAGATTTTTATTGGGGCATAAAAACATAGATTTTTTTATGATGCAAGAGCTTAAAGCTATTAACTTTCTTCTTAGTTCCTCTCTGGACTTTATCTGGAGGGATGCTATTAAAATTTTCACCAATCACCCTAAAGGGAAAGGTGGTGCTGCTTTACTCATCAATCCTTACTGGGAAAAATATATTAACTCTACTGGTTGCTCCCCTTGTAACCGTGTAGCTTGGGTTGTTATTAATTTTAAAGGTTCATCCTTTGGCGTCTATTCTATCTACGCTCCTAATGAGGTTAAGGATAGGATCACTCTATGGAATTGGTTGTATAACCTTCCTGACATTCCCTGGATCCTGGTCGGAGACTTTAACATGGTCGAGGATCAGGATGATAAGTTTGGTGGTCTTCCCTTTGCCTGGAAACATCAAGAGAAGTTACATTGGGATCGTTGTAAACATAAACTTAATTTGTTTGATCCTATGGAAGGGCATAAAAGGGATAACTCTGGCCTCTGGTACACATGGTGTAATTTTCAATAGGGGTCCAAGAGGATTTACTCCAGGCTTGATAGATTCTATGTGAACTCTGATTTTTTTTCATTCTCTCCTAACCAACAGCATGCCCCTGTTTTTGCCTCTTCCTCTACTCTTTCGGATCATCTCCCTATAAGTGTTATCATTAACATTAGAAATGCTCTTTCTCCTAGCATTCATCATAATGAAAAATTTATCCTTAATACTTCATTGCTTAATGACTAGGACTCTTGTGTTGTTGTTAAGATGGTTAGATTATTTAATCTTGCTAATAATTTCTCCTCTCAAGTTGATAGGTGGAATAGAAATGTCTCCTCGTGGAGGAAAATTTTCCAAACCCTTGGCCAAAGGAAGGCTAAAAACTTT
>MU225578.1:2808478-2820501 GCA_018584345.1 Thuja plicata | reverse complement strand
TTGGCCTAAAAGACCTTAGGATCCAAGGAATTTCCCTTGCTGCTAAGTGGATTTTTCAGGCTCTTGATGGTCAGGAACCCTGGAAGATTCTTATTAGAAACAACATTCAGTCCGGTTATCCTAAGCAAGCCAAACATTGGAAAAATCTTCCTTTTACTGATCTGGTTGCTGGGTCCTTCCCTGTCGCTGTCCAAGGTTCCCTGGTTTTCAAGTCTATCTGGAAAGCCTGGGAGCTTGTGAGGGGTTTTATCTATAATTCCAACTTTGCTAGCACTAACTATATTCATGGCGAGCATTCTATATGGTGGAATCTGCATCATAATGATAAGCCTCTTGCCATGACTCAAGGTTGTTCTGCGAAATTTTGGAACAGCCTTGGTATCAAGAGTTTTATTGACATTTTGGAGAATGATAACCTTGCTAGTTGGCAGGATATTAGAATCAAGTTCAATCTTCCTATCTCCCATAAACGTACGTATAATATGGTTGCCAATGCCTATCGCAATCTTAATCTTCCCTGCAGGTGTGATGTAGATTCTCATAGGTTTCTGAATTTCCGTTGGGATGATGGATCTCTCCTACATAAGATTAAAGCTAAAGATATATATAAGGTGCTCAATAAAGACTACTCTATTATTTCTCACCTTAATACCACATGGTATATGAACTTGAACTCTCTTGAATGGCAAAAAATTCTTGACAGATTTTGGCAATCACATAGTCCCCCCAAAATCTTACATTTTAAATGGCAGCTTCTTCTTGATAGACTTTCTATTAAAAATCATGTTGGCAATTCTGAATTATGTACCATTTGCAGGGTTCCTGAAAATTTAAGGCATATATTTTTTACTTGTCAATTTGCTAGGATTAGATGGAAGTTTTTTGGCATCTCTATAGCTGATCATGTTTCTGTTTTAGATACCATTCTTGGCAACATATCTGGTCTTAAAAAGGATTCTAATTGTTTCTGGAACATTCTCTCCTCTCATATTCTTTGGTTTATTTGGAAATGTAGGAATGAGAACAAATTTCAAGTTGTTGGCAGATCCCTTACTTTGTTTCATTTGAAACTCGTACGTTTTAAGATTGTCTCGCAGATTTGTTGCATTATGAAGCTTGAGATGGACAAGCTGAAAAGATTTCTCCGTGATGGGCTCGCTTCGATGTTCATTTATGAGATGAAGCATGGGCTGGAATTGGCCAGCATTATTGATAACCAGACTGCTTTTGGAAAAGCTCTTATGGAGCTGCTCAAGGAAATACGTGAGAACAGAGGCCCCTCTTCTGATAGACTTGACTTCCTTGCTCATCTTCTCGAGCAGAAGAAAGTCGTGTGGATGGGAGGAGAGTTAGGATGGATAGCTGCGTTCGATGATCATGATGATGTTCTGGAATAGATTATTTGTCTCCTCTTTTTGTAATCTTGTTAGCATTGATACTTAAGATTGTCAAAACTACTACTTAATGTGTTAATTGGGTGAAATTTGGCTGATAGTTAGACTTTGAACTTGGTGGTTGAGGCTCGCCTCCCCCCCCTCTCTTGATACTGTACCTTTTTTGTTCTCTCGATTATTTAATTTAAAAAAAATTTGTGCACTTTAATTGCTAAAAAAATATATAAATTTGATAATGACCGAGGGGTGGTAGCGTTCATGACATTTAATCTTTTCACGGAATTGACTAGGAATTGGCATGCACAAATTCAGGAATTGTCGAATTCAATGTTTGTTTCCAAAATTAAAAATTGGAATAGGGTTATCTGAATTCTAATTTTGGGTCATTTTGAGCATTCCACAATTCCCCTTCAAACCCTGGAATTGGAATTGAAAAATGGAATTGGAATAAAAGTGTTAATTTGGGAAGGAAAATCAATTCCCATTTGTCAGGTTTTTTCTTCTGTGTGTCCATTTCTCCTGCGTCCATTTCTCAAAGCGACCGCTCAGCTAGGGTTTTGGATTTTGTTTCCTCAGCTTGTTTCACAGGTATAACTCTTTTTTTGTATGCATAGATTGTGCTGGTCGTGTCTTACGCTGGAAATTTGCAGGTATTTGCTTTGATTTTTTAAAGTTTTTGATTGTGCCTTCTGTTTCAGCGTCTACTGAAGTAGAGGAGGAAATCCTCATTGCCCAGTTGAAAGAACAAAAGATTCAGGTAGCGAACTAGACCTCGATGCCTCTTTATCTTTTGTTCCACTTTATGAATAGTCAGTTCAAAAAACTTTATCAATGGCAAAAATAGTAAACTCGAGTTAACCCTAGCAGAGTAGGAGTGATGGCAATAGCAGGAGCAGTAATGAAGAGTCAAAACTACTCTCTTTCTCTATGCAGTCTCAACTTTGTCTTTCGATCTCTATCCATTTTCAACACTTGTCATTCAGGCTTTGCATTGTCCACACTTGCAGAGAAGGATGACAGTCTCATCCACCATTTAACTTCAATCTGACAGATGACCGCCTTCCAAGCTTGAGGACTTTGCCTAATTTACATCTGCCCAGCTGATCTTGTTTTTCACTCCCTATAGATTTTAAATTGTCTAATAAATAGCAATAATAATTGTCTATCCCTAACACCATTGATTGATTATTTCCTCATCATCTGATATGTAATCTGATTGCTTAAGTCTTCTACAATGTCATCCACACACAACTTCAAATTTTAAATTCAACCGACCAGTGTATTAAAATTATGTTCATAACCTACAAAAGTTGTGATCATTCTAACCTTGGAAAAATGAACTATGATTTACATAAAATTGTTTGTGTTCTCAATCGCCCTTTATTTCTCTGATGCATATTGTGAGTTGTTGAGTTACTTTTCTGTGAGAAAATATTGTTATGT
Source organism: Thuja plicata (assembly GCA_018584345.1). Classification (NCBI taxonomy): domain Eukaryota; kingdom Viridiplantae; phylum Streptophyta; class Pinopsida; order Cupressales; family Cupressaceae; genus Thuja; species Thuja plicata. The sequence continues at coordinate 2,817,664 of MU225578.1, read as the reverse complement.
CCAACCACCCAAGATTACAAAAGAAAATCTAATCTTTTTGAAGAACATAAATATGCTTTTGTTAAAAAGTGAACATGATGGACAACCACCGATCTCGGTATATTTCTTTTATTTAAGAAGAAAAAATGATTTTTCACCAAATAATATTTCATCCTCCAAAGAATCCAATTACACTTGGAAATGAAATGAGCCGAGAGAATAATTTGTCTGTAAAATTAGTTCTCAATCACATAAAATGAGCACATTCTTTGAAGGATTTTGCAATACATTTGTCATGCCTTGTTGCTTCTTCCACCATTTTAGTGTGGGCTAAGAGGAAGCTTGCATTTTTTGAATCTCACCTTACCCCTGCCGATGGAATTTTCTTTACAGTTTCTAAAGCCTTTTCAACAAATTTGTGTGTGCATATCCAACAATCATAACATTCATGGGATCAAATTCCTTTTAGGTATTCAATCCAACTTGTTCCATGTTTATGCTCAAAAGCCTTTTGGCCACTTCCAACAAACCCATCTACTACGTTTATTGTGAGCCATGAAATCATGTTTTTTTAGGGCATCCTTCAAATAATGTGTGTCCACTGTCTATGATTTCTCATTCATTATACATATCTTGCAATACAAATACCCTGCAACTGCATTTTCCAATGGTTACATCTCACAAAAATGTTGGCGTTGTGTTGAATGCCAAAGCCATATTCAACAGACCCATATCTATTATAGAACTCCAATTATGTTATAGATGCTAAAAATATTGGCAAAGAGTGTGAATCAGTTCTGTGCCCTCTTCATAACCATAAAAAATATTGTGCATTGCAAAACATCATATTTTAATTTTATCAGTGAGGTCATCATTGCATCCAGCTATTTTGCAATTGTAATCAGTGATGATTACAATCATGACCTAACATACCTCAACTCTACTTGCTAAATACCTAATATTTGACTTTAGTGAACACATTAGGTCTATTTATGGCTGAGCCAAAGCAAGTTCACTAGACTATTGCAAAACACATGCCCAATACTTGAAGGGCACAATTATAGCATTAATTTATGCTGGTGTGGAGTGCATAGCAACTTCTCATCCTAGTTGTGAGGCTATCTAGATCTGCAAATGGATAGGAGAACTTACTAATCCAATGTTGAAGACAACAATAGTTTACTATGACAGTCAAAGTTGCATTGAGCTCTCTAAAAATCCAATGTTATGTTCTTTTCAGGCACTGCTTTGTTTTATTTCTACTTTATTCTAGCTGGATAGTGGACAAATGACAGACATATTTTTAGAATATTCATTGGGATGAAGACATCTAAATATAAGAAAATCTGATCACCCAAGTTGCAGGCCTATTTATAACCCTGGGCACTTACTATTTAATAATAGACAGATTAGAAACATAGAATAATAAAACATTATAACAGCCAGTGTTATATTTAAATTAAGACGGAATTAAGAGGGGACAAACAAATCATAATAATGACCTGACGAAAAAATGGCCAAACCCTTTATTTTGGTACTTGTAGTAGCTACATACCTCAACTTGTAGATTCATAGTATTGCAGTTGCATAGATTGTTTCCTTTCTATGACTTGATACATTTATAGGTAACATGCGCTTTCACTTTATTTATCTGGGCTTTGAAGTATTCATAAATGTTAATGTTGTTTGTAGTTCATGAAGTCATTGATGGAAGAATTTCACGATGAAATTGTTGAAGCAGTTATACACAGGAAGACCAGACTTCATCATTTGTATGTAGTTGTTGTAGCCACCCTTGCAGTAGGCATAGCAGCATTTTTAGAAGAAACTAGAGGAGAAAGGCATAAGCACCAACAAGATCCAATTCCTTTTTATGAGTGTATCATCTATTCCAATGACACAGATTGTCATGACAGAATTTGTATGAGTAGAAGAACCTTCTTTAAACTAGCCAATATTATTAGGCAAAAAAACAACATTAGGGATACACTACACATTACATTAGAAGAACAAATAGTGATGTTCCTACATACCCTGGGCCACAATATGAGGAATCGCAAGATTGCCCATAACTTTCGATACTCTAGAGAGAGAGTAAGATGACACTTCCACAAAGTCTTGACGATTGTCTTAGCGCTCCATGAAGATTTTGTGTTGCCCCCTGGTCCAAACACTCTTCTAGAAATTAGTGAGAAGAACTGTTTTGATCCATACTTCAAGGTATATCTCGTAGTTGTACATCTTTGTTTTCTTGAGTCCTACTCTGATTACTGCAACATTTATTTGATTACAAATTTGCTTTGTATAGGATTGTGTTGGAGCAATCGATGGATCCCATATACCAATCACTGTCGATGTGGACATACAAGCCAAATATCGTGATAGAAAAGGCAACTTGTCGCAAAATGTTATGGGTGTGACTTCGTTTGATTATAAGTTTCGGTACATCCTTGTTGGTTGGGAAGGGTCCACTGTAGATAGTTGCATTCTTGCTTCGGCTCTCTCTCGAGAAGATCGGCTGGTAGTTCCACCCAGTATGTAAACATCTAACTGTATAATGATTATATAGTCAAATTTTCATACGTTATAACAATATACATTTTTAATGTAGGGAAAAATTATTTAGTCGATGTTGGATATCCAAATGTACCGGGATTTATTGCCCCTTATCAATGTACACGTTATCATCTAAAGGAGTTTTCAAGAGCCAACCCGATAAACACTCCACAAGAGTTGTTTAACCACCGACACTCGTCACTCAGAAATGCAATAGAGCATACATTCGGGATTTTGAAGCAACATTTTCCTATCTTGAGGCATGCAACATCTTATCAAATCATGAAAGAAACTAAGTTTGTTTTAGCATGTTGCATACTACACAACTTCATCACAATAGAGGACGGTGTTCCATCCGAGGTTGAAATTGAAGATGATGCAGATCGTGGCAGGATAGATGTACCGATTCTTGAGACATATGGGATGAGTCAGCATGATAGAGATGATTGGGGGAAGTTTTGAGATGAAATAGCTACAAGGATGTGGGAAGACTACAGATCTCGATCTTAGACCACTGTAATGGTCCCATTGTTTTGGCTTTAAACTAAATATAGGGATTGTTACTTTAATTATCCTTCCTTATAATTGATAATGTTCAAGAAAACGCTAAAGAGTGCTCTCTATTATGTAATGAATGCTTCTGATATATTTATTATGAGATTTTTTATGCTAAATATTTTTTGGAAATAATTTTGAGTGCCTGTGTGGAGATCATAGGATGAAAATCTTATTAATTTTGAAGGAAAAACTCATAGAGAGTTTGCATTTTAGCTTCATTGAAAATGGATTCCCGCCATGTTGTACTAGCCCTAATTGCTATTGTTGTTGGTATAAACATGAGATTATGTTTTTTGTAATTGTTGATATTGCAGTCATTTGAATGTAATACAGTCATAATAAGAAAGGGATCATGATATTACATCTATCATTCGGTGTTCATTATGAAAAGAATATTAGGAGTTATATATGTCATTTGTTGTTTGGAATGTGATGTATTGCTTTAATATAAACAGTAAATTAAATGAATGATGTTCATTATAAAAAGACAATTAGGAGTTATATATGTCATTTGTTGTTTGGAAATGTGATGTATTACTTTAATATAAACAATAAATTAAATGAATGATGTTCATTATAAAAAGAAGATTAGGAGTTATATATGTCCTTTCCACATCGAGCCAGTTGTTCTGGAGGTAGAGATGACTGTACATGCAGCATACTAAATAATTTAGTTTCTAAAACCAAAAGTACAATTTAGTTTTCACCCATATCACAAGTCAATCCTATTTTCTATTCTATATTTGAAGGTGATTTGGATTGTATTGAGAGAGATAGAGTTGGCAGGTGAGATTTTGCATTAACTGGTACAAAGTCAACAAGATGGCCACTGCATACGTCGTGCATCACTAGTTTGATTCTTAAGGAATGGGACAACCTCATGTTTGAAGTAGACCCAAGCTTTCAAAGTACAATTTGTTACACATCACTGTTTGTTGACTTGTCATTCTTCCAATATCACATATGATGTGGTACTGCCTGCCAATCCCAAGTTCCAATTTCCAACACATAGAAACAATTTTCATAAGTTTAAGCATAATCTTTTGTAAGCTAAGAATTGTTGAACAAGGAACACAGATTTCAACAATGCATTTCACAAGCTTTTTTTTGGCAAGGTTGTGAGATCATTGAAAAAACTCATGTGCCCTTGCTCTAAACACAATAAAAGTCATCTGCTAAAATCATCCCAAAATAACATAAATTTGTCTCCAAGTTTTGGGATTTTAGCAGAACTAGAGAAGGTTTTCAAGCACTTTGATGTCAATGGTGATGGGAAAATCTCTGTTTCAGAACTGGGTGTTGTTATAAATTCCCTAGAAGGAACTTCCAATGCCTCTGCAAGCCATGAAGAGCTTGAGATGATGATAAAGGAGGTGGAATCTGATGGATATGGATTTATAGATCTTCAGGAGTTCATTGTGTTTAATATAAAAAGTGAGGGAGGTGGTGTTGGGAGCCTCCAAGAACTGAGAAATGCATTCAAGATATTTGACAGGGATAAAAATGGGTATATCTCTACAGAGGAGTTGAGAAGTGTTTTGATCAATATGGGTGATAGATGCAACCTTGAAGATTGTTTAGAAATGATCAAAGGGGTGGATTCAGATGGGGATGGGTTTGTTGACTTTGAAGAGTTTAGAACTATGACGTCGAGATCCTGCAACTGAAAATGGAAAACATTTACAATGTTTGTATATACAAGCTTTTCTTGCTTTATTTTCACAAGCCTAAAACCAGACATGTATTTCTATTATTTCTCAACGTGGGCTTCATCAATTTTTCCTATTCCTTTTTGCTTTGAAGCCTATTTATCATGGAGGATATTTCAAGAGTATAAAATGGTAACAGTGCAGGTACTTCTATGCATGTTTTATTTTGTTGTTGCCCTGCTCTTGAAACAAAATGGATATCCATTCATTAGGTCTTATTAGTATTAATGTATGTTCTTGTCAATGACAGATAATTTATCGAAGTTGTTTAGCTAATGTAAAACCCCTGGAAGATTAGATCTTCTTGAATACATTGACCCCGCATAAAAAAGAATGAACAATGCCAAAATAAAATAAATGAATGTTTCATTCTCAATTAAAAAAGGGTGTGTTCCCCATTAACTCTACATAGATGAGAGCTACAGTTTAGATTGCACTCATAACAAGCCTTGATGCAGAGTGCAGAGTACCTCTGACTCTGACTACCACAGGCTATAGTGCAGTTTATCCTTACTTTACTTTGAACCATGTTTCTGACCTAAATATTTTGAAAAAAATTAAGAGCCTCGGTTAAGATGCAACTTCATCCATGGTTAAGCTGGTCTTTCTCAGGGTTTGCATTGACAATGTTAGGTGGACATGGTAAAATTCAATGGTTTTGAATAAGTTTATCATAAATCAAGTCTAGTTGAATGCAATATAAAGTTCAAACATCATTAAACTGAATGTGTTTGAATAGTATATGAGAAATCAAGGTTTTCACATCATAACATTGAATGTTTTAATAGATTATCAAGGTTTTCACATCATAACATTGAATGCAATTGCAGGGTTCAGAGTCTATCAGAAATCAAGGGTCTGACATTATAAAATTGAATGATGTAAAATGAGAAATCAAGTCTAGTTGAATCTAAGGTTGACCGCATCATAAAGTTTAGTTGAATATAAAAGGTTGAGACATCGTAAGATCAAAATCTTATTCTAAATGACTTTGGTGAAAGAAGAGAGCTGTAAAAATGGTTCGAGTTTGGTAACTTCATATTTTTCCCAAATCCATTAAATTTTTTCCTGCCTACTTGTTGTCCCACTCTCCAACTACTCTTCAATCCATCCAAACTGAAGAAAACAATTAAAACCCTGCAGAATAGATGTACAGATTCTTATTTAAAAGTTGGACATAAATTACTGCTATATTTTTTAAAAATGGATGTCATATTCCTTTATGCCAACATGCAAAGAAAAGAATTCAAAAATGCGAAAGTGTATAAGAGGCAATCATTCCAATACTACAATGAGTTAGCCTTCATTGTGGGGAATGATATGGATGAAGGCAGGGCAGCTTCGACACCCCAAGAGACAGAAGAAGGGAACCCCATGGATGAGCCTTTAGATTTTGATGATGTTTATGATACAAACCCAACTATGGGGATTGTTGCTTATTTGAATGATGAGTTTTTTCAATCCAACCAAACTATTACAAGCGGAAAAGAGACTCAAACATCGACATCAAGGAGGTCTAAAAGGAAGAAGGCAAGCATGGCCGGCTCCATGGATGGGATGTCTGAGACTCTCAAAAAGCTACACAAGGAATTCAACAAGCCTCAAACATCAAAGTGGATCATATACATTCAGAAGATGCTTTAGTAATGGATAATGTGTGATCTAGCTCCACGTACTATGCTAAAGGCATATGACACTTTCATGGGTGAAACTGCAAGAGCCCAAGGGTTCCTGAGAATGACTGAAGAGGAGAGAGTTGAATATATTGAAATGAAGTTTGGAGGACTGTAGTAACTTTTATATGTATATTTTACGGATAACTATGTCATACTCTTATATGACTTTTTATATGATTGAATTTTTCTTTTTGTAAGCCTTTTTAGCATACTCTTCGATGAGGACATATATTTCTTTGTGACTATTATATTATCTTATCTGATATCCACATATTTGACCTTACAAAATTATTTTTAACTTCAAAAGTGCTTTGTTAGTGGTTACATATCAAAATTATTTCCTATTAATAGTTTTGTTATGTAAAGAAATCTAATTATAGGTACGTTAATAGTTGTATTATTTCAACATTTCCAGATAGTGAAATTATTACCTGTTAATGCTACATTGAATCATGGAGTGAGATCCGAAAAGTCTACGATGAAAAATTCTCCACAAGATCAAATTTAGAAACTTGCACATATTATTGAATAGTAGTTTTTACTTGTAGACACCCACACACATTAATATGCTTAAAAATGTGATGTGGTAAACTTTAGTATAAATTTAAAATCTAATCCCTATCAAACTCAATTTATGTTTGTCTTCACACCATTTATATACATTTAGGAATTATAATCAATGTTAGGTTTAGAAATAGGGTTACGTTAGGATTAAAATTATGATTGCAAATAAATTTTTTGCATTATAGGGAGAATTAAGATTACAATTATCATTTTCGTGTTAAGATTATAGTATCACATGCATTAAAATAATCTAGTCGACTATCACACGCTTTGAAATAATGTAGTCCACTATCACACACATCATGAAAAATGATATAAAAAGGCATCTAAATACAGTAATTGAGCTTTTTTTTATATTCATGCATTCTAGATACTAATGTTGTACTAATGGTGCATTATTCATATAGATGAATTTGCCAATGTGTCAATGTGGTGCTGACCCCTGCTTATTAAGGACCTCCAAGACAAGGACCAATCTAGGGCGTCAATTTTGGGCATGCCCAAATAGTAAAAAGGTTGGTAATGGAAATATATGTTATGTTTAAAAACAATATAAGAATTAATCATTATAACAAGAACTAAAATGTAACTTTGGTATTGTAGGGCCACAATGGTTGTGATTACTTTGGGTGGGTCGATGATGCCCCATCTACATCCATTATGTCGACAACTGTACATGATGAATGAGAAGAGTGCAAGTCATGCAAGGCAATTGCATCAATGGCAAAAGACGAAAAACGTCTTTCTACGACGCCTTATCCTATGCCTTATTGTCATCATAATTGGACTTGTTTGTAGGGGCTAGATGTGTAAACGTGGTTTAAAAGGGACATATTTAAATTATTTGTGTATTGAAACTTTGGACATATTCAAATTAATGTCATGACTATTTTTGAGATTTTTACGAATTTATAAATTTTTATGTTAAAATTAAACAATTTATATTAATTAAAAAAAGTTTGCAAACAATGAAAAATTAGCCTTATTAAAAAATTTGCAAAAGCGAAATTGGCATTCTTAAATTAAAAGAGTTTTTCACTTTATTTAGCACAGTAATAAATGAATTAATATATTAGAATAAAAATAATATTACTTTTAAAAAACACATTTTTCTATAAAAAATTTGTAATTTATAAGAAAAATGATATTTTTAATTAACAACAAAGGTTACTAAACAAATTATTCATTATTTTTATGGTAAAATTAAACAAATTACAGAAAAAATAAATTAAAAACATTGAATTATTAATCTTACTCACAAAAATGAAAAAACAAAATTCCAATTCCAATTATAGTTGTGTGGAACCAAACGCAGAATTTGCATCTTCTCAGTCATCTTCCAAGGGAACCAAACAAGACAAGCCCATATTCTAGAATTTGTTTTGAGAATAGCAGAATTCCATAAGGCCCTGTTTGTTTGGGGAATTGGATTTTGACTCAAAACCTGATTATCACAAAATCGGGTTTTGAAATTTTGGTTTTGTATCTTCGGGTTATAATTTGGACCGTTTGGTTGACGCGGAAGATGGATGAGTCAATCCATCTTCTACGTTTGGTTGCCAATTTTGAAATTAGAATTGGAACTGACAAATTCCAACTTCCGCGTTTGGTTCAACAATTTCGAATTGGAATTGGAATTAGACACTCCATGTTCTATGTTTGGTTCTACATTTCAAATTGGAATTGGAATTCGACAAAGACTTTATAATTTTTTATTATTTTTTAATAATGTTTAATTTATGTTGTGATTTATTTTGTCCATTTTTTTTATTTTTTTTATTTTGTAATTTTTTTAATTGCGCTTCTGATCATACATGTGCTTCTATATTCAATGATAAAACTTGGAAAGGATAGCTCACTTGCTTGCAATTTTTTCATGCTTATGCTCATAAAAATATATGTTGATCTCCTTTAAACTAATTATTAGATTATATTTTAAAGTTATATGGAATATCATATTCAATCTTTCACAAATGACAAATACATCATATTTTGTTTTTATTTGATATGGTAACAAACATGATGATTGTAAAGTTATATGACATCAAGACTATATACCAAATAAAATTAGGAATGCACAATGATATTGTAAGGATGGGTTGGAATTGAGACATACAAGTGTTTGCATAAAAATATAAATAATC
>MU225578.1:2761867-2794650 GCA_018584345.1 Thuja plicata | reverse complement strand
ACAACTAGATCTAAAAGACTAACAATTATATGAAGATAGGTGTATAAATAAATGTGATAATGTGGTAGATAAGTCACCCATTGAAAACTATGTATAAACAAGAAAATAAGACTAAATATATAAAGATGAGTAAAAAATTAAGAAAATAAATAATACTCTACACACAAATCTTGTCACGTGTCACTGTATAGATATACAATAAAATAAAACTAAATATAAAAAGATATGTGCATACTGAGATGAATAAACAATTAAGAAAATACATCATAGATGCCTAAAATTTCCAATGTTCATGACAATATGTCTTGATATCTTTTGGATTCAACTATGTGAACTATTTTTTACCATGAATCTTTGGGATCATGTTCCATAATCCATCACCAGGATCCTGAACAATTTTTACCATGAATGTTTCAGATCATGCTCCATAACCCATCACCAGGATCCTGAACATTGTTTACCATGAATTTTTCAGATCATGGAGCATGATCTGAAATATTTATGGCACAAATTGTTCACACAATTAAATTCATATCTTCATGGTGGATCATGGAACATGATCTGAAATTTTGATGATACAAATTATTCACACAGTTAAATTCAAAAAATTAATAAGACAATATACATTGTACAATATGATATACTCATCTGAATGATGATTCATGAAACATACTCCAAAATTTTGATAGTAAAAGTTGTTCCAAAAAAACAAAATACATCTTACTCCACACAAAATCTTACCATTGCTAAAGGATATCTTTCTCCACGAAGCATGGAGACAGATGATTACTTGACCATACAAATGGAACTGAGAAATAAGGACAATAAAAGAAATAGGAAAAATAGAATATCTAAAGGAAATGAATAAATATTCATTGGCTTGGATCACCTATAGTCTGTCGTGTCACTCTAGTGCACCAGGTGGAAAGAGGAGAGCAAGTTTGAGCTCTACTCTGCCTGATTGTTAGACAAACTATTTGTATAAAAAAGTTATTTTTTATTAATTTAAAAAATGGCTCTGTGTATTTTGTTTTGTTGTATGGTTTGTGTTGATTAGACTCTGTTCTAATCTAAGGTTTTTATAGTCTTTTATATTTTTTTATTCTTGTTTGAAATATAGTGCTTAATTTCAGAAGATTGCAAATGAATTTTTCATTGGATTAAGCTGAAAGAGTTCGTTTGGAGTAAGGTTTTTAATGATGATTATAGTGGAGACTTCTTAATAATATAATTTTGGTTGTGAAAAAAAGAAGTTTACTTAATGTGATCAAGTGTATACTATTCAATTTATTCTACAACTTACTATGAATTATTGTACAAAGAAATTAGATCTCCCTTGTTTCAATAATGGAATAGCTTAGATTTCAAGGGGTAGATTTTTTTTTAATAAATTATCTTTTGTTTTACATGGTTAAAACACACGGATAAGGACCTCTGTTTGCATCTGAATTCCTACTGGATGTCAATGGAATTTTGTCACAAGATGACCATTTATATAGGCCTACCCATATAGAGGTAATTAATTATTTATAGTACTATTGGATTGGATATCATGTCAACTTTTGGCGATTAATCATCATTAGTTTACTATACCCACTCAAAAGCTTCACTAATATCTCTTCCCAACCATCTACACAAAGTGAACAGGAATCCCCATGCATTTGAACTTGTACATACATAATGCTCTAATAACCTTTTAATCCACACACGGATTTCATAAGCACCAATATTCAAGAAAATTGTAGGAAAACCAGGTAAAACGTTCAAACAATAAAAAGAGGGATTTGAAAGATGTAAAGAGAAATTTGAGAAATCCTATGATTCACCAAGATTCAACAAATGAGAGGAAGGTTATTATCATCTAATGAATGAATGAAGACGTTTATAATCTATGTGAACCCAACACCACGCCAAGGAAAATAAAAGAGATTTGTCAAACACTGATTAATAGGAAAGATTTTTTGGTTACCAGATGTACATTATAATGGGATACCAATGTGATCCAATATCATCCATGTTCAGGTTTGAAAAAACATGGCTAATTTGTTTTGTTGCCCATTGTGGCAGGAGAATCAACTCTATGTCGGCTTAATATCATGTTGATGGTTGTAATCCACTGATTTATTGTAGGCATGCCAACAAAGTGGAATTGATAAGCTTGTTGACTTTCCATATTGCAGGCGCGCCAACAAAGTGGAATTGATAAGCTCGTTGACTTAGGGTTTGGAATTGGTAGCAATGATTTCCATATGATGAGATTTTTCATTCATAAACCAAAGAAAAATGAAATGTTATCAACTAAAGGGAAGTAAATGTCATGACACACTTACATCATGCATTAGGGTAGTGAAATTCGAAAGAGAAATCTCATTATTCTCAAAAAATTTCATCATATATATATAGACAGTACCATATAAGAACATTTACAGTTAATGGTGCAATAGAATGAGGGTTAGAGCCCATTTTACGCTCTCAAACCCTAATCCTCATTCTATTGCACCAAATCAAAGAACAAACGAAAGCAATAAAATACTTGCAAACCTAGAGAAGAAACATCAGTGAAACCCAAAAAAATAATGGTGCAGAGTGACGATGCCTTTTTCGAAAACCCTACAACCCGACGAAGATCACTAGTTTCACAAACCCCATTCGCCACTACCAAAGAGGTGAACCATGAAATGAATCTTTCATCTTTGAATGGAGAGGCAAGAGGAGCTATGTATTAAATGCTTGACCCCTCTTTCTCTATTTGGAGACATGTACTGATCTTGAGCTACCAAACAACACTTGGCTTGGATAGACAGACTGGTCAGGGGAATTCGCTATAGGGATAGGGGATTCATTCAAGCATCTTGATTCAAATTTATCCGAGAAACATCCTGTCACTTGTGCATGCACTTTTACAACCTGACGGAGATCATCGCAAACCCCATTCTGCATATGCAATCTGCAAAACTATTTTCTGCCCCAATTTCACCAATACCCACGGACCTGACGAATTATAAAATGGGGTTAAAAAACAAAAAGCCTACATTTGAAATCTAATTCCACCTATTGGGTGGGAAGATGGTGCCCCTCATTTTTTAGCCAAATTTAGATTTTCAAGTCAAAAACTAGAATTGTGTTTTGGCAAACCAAACGACGGATTTGCCCCAAAAGTGGAAGTGGCGCTTCCAATTCTGCCCCAATTATGGAAAAGAAACGGGGCCTAATGGATTCAATTCTAAAATTGGAAATTCCAGCATGCACAAATTCCACCAAACAAATAGGCCCTAAGCACTTTGACATGTGGGTTAATTGTATCTTTATCAATTAATTTATTAGTAATCTAGTGTGAGCGATGGCTTGCAAGGATGGTATCATTCAATGCAATGTTTTTGAAATGTGGTGTCATTAAATGTTTAGGGATAAGAGAGGATGCACGTCCTTTCTTGTAATTTTGATTGACTCTGTCATGGTGGTGGACATACACAATAATGCCAAGTAACCAGTTCAGACTTGAGAATAGAGGCTTGTGACTCCCAAAATCACTTTGGTGCTTGAGATGAAGGAGCATTGAGCTAATGCAAGTGCTTTTAGTTTGAAGGATTTGTTGGCATTGACAGAATATATTTTTTACTTGAAGATTTGTCAGCAGTTTTATTGAAAATCTAATAGTGACAAGAAGCAGTAGTTGGGAACAGTTTATTTAGAGCAGAGCTTTCATTGGGTGCAGTTGCAATCAAGCTTTTGCTTTGCATTGTTAAATTTGATAATTCATTGGGACTTTGTGACTAAATTATGGTCTCTTCATTTGTATATCTAGTTGAGCTAGGGATTCTATGTTTTTAAATATCTCTTCTGGAATTTCTTATAATCTTGATGAAGATTGATTTTGCTTTGTCTGGTTTTCTAAGTTCGCTAAGATATTAGGTGTTATATTCAGCGGTGTACATAGATGTTTGTGAATAGCAAGGCTTGTGGGTATGAGGAATTTGTTTGGTTTCTCCATTTGGTCTTTATCTCTAGTTTTCTCCATTTGTTCTTTGTGTATCTAGTTGGCCTAGGTTTTGTCTAGTTCATTACATAACGATTGGTTGAGTTGGTTTGTATTTAAATCTAGCTAGGGTTTTGCATTTCTAAATATCTCTTCTCCATTTGTTATGTATATCTAGTTCAACTAGGTTTTCTTTATTTGTTCTATGTATATCTAGTTGAGCTTGGGTTTTGTAGTTCATAGTATGACAGTTTCTCCATTTGCTTTGTAGTTATATTTAGGTAGGGTTTTTGAATTCCTTAAGATCTCTTCTATTGTTCTTACTAATTTTAGTGAAGGTCTAGTTTTCTATATCTCTTTTTGTGGGATTGCATAGATTTCACGGTGCATATTCGACAAGATAAGAAGAGGTTTGTGAACACTGAGGCTTATGGGTATGAGAAGTTTTGTGCAAACAATCAAATACAAGGAAATGACAAGGTGGTCATAAATCATTTAATAGAATGTAACATATAACAATAATCTATCAAGCCTAAAATATAGCTTTGGAAATGAATTTGAAAGTGAAACTATGAAACTGTGAAACGTAAAGGCATATGGATCTTTCCAGATATGCTATTAATTTTGTAGTACAGTCTAACCACAAAATAAGTTATCATTTGTTCAAGCAGCAAAAATTTGAATGAATGTGGACAAAGCATATATTCTTTTGTATGTGGCAATTGAAGGTTACACGATGCACATATTGTATAGACAACAGTCTTGGGAACTAGTATTACATCAATAAACACTTTGCGTAGTGCTTAAAGTTAAATTTGTCAACAATGTTGTTGTATTTTGAATATTTGTATTTTGTACTAAAATGTCTTCTCTATCTATTAAAATAAAGCAATATGCAATAATGTTTGTATAAATTTGAGAGATAAGTGTTTTGCATTGAAATGAACATGATTGGTTGTCAGTTCTTTCAAGGTTGCTTGCATGCACTCGAGCATTTTTCTCTATTTAGTATAGGGTTTACAACTTCAGCTTTGCACCTCATTTGCCTCTAAAGGTTTTGTGTTATACACATTGAAAACATTCCTTTCCCTCCATGTTTCATTTGGTTTTGTATATGATTTATAAATATTTATAATAACTAGCATACAGTAGGATAGATTTCGCTTCACACAAGTTCTATGCAAATAAAATGGCAATTTGCATCAAAGGGATGCAATAGTATACCTACTTACATTAATTATAAAATATCTCCACGCTTCTCATCCAAGATGTCTTATTGTGAATAAATGCACAATGTTAGGTGTGACCTAGTTAGAGGATTTATCACTAACAGTTCTCCCTTGACCAATCATTCACTATGGGGTCAACAAGAAAACAATTAACATTCATTGAATGTCATAATAAATACTGATAAGTAGGAGATATTTTCCACAGCAAGTCAAATTATGATATTGCTATCATGATTCAAATGTGTAGTTTTTTTTATTCAAACTCATTGATTGCAAGCAAAGTGGGTTTAACCATGGAGGAAACTTCGTAGTTAAGCACACTTGAGCTAGAGTAGTACTGGGATGGGTGACCTCCCGAGAAGTCCCAGTGCTTCACCTTTGTGAGCATCACCTAGATCCAATGAGTGCTAAGTGTTATATTCATTCTCACGAGAGATGGGTTTGTGTGAACCACTACTCATGAAATATGGGTCAATGAGTTTGACTAAAAAAAACTACACAGTTGAATCCTGATAGCAATATCATAATAATAAAGACTGTTAAGTCCTACTCGGTTAAGAGATTTTTTTGGAACAATGGTTAAACTGATACAGTAATGATCTGACTCAAATACAACTCTATTTACAAATTTTTTAGATCTATGCTAAGTACATAATACCTCTGATCAATAATAACTTCAGTCCCTCTAATTCTTCATACTCTGCTCTGCTTGGTAAATACCCTTTTCTGTCACTCGGTGTTGTCTACAGAATTGCACGGTTTTGTCTTCAACCAGTTTGATCAGTCATGCATGAAGTTAATCTCTTCAACAATATGCATGTGCGTGTTTGCAGGTATGCATGTATGATTCATAATGAATATCTTGTCTCTCATATAGACATCATAACTCATTTAATTTCCATCCTTAGATTTTACCGCTTGATCTCCATCATTGATTTTGTTGCTTAAAGCTTCTTTGGTAGTTGTGTCAAAAACACGTTTCAATCTCCTTCGTCCGATCATCTTGAATTTTCATAGTCATTTGATCAACATAATAAACATTATCAATTAACTTGAAATCATAAATAGATGCTAGCTCATCATCCTAGTCGACCTTTAGTTTTTTTTACTCAGTCAAATCGTGATGCATCGGTGATACCTTGCTCAGTTAACACTGTGCTCAGTATACACTATGTTTTCTCGGTCTCCACTATTCTAACTTGATATATATAGAACTCTTTAATTACCGACCTCATAAACTTTGTTTATTCTGGATCTTCAATTCATAATAGATGTTTGTTACCACGATTGATACTCAAATAAGTTGACATCAATGACAATACATTAATTGATTGATGTCTATCATCACATCTGTAACTCGGTTGATCATCAACTAAATGACTTCAAACATACAATCAGTTGTAGTTCATCAATCTATCCCTTTGGCATTGATGGCAATACAATATGAAATATGCAATATGAAAATGACATAAAATACCAAACTTTAGTTCTACAACTATATGCAAAATGTTGTAGCTCTCCCTAGCTTGTACATGTAATATTTTTAATCACTACACAACATTAAAACTCACCATGCAGACTCTCCCTGCAAATTTGACTCATTTCAATCTTCTCTCCCTGAAATGGATAAATATATCATTCACTCTTTGTCTTTTCTCCTTTTCTCCCTTGTAGTGGATAGATATTTCATTAAATCATCTCTCCCTTTGACAACAATGCCAAAAAGAAAATATACAACTCTTTAGTAGCCAAAAATATCTCTGGGTTTTCGATTCAGATCAGGTACCTTGTAGTGTACTGATATGCAATGTTGGTTTGCATCAACATGATTGATATTTTGATAAAATGTAGGTTGATGCAACCTCCTAGTCATCTTAGTGAGTGATAGACAAGGGACAGACCCCTATTCCATTCCTCAAGTACTCAAATGTATCCTTTGGTAAGGGTTTAGTGAATATGTCAGCCAATTCTTCTTTTGATTGAACATATTCCAGAGTCACTTATTTTTATTGTACCCATTCCCTCAAGCATTTGACTGAGATATGCATCCTTACTTCTTACTGATCCAAGTAACTAATCTTTCTGCCACAAAGAATGCTCCACCAGTAGTACTCTTTCTATCATCAATGTTCCCAGTCCAATCAACATCCGTGTAAACTTTTAGTTCAAACTTTCATCTTTCTTGTACCATATTCCACAATCTTCAATGTTCTTTAGATATCTAAAAATTCTCTTTATAGAAGTCATATGTAATTCCTTAGGATTAGCATAGAATCTTTCTACAATCCCAACTGTGTGTGCAATGTCTGGTCTTGTGTTTACAACATACATCAATTTTCCAATCATAGATCTATACAATGTCTGATTTACCTTGATTATCTAATCTTCTTTTGTCAATTTACATCCAGTAACCATAGGTGTACCGACTGGTTTTAAATCTTCCATTCTGAATGTCTTCAGTACTTCCTTGATGTATTTGGATTGAGTAATGTATATGCCTTCATCCTGTTGTAATATTTGCATGCCAAGAAAAAATTGATCTCTCCAAACATTGACATTTCAATTCTTTTCTCATTTCATCAAAGAATGATTTTCATAAGTTATCATTCCTCCAAATATAATATCATCAACAAAAATTTTAGCAATTAGAATCTTATCAGTAGTTCCTCCTTTCGAGTATAAATTGTTCTTATCACTTGTTCTAACAAATCCAATACTGAATAGATAGGAGTGTAGAATTTCATACAATGCTCTTCGTGCTTGTTTCAGTCCATACAAGGCTTTGTGTAACTTACATACCATGCTTGTCTTATTAGGACCAACAAAACCTTTAGGTTGTTCAACGTATACCTCTTCTTCTAGTATCCCATTCATAAACACAGATTTAACATCCATCTGATAAACTTTAAATCCTTTGTAAGCAGCACATGCAAGCAATATTCTAACTCCTTCAAGTCTATTAACAGGTGCAAAATTTTATCCATAGTAAATTCCTTCTTCTTGTGCATACCCTTTGCACACTAGTCTTTCCTTGTTTTGTGTAACATCTCCATTCTCATTCAATTTTTTTCAGAATATCCATTTGGTGTCAATTACATTCTTATTATTCGGTCTCGGTACCAATGTCCATGTTTTATTCTTCTATATCTTCTCAATTTCTTCATTCATTGCCTGAATCTAATCATCATTTGCAAGTGCATCTCTGATAGTTTTAGGCTCAAATTTACAAATCAAACATGTGTTATTAGTCAAATTACTTCGTTTCATCAAGCCAACTCTCTTATCTCCAATAATCTGATTATGTGGATGATGTTTTCTTACATATTTTGCAAGTATAGGTTCAATTCTTTCTTCATTATGTTCTCTAGTTGGTGTATGATCATGATCTCCAGTTGCAACGTCTTCTTGATTCTCAGTTGGTACATCTTGATGCTTGGTAATATTACCCTGTTGCTTCGTAATGCTAGGCAGTTGCTCGGGAAAAGTGTTAGGATCTTCATTGTAAACAAATCTATTGTAGTCTTCTGGTTCTCTTTTACTTTCAGCGTCATTCTTCTCAGCAAATTCATCAACTCTTACATTTGCACTTTCAATGATTTTGTTAGAAGACTCGTTCAAAAATTTATAAGCTTTTCTCTTAGTAGAATATCCTAGAAATATTCCTTCATCGCCTTTTGAATCAAATTTCCCATTTTTATCATCTTTCAAAATATAGAATCAACTTCCAAATATTCTAAAGTAACTTGCATTAGGTGTGTAACCATACCATAATTCATAAGGTGTCTTGTTTGAATCTTTCTTCAGGTGTACTCGGTTCAATGTGTATACAACATTACTAACAACTTCCCTCCAGTAAACATGTGTAACACTCTTTTCAATCATCAGTGTTCTAGTACAATCCACAATGGATCTATTTCTCCTTTCAACAATCCCATTCTGATGTGGTGTCCTTGGTGCAAATACATATCTCTTAATTCCATCCTCATTACAAAAGTTAGTGAAATAATCATAAATAAATTATCCTCCTCTATCTAATCTTAAACATTTCAGTTCTTTACCACTTTCTTTTCCCACTTTAGCTTTGTACCATTTGAACATCTTAAATGCTTCAGATTTTTCTTTTAAGAATATGTCAGTCATCATTCTAGAATAGTCATCAACAAATAAAATAAAGTATTTGTCGCCATAATAACTTTGTGTTCTCATAGGTTCACATAAGTTGGTATGAACTTTGTGTTCTCTTAAAACTAGATTTTGACATTTTCCCATTTGATAATTCTTGCACATGACATGGTCAGGTTTAGATATGCTTGGTAAGCCTCTTACTTTCCTTTTCTTACCGATCTTAACCATGTTGTCAAAATTCACATGAATTGACCTCTTATGCCACAACCACACATCTTCATTTCTAGCCACCAAACAAGAGATTTCTGCAGAGTCAAGATAGAATAGATTCCCTCTTGATTGTTCTTCTGTGCCGATCAACTTTCATATTTCATCATGGATTTTAGCTTTTTTGTTCTCAAATGCAACTCGGTGACCTGTGTTATTTAACTATGAAACACTCAACATATTATAATTAAGTCCTTTCACCAAATATGTATTCTCACATTTGATCATGTTATTCATCAATATAGTATCTTTTTCTTTCACTTGACAAGGTGTATCATTTCCCATTCTAACAGGTCCACCATTATAATGCTAAAGAAATTCAAATTTGTCTTTATCTCCAGTCATATGATGAGTACAACCACTATCAATAACCCAAACATCATTCTTTCTAACTTTAGAAATAAGTGTTGTTTTAACACACCTTTCATCTTCTTCTGAATCTTCTTTCATAGCTAAAAACATTGTCTCAATATCTTCATCAGTGTCGGTGTGGGTGTCTTCATCTTTATTTTCAACAAGGTAACATGCTTTCTTGCCTTTGTCTTTGTAATCTTGATTACCCCTTCTATCATATTGTTGGTTGCTTCTGTATTTTCAAACATCCTTTATGTCATTAGATCTTTCATTGTTTCTTTCATCATTTTTCTTGTTAGGGCATTTGGCAGCAAAGTGTCCATTTTTTTTACAATTAAAGCATACCAAAGGTAGTTACCTTTATATTTTCATTTACCTTTATGCAATCTTCTAGCCACTAATGATTCAAGTTCATCAAGTTCTCTCTCATCATTGTCACTGTCGCTATCATTTATTATCATGTGTTTGTTACCAGATTTACTAATTTTTAGAGACGACATAAATGCAGACTCAACAGTAGGAACAATACTGTTGTCAAAATTGTTCTGCTCAAATGAAATTAGTCTACCGACTAGACTATCAATTGTGATATTATTTCCATTTATTGCTCTCATTTCATGTATTGCAGAGACTCTAATAGCATAAATATGCAATAAAGTTATGAGAACCTTACTTACAATAGTATCTTCATCAATAACTCCACCTGATCCATGAATAACATTCACAACCTCCCTGATTAGGTTATTGTACTATGATATGTTTTCTCTTTCTTTCATTTTCATGTCATCAAGCTTTCCTCTAAGACTTTCAGATTTAGCTCTTTGCACATTTACATCTCCTCCATCAACCAGTGTGAGTGTGTCCCGCATCTACTTGGCAGTTGTACATGTCTTGACATCCTCTAATTCAACATCAGATAGTGAAGAAGCAAGTTCTATCATCATAGTATTGTTTTCATGTCTTTATCTCAACTGATTAATATTCAAAGGTCCAATAGGTAAGGTGAACTCAGTATCCAAGTATTGCGTGACATCATTTCCAATCCTTGATAATTATAGTCTCATTTTCTCTTCCATGTTGAGAAGTTGTCCTTGTTCAGCTTAGGCACATCTTTCTTATACATCTTGTGATCTTTAGCTTAAGTCCTTGAAAACTTTCCTACTAAGAACTGTATGCTCTCATACCAATTAATAGATAACTAAGAGGGGGTGAATCAGTTAGTGCTAGTTATCCTACAGCCCCAAATACTCCCAGATGTATATAGCAACATTTTCAAACATATAAATTAACTCAGTGAAATATGAACTGTGATCTCAAACTTACTTTCAAATTTATCTTTAAACTTATCTATCGAGTAGCTGTAAATCAATATTGTGATTACCGATCAATGCATATAAAGTAATGTGTAAAGAAAAATAACAATCCAACACATCCATACACATTAACACATAGATTTTATTAACATGGAAACCCTGCTAAGGGAAAAACCACCTGGGACCGGTAACCCAAAATAATTCACTCTTCTGAAGTGAGCTCAGTGAAGAGCCAACCCTGTTAAAGGTTACAATGTACACTGTTAGGTGTGACCTGATTAGAGGATTTATCACTAACAATTCTCCCTTGACCAATCATTCACTACAAGGTCAACAAGAAAACAATCAACATTCATTGAATGTCATAATAAAGTCTATTAAGTTATACTAGGTTAAGAGATTTTTTCTGTAATAATGGTTAAATTGATATAGTAATGATCTAACTCAAATACAACTCTATTTGTAGATTTTCATATCTATGCTAAGTACATAATACCTTTGATCAATAATCACTCCATTCCCTCTGATTCTTCATACTCAGTTTTGCTCGATAAATACTCTTTTTTTGTCACTCGGTGTTGTCTGTAGAATTGCTCAATTTTGTCTTCAACCAGTTTGATCAGTCATGCATGAATTTAATCTCTTCAGCAATATGCATGTGCACATTTGCATGTATGCATGTATGATTCATAATTAATCTCTTGTCTCTTATATAGACATCATAACTCATTTAATTTCCATACTTAGATTTTGTTGCTTGATCTCCATCGTTGATTTTTCCGCTTAAACCTTCTTCGACAGTTGTGTCAAAAACACATTTCAATCTCCTTCGTCCGATCATCTTAAATTTTCATAGTCATTTGATCAACACAACAAACATTATCAATTACCTCAAAATCATAAACAAATGTCAGCTCATAATCTTAGTCAGCTTCGGTTTGTTTTACTTGGTCAATACTGTGATGCATTGGTGATACCTTGCTTGGTTACCAATGTGCTTGGTGTACTATGTTTTCTCGGTGCCCACTATTCTAACTCAGTGTATACACAACTCTTCAATTATCGACCCCATAAACTTTGTTTATTCTAGATCTTCAATCCATAATAGATGTTTGTTACCACAATTGATACTCAAATAAGTTGACATCAATGACAATACATTAACTGATTAATGTCTATCATCGCATCTGTAACTCGGTTGATCGTCAACTAAATGACTTCATACATACAATCAGTTGTAGTTCACCATTCAAGACATGGATTTGTATCCTCAGCTCGAGTGGTTCATGATTTGGATGCTAGCAAGATTATTTTATTTTATGATAGTGGTTGTTGATTAGTGTTCCTAAGGAACATAACAAAGAAGTGAATGGATTATACGAAAGAGATGTTCATGTTGGTTTCTTGGTATTTCACATTGCTTGTTGATGCTTCTTGGCCATGTCCTCTTTGTGTTGATGGATCACATTGGATTATGTGATAGGATTTGGTGAATTTCATGTGTCATGTTGATGTTCTTATGAGTTGTTGGTCAACTTTCTAATTAGGTCCCTGGCTGACCTAGTTGAGATAAATTGATGTAATACATATATATATGTAGTCATTTAGAATTGCGAAAGGATATATGGTGAGAGAGAGTGTGTGAGATGTTGAAGAGAATAGGTAAGAGTAGAATCTGTAATTGAGGCAAAGATTTATTGTACTTCATTGGAACTATTTTAGCACATCAGAGATGTTGTTTGTCAATTCATGAGCTTGGACAGTATGTCCTCTATGATTAAAGATTAGAGATTTCAACAAATCAATGAGCCTTCCTTGAGATTGAGATCCTTGTTGTATTTGAGCAAGGAGCTCTAGGAAGTGTGTTTGAGTGCATGTGAAATCCCATTTTTAATACTCATAACATGGTATAGTACTTTTAAAAGAGTGCATTCATCTCATGGGTTCCATCCCCGCCATATTTTTTTCCCTAACATGGTTTCTACATCAAAATCTCAGTGTTATGTGTTGATTACCATGTTATGATCTTACTTTCATGTTTATCATTCAGATCTAATTTTAAAGTTTATTAGTTGGTTAAAGTTTTTTGATATTGTGGCACAACTGATTCACCCCCCCCTCTACATTGTGTGTTCTCCTTAAGTCCTAACAATTCGTATCAGAGCTAGTGTCCTCTTTGGGAAGTTTGACCACTTGAGGAGAAATGGGATGCCAACCTTTAAGAAGGAGAGTATGGGATTTGATAGAAAAAAATATACTATATGGAAGGACCGTATGATTACACACTTGAGATGTCTTAGTGAAGAACATTGGACTATTACAAAGAAAGATTACAAGTCTCCTATTGATCTTGCTACTGTGACTACTAATGAGAAGAAAGAATTAGAGTATAATATGAGAGAAAAAGAAGCTTTGTAGAGTGCCCTATGTGATGTTGAGTATATAAACATTTTGGGATTAGAAACTGCACATAAAATATGGACAAAGTTGGAGACATTATATGAAGGAGATGAGTTTGTCAAGAAAGCCAAACTAAAAAGTCTAGAAGAAAAATATGAAACATTGAGGATGAGAGAAGATGAGAACATTAATTCCTATGTGAATAAGATCACCAAACTTGTTTGTGGAATCAGATGTGTTGGTGGAACTTTGGATGAGAGTGAGATTGTTTCTAAAATCCTGAGATCCTTGCCTCCTGCTTAAATTCACAAAGTTGTTGCTATTGAAGAAATCAAAACTACGACTACTGTGACAAGAGATACATTGGTTGGTAAGGTAGATTATTTTGAAATGAGAAAATTTGGAGATAGATTTCATAAAGTTGAATATGCATTTAAAGACACTATTTATAAGGATAAGAAAAAATATGACCCTAGTGAAAGTTCATCTAAGCTTGGTAGATATGCTAAGGAATGAGAACAAATTGAGAAAGAAGAAAGAGAGATTGAAGAGCTTGAAGCCCTATTTGCAAAGAAAATGCCAAAGGGAGCTGGTAAGTATGAAGGAAAGTTGCCTTTGAAGTGTTTTTCATGTAATAAGATTGGTCACATTTCTTCTAGATGTCCTAAAAAAGAGCCTAAGCATAAAATAAGAAGTTCAAGCCTAAATATCAGAAGAAGTGTTACTATGTTGCTGATTAAGGAACAACCAATGATGAATCTGAGAAGAGTGAAGATGAGATTGTGTTCATTTTTATCAGAGTTGAAAATCCTATTGAAGAGAGAGCCTTGGTTTTGCATGTGGATAAAAGAGATGATTGAATTATTGATAGTGGATGTTCACATCACATGGCCAAAGACAAAAGTAAAATTATGAAGCTTGAAGACTATGATGTTGGAGTTGTTAGATTTGGTAATAATGCTCCCTATTTGATCAAAGGAAGAGGTTCAATTACACTTGATGGTAATATTAATACTGGTGATGTTTTATATGTTGAAGGTTTAAGTCATAATCTTTTGAGTTTTGGATAGTTAGTTGACAGGGGATGCCTGTTGGAATTAAAGAATGGAATGTGTATAATAATTGGAAGTACTAGAATTGAGATTGCATTAGGTACAAAGATCAGAGGTAATGTATATCATTTGAAAAATTTAGAGAATAAATATTTGATTGCTAAGATTGATGATAGTTGGTTGTGGCACAAGAGATTTTGTCATGTGAACTTTGATAACATTGTGAAGATAAGTATTACAAATGTAATGAGAGATTTGCCTAAATTTTTGAAGTCTGCTAATGCAATGTGTAAGGAATGTCAGTTGAGTAAGCTAACTAAATCTACTTTTAAAAGTAAGACTTATTCTTTGAGTGGATTGTTAGATTTGGTGCATATTGACTTATGTGGTCCTACTAGAACTATAATTTACTGTGGAGATAGATAATTTATCCTATTCATTGATGATTATTCAAGGATGATGTGGGTTATATTTTTGAAGGAAAAATCTCAGGCATTTGACAAATTCAAGATTTTTAGAGCTATGGTTGAGACTGAGATAAGTATGAAGTTGAAATGTATGAGATCTAACAAAGGTGGAGAGTTCACATCTAGAGATTTTGATGCATATTGTGAAGAGCATGGAATAAAGAGACATATATCTTCTCCACAAACCCCACAACAGAATGGAATTGCAGAGAGAAGAAAGAAAACAATCCTTGATACTGCAAGGACTATGATGATTGAAGGGACTGTTTCACATATCTATTTGAGAGAAGATTTTTATTTATACACTAAATTGAGTTCAAATCAAGCATGGTACTCCTTATGAGCTTTGGTATGGTCATATTCCTATTATGAAGTATTTCAGAATCTTTGGAAGCAAATGTTACATTAAGAGAGATGATAATTTAAGAAAAAATGATCCTATAAGTGATGAGGAAATATTTGTTGGCTGGTCTACAAAGAGAAAAGCATACAAATTTTATAATCATAGATTGAGAAATATGATTGAGAGTGCTAATGTGAAAGTGGATGAATGTTTTCAGAAACTAGTTAGATCTTGTAGTTATGAATCAGATGATGAAGAAGAGAGTCAAATTATGCAAGCACTGAATCAGATTCATAATGGATTGGTAGAATAGAATGAAGAAGTTGGAAATGAGGAAGAGTTGGAAACACAAGAGTCAACTACAAATGCAAATCTGAAGACTTTAAGGTATGTAAAGTTAAATCATTCAGATAATCATATTATTGGTGATAGAAACAAAGGTTTTTAGACAAGAGGAAGAGTTGCTAGGAATGAAGTTTGTTTTATTTCTAAGATTGAGTCTAAGGACGTTGATGAAGCTTGTAAAGATGAAAGTTGGATCAAAGCCATGGAAGAAGAATTGGAACATATTGAAAAGAATAAGACATGGATTCTTGTTCCTATACTTGTGGACAAGAATATGATTAGTACTAAATGGGTATTCAGAAACAAATTGAATGAAGACGGTGAAGTGGTTTGGAAAAAAGAAAGACTTTTCTATAACATATATTCACAAATGGAAAGTATTGATTTTGAGGAGACCTTTGCTCCTATTGCAAGAATTGAAGCTGTTAGAATGTTTCAGGCATATGTTACTTACAAAAATTCAAGGTATATCATATGGATGTTAAGTTTGCATTCTTGAATGGAGAGTTGGAAGAATAAGTATACATTAAGCAAATGGATGGTTTTTCCTTGACTGATTAAGATGACATGGTTTACCGATTGAAAAAAATATTTATATGGATTTAAGAAAGCCCCTAGAGCATGGTATGAAAGGTTAGATAAGTATTTATTGAATATTGGTTCTAATAAAGTATGCTAATAGTAACTTGTACTTCAAAGTTTTTAATGATAACATTTTGATTATTGAAGTCTTTGTGGATGATATCATTTTTGGTGGCAATGACAAGTTGAGTGAAGAATTTTTTGATGAGATGTAGAAGGAATTTGAGATGTCTATGATAGGTGAGGTGAAATTATTTCTTAGACTGTAAATCACACAAATAGATAAAGGTATTTTCATCTCTCAGTCTAAGTATGTGAAAGAATTGTTTAAGAAATTTTGTATGGATGATTCAATAGCTTTTGGTACACCTATGATTACTAGTTGTAATTTGGAAAAGATCGATGATACACCTAATGCAAATCATAATAGATAAAAATCAATGATCGGTGGGTTGTTATATTTTGTTACTCTAAATGGGCTTTGAAGGTTGTTATTAGTATCCAAGCACTCAAATGGACAGTCGGCAACAGAGTCACAGACAAACCAGTCGGTATAATCATCGAAGTGCAGAGTTAATTGCGAGCACTGATCACATGCAGAGTTAACCGAGTGTAGTGATTACCGAGTAGACAGACTTTACCGACCAATAGTCTAACCGAGATACACAGTATAACTGAGATACACAGCATAACCATGACACACAGAGACCACCGAGAACTGAGAGACAACATTTTTGAGTGGACCATAGGCCACATAAAAGTTCATAATGGCACATCAATCTAGGTAACAAATTTTTTTTTGACCTAAATAACGATTTACAATGATCAAGGAGAGCATTAATTACATATTCACAATATTAATTATTTATTTCTCCTATGTTTACATGAACAAGGTAAATTTTGTACACCATTGAACTTAGGTTTTGTAAGTTGTTGTAAAACCCTAATTAGGTCAAGGAGTTTTATATGTAATGTTACGATGTCATTTTGTATTGTATGTTGATCAAGTAATGATCAAGTAGCCGCCATACTATGGACATCAGAGTTCAGACAAGGGTTTTAAGACAAGGATTACATTGCAAAATTAAGTTTTTAGAATAGAGGCAAGGCTACTGAGTAGAGTAGAGAAGAAGGTATTATCATTCACATTAAGGTAATAGATTTTATTTCACTTAAAGGATTTGTATCCACAATATAGAGATTGTAATTCATCCAGATCACATAATCTTGTTACTCTCTAACAATTGTAACAATCCTAAAATCTCCTAACAGAGTATACTTAACTATCTTTATAAAAACCTCTTAACCGAGTGCACACATACATTGTGTTGCTAAATCCTCTCACAAGGTAGATCTAATCGATCTTATTGTCACTCCTAACGGGTAAGATCACCACGAGTGATCAATCTTTGTAAGCTTTAACATGCTACTTTATTTACTGCAGTAGTGAAGTTTTGTGGGTCTCATCCCCACTGCAATTTTTACCTTCTAACAAGGGTTTTTTGGAATACCAAATATTAGTGTCATGAGTATTCAAATTTGATGTATGTTTATTGTTTACTTTACATGTATTTACATTTTAGCATTGACATTACATGTTTGGTGTATGTAATCTACTCAGTCGGTTATTACTGAACATTTGGCTACAAAGATTTGTTTAAAAGTTTATAAGGGTATTGATTCACTCCTCCCCTCTCAGTACACACCTCTCCATTATCCCAAAAATTTGTATTAGAGCTAGTTCTCTTGTTTAGAAAGTTTAATCACTGAAGAGAAAAGATCTTACAATGGAAAGGTATACACTTGATAAAACTATTGAAAATCAAAAGCTATAGTTGCAGATCTATGTCAAACAATACAAAGAAGCCAAAGAGAAACTCAGGGAGATGTTGATTAAGATAAAGGACATGGAACTTCGTTGTCATGAAACTGATTATCAGGAAGAAGAGATTCATGACCCATTTGACACATCTAGATTTGAATCTGGTAGCATATCTGATGCATTTGAAGGAATCATATCAAAGCCATCTAAGAGCAATCAACAACTTACTGAACAAGTGAAAGCACTACAAATCGGTCAAGATACTCAAATGGTTACAATGGTTGAAGTCTTGAATGATGCAAAGAAAGATGCACAAGATAGAAACCTGATTGTTGATGACAGAAGACAGATGATTGAAAAGTTACAAGAAAAAGAATATGAGATATTGAGACTTACTAAACATTACTTTGAGATCACCAATCAAGTGGTTGCTATGAATCATGAGGCAAATTGAGTGAATATTGAGATTACTAGAAAAACAGAAGAAATTGGTTCATTGAAAGAAGAGACTGAAAAATTGAGAAATGAGTTGAAGATTCTACAACAACGTAATGAAGTGATTAAGAGATCTAAAGACAGTACTAAGAGAATGGATGAATTTTTGAACTATCAAAGAAGACTGAACAACAATATCAGATTAGGGTATACCGAGTAAGGAGAATCATCAAATCAAGCTAAACAAAGGAATGTATACTCAAACTCGAAGCCTAAGAAGCCTTCTTGCCATCACTGTGGAAAACTAGGCCACACAACAAATGTTTGCAGGAGCAAAGCAAAAGGTATTCCTAGAAACCCTCCTAAATTCAATGGAAATTTCTATAAATGTAATAAGCATGGACATCAAGCACGTGAATGCAAATCCAAGTTGAACAAACCATAGAAGAAACCATACATGGATAAATATTGTCAAAATTGCAACATGCATGACCATACATCACAAGCATGCAGGAATAACACAAAGAAAATCTGGAAGCCTAAAGGACAAGAAAATGTAAATCAACCAAGAAGACAAGGTAATGCTTATTCTTGGGAATACAACACTTGGGGTAGTTGCACTACATGTGGTAAATATGGGAATATAGGAGCAAATTGTATGAGACAATGGCAAACTAAGTCTAGGAATTAGTCAAACTTTGGTATGGCTTGTTCGCACTGTCATAAGGTCAGTCACTTAAGTAGAGATTGTGCAGGCAAAATAAATACTTATGGAAATGGTAACACAATTGAAGAGATCGTGAGGATCAAAAATCAAATGTGGAGGAAAGCATTAAATGATAATGCAAGGAAAAGAACAATAATCGGTGACACCTTATCCGATGGATTAGGTGGTTCCACCGTCTCCACCGGAATAATACAAGCAGGTATGGAACTATGTTTTACAAAAGCTATATCTTACATCAATTCATGTATTCATTGTACAAATGCCAAATTAACATGAATTAAGATGCACTATGGTATTATATTTCTTGATTACTTTGATCTAGTTGAGTCAGTTAATCTGTACTGAGTTAGTAATGTCAGTCGGTGAATATGTGAAAGATAATCAAGTTGTTAAGGCGACCAAGCATTTGGTTCACTCATCGAGCTAAAGTATACTTAGTATTAACTGAGTATATGTTTGTCTACCGAGTAGTTAGTGTATTGTTGGAAAATGGAAGCACTCTATTTTGGACTAGTTTATCCCTCTGAGTAAGTGGTTTGGGGTCATGTCAAGTGCCTTGAATGGGTCTCTGACTTGGATCTAGATTTTCCCCTGTTCTGCCCCATTTCCCACTTCTCTCCGACCTGTTTCTGGAATTTTAACCTGCAAATATGAGATTTTTGACCTTAGGTTCAAATTTGACCTTTATGGGTCAAGGTCAACCTCAAACCTAACCTAGGTCAGAGTTGACCTCGATTCTAACCTAGGGTCTAGATTTCAAGTTTCTGGATGTCAGGCTTCAGAAAGATTTAATTCCCGCTTCCGTGTCGGCTATTTTGGTCTTCGGGGCAACGACTCTTGAAATTATATTTAGTATAGGTCCACTTCTAGGGATATAGGTCTAATTGGAATTTAATTCTCCTGTGTAGGCCTCTCTAGAAGATTTTTCCCTAGATTCATATATAAGGAAGCCTTCTCCTCTTATTTTCTCTAAGACTTGGAACCATAAATCATCAACCAAGCAAGAATGATCAAAGTGAAATCTAAGTGTGAAGAGAAAGATAAGAAGCAATCATCTAATCTCAAGCATCCAAGCATTCAAGCATCTTCAAGAATTTTTAAGGAGATCCATCGGTATCCTTTGAAGGATTCAAGCTCTATGGAGCCCTCTTGTAGAAGATGTATCCATCCACATTCCTCCAAGCTTCTTCCTATTCAAAGATCCATTCAAGATTGGTGTTGAAGATCTAAAAGCAATTGACTTGAGACATCCTACATCCAAAAATCTACATTCTACATCCATTTGATGTATACATACTTATGGATCCACAAATTCAAATCTGCCACAAAGGTTTCTATACAAGCAAGGTGAATTTATTCATTTAATTTGTTTATCCATGCAATTTCAATTCAATTATAAGGTTAATTCCAAAATCTGGGTTTGACCAAGGAAAACCCCTCCCCCCAACAAACAAACCATTTTTCTCGCAGGGACATGTTCAGAATAGTGAAGTAGAGTGCATATCCGGATACCCTTTTCGGCAAACTATCAGGATCCAGAAACAAATTTTATGTCAGACTGTGCATGTCAGAATCAAACTTTATGGGTTAGAATCAGACATTTTGGGTCAAAGGTGATATTCATTTTTGGGTCAAAATCAGACCTGAGCCAAATTCAAAAAAGATTTATGGGTTTTCTTCATCTCTGTGTTTTTGTTCTAGATCTAGTTGCATAATTCTCGAAAACTCAGTACAGACACCTGAAAACAACATTCTTTCGATCTATTGCATTTTG
This sequence comes from Thuja plicata, assembly GCA_018584345.1. Classification (NCBI taxonomy): domain Eukaryota; kingdom Viridiplantae; phylum Streptophyta; class Pinopsida; order Cupressales; family Cupressaceae; genus Thuja; species Thuja plicata. Next base: position 2,773,439 of record MU225578.1, on the reverse strand, counting down.
AGGTTAGTACATGTCTTCAATTCATTTCAATTAAATTTTTAATCTTCCTACATCTATTACACACTCTCTTCTATAAAATGAAATTTAGGGTTCTTCTCTCTATTCCTATCCTTAATAGGTTGAGTCATTTATGCATTCTTTCTTTCTTTGGGGTTAATCAATTTGGATCTTCCCTTTATGAAATTTGGGCTTAAGAGGACAATCTTACCTTCTCCACTATCTCAACAATTAATAATAAAAATACATTCAATTACTACCCCAAATCATTATTTAATCTTACATTCTAATAAACCTTCCATTTTCTTATATTACAGTTGGTAAAGAGCATTTATTGCACTGACTAAAGTTATTTGGTATAAATTTATGGGTTGTGAACTCATTTGTTCACACAGTGATTAGAGAACAGAGAAATAGAAAGTGAATACATAGAAAAGCACTTTGAAGTATTTTGTAGAGTTTTTGAGCTTATTTAGAGCAGTTGAAGGCTATAACTTGCACGCATTTGCACTTACCAAGTTATTTCGAGTACTTTTGTGGAAGCCCTAACTAGAAATCAATGATGTACTCATCTCAATCTATGAAGGCAAAGATGGAGAAAGAGAAAAAGATAATTCTTGTTAAGAATTCCACTTGCACAAAGCCAAACTAAAAGATACATCCTCAGGTTGCAACCCAACCTGATGATAAAGGCGCGTTCTCTATGATACTACGTAGGGTTCTGTTAGTTCAAGATGTGCGAGCATACATTCACTACAGGATCAGTAAAATAGGGGATTTTAAGCTTATATCGACTTACCAGTCACTTTGCACAGATGGAAAGCCAAAATATGATCATAAGCATCTGGAAGTGAAATGGTTAACCAATGCCCTAAATTTCCCGGAGGTATTTAGAATCGAATGGATACGCATTATTTTGAGCTACATTCACGATGGAAAGCTTTGGCTGGATGAGTCAAAAAATATCAACAAAGATGTTATTCATGCAATAACCAGGTATCCTACATCAAACAAATAAAAATCCCTAAGGCACCCACCCAGAATTGATATTGAAAAGCTTACAGGAGCCGAGTGGGATGGTAGAGGTCTATGGATCAATTTCATTAGTGATCTTGAACTAAGGTTTGGTGCTTATGTTATTGGATACAGGATCTCCCAGTCAAGCAAACCAAACAACGTTGCATGTGGAGCTATTGATATTGGATACAAGATTGTAAAGAAGGGTTTACAACTTGACCTAGCTGAGCTGTTATAGAGACAACTTGAAGAGAAGATGAGAATAATCATATCAGCCAAATCTAACACATGTAAGTTTGGTTCACTCTTGTTATGTACATTCTTCTACTTGCAAAACTTTTTTTCCCTTTGTCGGTAATGTGAAATGGAAGACAAACCGACTGATTACACTGCAAATCGGTCACTATATTACAAGTCTATGGACAAATTTTGAACCTATTATGAATGAGTATTTTGCTAAGTTCAAAGCTAGAATGGAAAAGAGATCCAGGATACCAATGCAATTGGTAGAAAAATACAAAGATGATATCTATTTTGTAGTTGACGCTGATACTACTCTTATCAAGGCAGTACAACCGAGGATAACATGGCTACCTCCTATGGAATATGAATTAGACATTGAAATAGATTCAAAATCAATAGAGAATTTGTTAAACGAACCAGTTGACAAATCTGCCATGAGATTTGGCTCATATGACGAAGCCAAGACCAAAATATCAATTGGTCTACAAATTGAAAAGATGGGTAGGAAGAAGACCAGAATTGTAAAGACTTTAAAAATAAAATTTGCAATCACCGATGAAGAACCAGATAAGTCAGTTGATGATACTGAGGAGCAGACCTTAGTTGGTAAAGATGATGAACCCGAACAAGATGTTGAGGCCACTGAGTCTAATGAAGCACAAGTTAAGACACCTAAGGCCAAAAAGAGCAAAGGCATAAAGACTAAGTCTCCACCAAGGACAAGATCACAATTAGTGACAACATATTCACCACCTTTAAAGAAAGGAGATGCTAAGATAACCAGGCCATCACCAAAATTCACCTATCAAACAAGGAAACCGAAAACCACAACACCGAGACAGAGAAAAAAATATGTGAGGAATAAGGATGACAAGGATGATTCTGATGACAATCCTGATCAATTTAAGGTTATGCAGAACAAAGAACCACAAAATATTGATGAAAGTGTAGAGGCAATCAGAAAAACCAAGCGGTTAGGACATCCTAAGGTACACACATATGCAAATCTGACTACCGAGTATAAAGATAAACTTGAAGAAGCTATCATAGGTATGATGATCAATTTCAAACAAGTCCCTGTTGAATTTTCTACTTACATTCCCTCTGAATTATATGATAAGATATTAGCTCGATGGACATATGCACTCAACACCGAGAAATAGATGAGAGAGGCAAATCTCACTCTAATTAAAGTTGATTGTACAGTAGATAAAATTGATGATATTATGTAGCAGTGTGCCAAGAAATTTACTAAGTAAGCACAAACATTGAATATCCTACAAGGAAATTTGAAGGAAGTGGATGAAAAGAGCACCCGAATATGGAACAAACTATTGAATCCACCCGAGGATACCAAGGAAACAAAGGACATTGCATCTACAATCGATACCGAGGGACATCAACCAAGTACAGAACCAATAACAATTGATGATGCCATAGTTGACAATGTACTAGATGGTATTCTGGCACTATTGACTAATCTAGGACATCCAGAGATCATAATTAATGATTAAACTGAAGGTGATCCTGATGATAAGGCAAAAGAAGATGAGATAGTTGGGGCTACCAAGACCATAGATAAAAAAGATACAATAGAGGTCGCCCGAGTAATGGTACCAGGCAATCTGCCTATTCTAGTATATGTTATTGATATAGAGAATGAAGCACAAAAGCCTACACCCAAGAAGGTTACAAACATAACTTGAAGACTAGGGTGATACACAAGGTAAAGAGACCGAGCATAGCGGTGGGACAACACAAGGTGATGCACCTAAAGATACCACTGATGCAACAAAAAAAGGTGAAGGTAACATAGAAACAACGACCCTAGATACTTCTACTACTGACACCAGGTCAGTTACCGAGGCACCTTCCCAAGTCATCACACCAAGCGAGCCAACAAAGCAAGAAACTGAGAAAAAGGCTCAACTAGCATTGACATTATCTCCATCATCAAGCACAAAATAGAAAATAAAGAAGATAAAGAAGAAAGGGAGAAAGGGTCCCATGACACTTGATGAAATCATTGACATTCCTGATTGTGATCCATGAACACTTGACCCTAACGCTTTGACGAGGTATGGTGAAATATGCACCCAAAAAGCAACACAGGATAAGCTGAGGCAAGAACATAAAAGTGCACAGGTGCTAGAGACCACTGAGGAGATACTAATGAAAGCTTTTCTAGATGTGAACATAGATGAATCAACTCCCATTCTTGATCAACTTGCACTACTCACCGAGGCAATAAATAGTCCAAATATTGATGCCAAGCAGAAATTGGAAGAGAGAGAAGAAAAGAAGATACAATACAAGGTTACTGAGAAAATCAGCCATGCAGTGGTAGTAAACAAGGAAAATCTGTTAGAATTTGTAAATGGTTTAGAAACTCTTATATCTGAAGCCATTACAATTCTACAATAGTTATGCACTTTAGATCACTTCACTACCAAGCTTAGTGAAAAGATGAAGACATTAGATAACGATCTAAAAGATAGTGCTACAAGTCTTTCAACTGAGAAACATACATTATAGATGCATTACACTAAAGTTCTACAAACACAGCAGTTGAGACTTGATCTGAAAAAGGAAGAGGACAAAATCAGAGAACAGGTAACCGAGCTACAGACTACATTACACCGCATTTGGTTATGATGCAGAAACACGTGACATTGGCAAAGATCCTGATTACCACCATAGAACTATCAGTCATAGAGAGCATATATGATATGCATGCTCAGTTAAACCTAGAGTTGTTGACCCTTGAACATCTAAAGGAGGAATGTGAGAAGCTAATGGAAAATCTTAAGCAAGTCCATCCCAACATTTTTGACCAATTGTATTTTTTATTCTTTTTGTCATTATTTTCAAAGAGGGGGAACATATATGTACATATGTATATAAGGGAAGCATATGTATATACTGAGCATGTACAAAGGGGAGTCACTATGTATAATTACTATGTATAAGTTGCCATGTGTATACTACATCTACATATACAAGTTTTTTATACTAATGCCAAAGGGGGAGAATGTTACTCCAAATGAGCTTTGAAGGTTGTCATTAGTATCCAAGCACTCAAATGGACAGTCGGTAATAGAGTCACAGATAGAACAGTCAGTATAATCACCGAAGTGCAGAGTTAACCAAGAGCATTGATCACGCACAGAGTTAACCAAGTACAGTGATGACCGAGCATACATACTTTACCGAGTAGTAGTCTAACTGAGATACAATATAACCAAAATACACAACATAACCAAGACACACAGAGAACACCAAGCACTGAGAGACAATATTTATCAAGTGGACCAAAGTCCACATAAAATTTTGTAATGACACATCAATCTAGGTAACAAACTTTTTTCCGACCTGGATAACGGTTTACAATGATCAAGGAGAACATTAATTACAGATTCAAAACATTAATTGTTTATTTCTCCCGTGTTTAGATGATCAAGGTAAATTTTTTGCATTGTTGATCTTAGGTTTTGTAAGTTATTGTAAAACCCTAATTAGGTCAAGGAGTTTTATATGTAACGTTACAATGCCATTTTGTATTGTATGTTAATCAAGTAATGATCAAGTAACCGCCATACTATGGACATCAAAGTTTAGACAAGGGCTTTATGACAAGGATTACATTGCAGAATTAAGTTTTCAAAATAGAGGCAAGGCTACCGAGCAGAGCAGAGCATAAGGTATATTCATTCACATTAAGGTGATAGATTTTATTTCACTTAAAGGATCTATATCCACAATATAGAGATTGTAATTCATTCAAATCGCACAATCTTGTTACTCTCTAACAATTGTAATAATCATGAAATCTCCTAATAGAGTAGACTTAACCGTCTTTGTAAAAATATCTTAATCGAGTGCACACATACATTGTGTTTCTAAATCCTCTCACAGGGTAGATCTAATCGATCTTATTGTTACTCCTAACATGGTTAGATCACCATAAGTGATCAATCTCTGTAAGCTTTAACATGCTACTTTATTTACTGCAATTGTGAAGTTTTGTGGGTCTCATCCCCACTGCAGTTTTTACCTTCTAACAGGGGTTTTATGTGATACCAAATATTAGTGTCACGAGTATTCGAATTTGATGTATGTTTATTGTTTACTTTACATGCATTTACATTTTAGCATTTGGTGTATGTAATCTACTAAGTTGGTTATTACTGAACATTTGGCTACAAATATTTGTTGAAAAAGTTTATAAGGGTATTGATTCATCCCTCCCCTCTCAGTACACACCTCTCCATTATCCCAAAAACATTTGACACATACTAGACCAAACATTATGAATGTTGTTTTCATTGTTACTAGATTTTAAGCAAAACCAAATGAATCACATATTGCTGTTGTTAAGAGGATATTTAGATACTTGAAGGGCACAACTGATTATGGCTTATGGTATGGTAAATATGATGATTTCACATTAAGTGCATGTACTGGTGCAAATTGGGAAGGTAATGTGGATGACAAAAAAATTACTAGTGGTGGAGCATTTCTCTTAGATAAGAGATTAGTTTCATAGGCAAGTAAGAAACAAAATTGTATATCACAATCTACGATTGAAGTTGAGTATGTTGTTTATGTTGTTAATTGTACACAAGTGGTATGTATGAAGCAAATGTTGAAAGATATCATAGTGACTATTAATGAGCCTATTGCTATCTATTGGGACAATTCAAGTGTGGTATCTTTTCAAAAGAGTTTACCTACTGCTTCTATAGTGCCTCTTGCCTCCTCAAGCTGCTCAATTTCCATTTCCACTATCCACTTTTCCATAAGATCAATTTCTACTCTTACTTCATCTTCCTTTAGATCTCCATCATGAATTGCTTCTTTGTCTACCTTTCCTTGGTCTGATTTATCATGAGTTTAATTTGACCTATGATTTTTAGTATCTCTATGCAACGTTCAAATCCTCATTTTCATCTTTAGTTACAATTGCATTATAATTCATTACACCAGGTATGTCTTCCTCATCATCACTTGTAGAAAGTGAAATAGGTACACTTGAGATAAAGACATCTAGTTCCACATTTAAAGTATGAGAACTTGAAGATTCATGCATTTTCTTTTTATGCTTTTGAGATGGTTCTTCATATTGATTCATGAACAATATTTTTCTTATCACTTTCTTAGTTTATGTTACAACTTCAACAATCTTTCCACTCATAATAAGGTTTATCCTTGTTTTGGTCAACAATTCCTTCTTAGCTTCTTCAAGAAGTATTTTCATTTCATCTATTGATATAACCAGACATAGTCTGGTTATGACTTCCTCTCTGATTCTTTTGTCTTCTTCTAAATCAATTAGTATTCTTGTCTCAAGTTTTGAAAATAGATTATCAGGGATTTCCCCTTTGATATCAACACAAGCTCTATTGTATTTGTTTAGATATGATATTGTTCCTTCCTCTAATTTCTTATTCTCTTCTTCATCACATCTATGACAATATTTATTCAACTATACTAAAATTCTATACACAGTTAGCTTCTTCAACACATCATCCACAATAAATTATGGCTTACCAATAACAACTTGTTTAGGTATCTTACCGATCACAACTTTAGCTACTTTAGTTCCTTTGATTCTTAACTTCTTCTTTGAATCATCTGAATCAGTGGATTCATTCGAGTCATCAAACTTTGCCCTCTTTTGTGGTCCTTTTATCTTTAACTTTCCCCTTTTGCTTGTTGATTCATAAACCACCTTTCATTTGACTAATTTAGGCATAGTAGCCTTTGGTGTAGGCATCCTAATCTCTGATTTAACTACTGTCACCTTCTCTGATGGACTCATTGATGCCTTTACTAAACTCCTATTAGATCTTTTGTAGAGTATGTACGATGGAGGTGCATCATCATCTATACTAATAGACTCGTCTGCTTTTTATTTCTTCATGGTTCCTTCTAGCTTTTGGCATTTTCTCTTTAGTGAAACCCATAGTTTCAACTTATTTTCTCACTTTTCTCTTCGTGGTTAGATTTTATAGCTTTAGATGTATTTCCATACTCTTATCCTTGTAGGTACCGAACCTCTTTTCATTTGTGTCTATTGGTTTACTCAACACGTCTTTCATATATGCTTCAAGTATATCAGAATCTACCTCATAACCCATATGCATGATCCAATAATTCCTTGGGTCAGCTGCCTCCATAGGAAAATCATTTGTCTCAACCATGAAATAAACCGTGTCTTCATATTTCTCCACAATCTCCCTCAAAATTCTATGTTTGCACTACATCTCCTTCTAAAAGGTTTTGAAATATCCTCATAGCTTCTCTGTCACTAATTTATGATTCTGCATAATATGGTACCAACTTATTTGTATAGCCACTGGTGTGTCTTTCTTCCATGTGATGTTACCAATCCTTGGAAAGTAATTCATGAAGTAGAATAATATGTGTATAATCAATGATCCATATTTAAATATTTATTTTTGGTCCTTCTTTATCTTTCCCAAATTCTCCATAAGTTGCATTCTCAGAATCTCACATATATCATATTCAACCTTCTCCTTAACCATTCGGTATGTAGTGTGAATTATGGTTGTAGAGATAGAATTTTCTCTACTTGAGTGATAGAATTTGTATCCTAGAGCCATTGAAACAAATTTTACATTAGGTTGTCTGATTTTTTGGCTATCATAGCCCTCTTATCCCATTTTGAATCAGTTATGTTTGTCACTAAGTCCTTCTTTATATTCCTTAAGGTGGGAACTTCTCCATTAGCATTGAAACCACTCACTGCTTCAAATACATCCTTAGTGAATTTTTAAGGCCTATCTAACTAGATAAATTGATCATGTATTATGTTGAGAACAATCCTAATACATTCTAGTTCATCAAAGACATTAAACTTAACAACCCGAGCCAACTTTATTGTGTCTACAGTATTGAATTCATCTTTCAATTGACCATTCTCACATAGGGATTCATACATCTTAAGTATTAAATAATCGCCCAACTCCTCAAAATTGCAGTGAATGTATGCCCTAAGGTCTTCTACATGCAATACTCCATGAGGCACATGAGAAAAAGCTTCGACAGGGTCATCTTACATGGATTTATGTAGGCATTTATTGAATTCAGGCCGTATTCTATCCTTTATATCAACTACCATAGGTGAATCCATAGTTACTAATCAAATTTATCAAGTCGTGAAGTGATAAATACCTTTTTACAATGACGAAAAGGGTTTGCAAGTTCAATCTTTGAAAATGCTTCAATCTCTTCTCAAATTTCTTTCAATCTCTCTACAAGCCCATTCTCTAGATAATACAGTGCCAAATGATGTCACAATATGCCCTTTTAATACTTTTCATGCCTCAAAAATAAATTTCAATAAATGTGTCGAACCCTAGATTCATAAAGCTGCATATAACCAGTGATCAATATTCTATCTACGATCCTTAAGATCCAATCACAATCCATCAAAAGTAATTCCAATATGATTAAAATTCAATTCTTCATCTGCCTTTATAGATCAAATCTTCTGATCCTTCGAATTCAAGTGTATGGAAAGGTTTTTAGTAAATGCTCCCCTTAGTTACTTGACCTAATTAGTTTGTTGATGAAATATTCACACCAGAATATGATGCGATCTAACCAGCAACATCTATTAGCTCTTTACTAACCCATATCTTGCTCATTTCCTTCTGAACTTCATAAAAATCAATCATTTTCTTTCATTTATCATTCTGCACACTGTTCTTTCTACTGAACCTCCTACATTGTTGTATATGCAATTCCTTGCAATATGACTATAATTTTTGCAATTGAAACATATCACATTTCTATACCCTGTGTTTGTTGGATTTATCTTTAATCTGCACTACTTTGCAATGTATCAAAACTTGTTGCATTTGTAATAGGTTATGTTCCTCTGGCTCACAAAATTATTCACCTTTGATATGAATTCATTTGATTTTGTGTACATATTTGTAGCAAGTGTAACAATAACCAAAAAACAATGTAGCATTAGGTCTCCTTCTGCACTCCTTCGCTCTATGACCAAATTTGTTACATTACATGAAAGCATCTTCCATTGAAATTTGTTTGCCTCATAGGTGTCTTCTTATTTCTTGGTGAATTGATTTTCTCACCTAATCCAGGACTTTCTCCCTTCTCAAAACCAAGTCCTTGTGAATTTCCCTTTGGTCCTTGACTCTCAAGCTATGCATCAAGCTTCGTTGAACTAGATTTGAACTTTTATTTGAATTCATTAACTACAACAAGTTCACTCCTAAGAAATTCATTGACTCTTTCAAGTTCCTGGTCATTATGTCTAGATTCCTAAAGATTGATCTGTAATTATCCAATTTCACCATTCAGTCTATAACATTCTTTAGTTTTGTCCTTCAGGGTTTGCTCAATATTTTCTTGGTCATCTTTATTACCACAATTTCATGCTTCATATTATCTCTTTCTTTTGTGATTTGTTCACATTCATCTAATTTTTGTTTCAAGGATTTTTAATCATCTTTATACTTCAATTGATCAATAAGATCTTTGCTCTTATCTATGGATTTGTTCAATTGTTCCTGTAGATTCTTAATGAAACTTTCAGCATCCTTGAGCTTCTTTTCAAACTCCAAGTTATGAGCATTTGATTTGTTAAGATATTCAAGTGCAACCAAGAGTTGTCTCTGAGCACTTCTAGAAATTATCAGATTTTCCATCAGGACCTTCCTCAAGTGGTTAGACTTCTTCCAAGGACCAAAGCTCTGATACCAATCTTTAGGATTGAGAAACACTAAGAGGGGGGGGGGGGGGGGCGNGGGCATGAATCAATTTTATAGCATTTATAACCTTTCTAACTTGATTGCATAACCATAAAACAAAATTAATGAATAGTAAACAACTGAAACAAATTCAAAGCATCCACAACATCATAACACCATGATTTTTATCATGGAAACTCAGTAAAGGGAAAAACCACGGTGGGGATGGAACCCATGATTTTATTTTTTTCAAAATAAGATACCCTATTAAAGGTTTAATACATGCGGGGAATGCACATGCATTTAGGTTTACAACCTAGAGCTTACTACTCAATTTACAAAATAAATATACAACCCTTAGAGGCCCACTGCCATACAATATGATTCTTCTATAAAAGGTGAACTAATAAATATCATCAACAACGCCTATACAGTTCCATTAAGAACAATACATCTGCTTATCGAATAGCCAAAAATCTATTATCTGATCCAACATTCATACACAACATATTATATCCAACCATTTCCATGAAATTTCCACAAAAACTCAATCTTATATTCTCAATAGAAAAGTATAATAAGTTAACTTGTCGACTTTAAGAAAAAAACATGTAACATGTAGATCCTCGATCAAAAAATTATTCAAACCTTCATGATAACCTTGACCAAAGCATATATAAAATCTAATGTGTCAGATCTACCAATAATTACTCTCACACTAATTGGATCATCGATATGGTAGGATTGTTGATCGATCCAACAAGTAACTATCACTGTTCCTTACACTTCTATGTATGCTTGATACTCATAAATATATATCTTCAACAAATGTCACCATGAACCAATGTGATCATAGATATAGATAGGATATGACCTGTAGAAGCCCCTGCTAACTTTGCACTTCATAACTCATTCACATCTGTCCATACCGATCATTTTATCGATCCTTTTATATTGTTCTTGTTCTTCCATACTTTGCCAATTTTGCATTCTGACCTTTGGTATTACCAAAAACTATTAGTTAATCATAAGAGACATATGTAGTTGCCATAAATGACAATATACAACTCATCATATCAGTGTCTCTTGCCAACATAAGCTCACACACGTAATTTGGCATATCAAGGTGATAAATGTATAACCTCACACACATTTCATTAATTACATATGCATTAAAAGTTGTTGGAGTTTTTGAGAGACATTAATTTCTATTTTAGAGTGGTGACTGACATTCCTTTCGTCGAGTGTATGTTTTTGGGAATTTTGTTTTCTTTTAAAATTTGTATCTATTGTTGCAGTGTGGAGGTGGTGCAAGGACATATGGAAGCAAATTTATCTTTCAAATACCTAAAGCAACAAATGACATTTTGGGGCCCTGTTTCTTAGCAAAGGTTGAAGAATGTGTTCACAACAAGAGACCCATGCTTCTTGATTTCGGTCAAGGCTGATGCAGAGGGTTTGACAATCTAGAGCCTTTCCTCTCTCCTAGGTGCTTGTTTGACCAAACCAACCATCCAATGGTTTTTATTTGTTGGATCTTCCACCAATTAGGATCTCCAAGACCCTCTCCA
>MU225578.1:2729319-2744973 GCA_018584345.1 Thuja plicata | reverse complement strand
CCAAACTTACAAGTGTTTGTCCTTGATGACCTTATGGTGTTCATGTTCTCCTCAAGTTGAGTTAACAATATTTCTGCAAGATCCATCTTCTTTCCTTCTTTGATGATCTTGTAGGTTGTGCTCATAGCAGTGCTTGCTAAGTTGTTCATTCTGCTGGCCTGAAAGATTTTATATCCTATCACACATGCACCAAAATTAAGTTCCTCGTCAGTGATGTTGTTAACCTTGAGACCTCTTTTGTCTGATTTCGCACCTGTCAACTTTTCTACTTCCTTCAAGGATGGGTGCTTGTGACCTTTTGGCTTGTCGGTTGTGGGATATCTAGTAACCGTATGAATAACATCTTTTTTTATTCGTTTAGGCTCATCAAGCCACAATGTTTGGTTATGCATTCTGCTAAGAACTATCTGTATCCATTCGATCTTAAAAACCTTAGGAAAGTGTAATGCATTTGTCAGACCTTTCACTTCCAGATGGTTGTGTTGTTCTTTCAGGTTTCCAGTTTCATCACATAGTGCCTTATAGGAATTATCTAGATCTAGATCTCCTAATTCTAAGATTTTGCAATGTATATAGGACCCTACATCCTCTACCAACAAAACCATAGGTTGGATTATGGAGAATGCTCCAGAATCATTGGGTTGCAATGCAATTTCTGGGTGTAACTTGTATTTAGGTTATGTTACCCAAATTTTTCACATGCGGGATAGTAGTCATTAAAATTAAAAATTTGCATAAAGAAACATCTCTTTGACATTATTGTTCAACCAATGCAAAAGAACTACATTGCTATTACATTCATATTATTAGATTATATTTGTGCTCTAAGTTTTGATCAAATTTACACTTTCAGATTCATAAATGATCATTACATTGTGCATTAAAAAATGAATGTAGTAAACAAGTGTTTCTTTAAGGTTACATCTTCCATAATGAAATTCAGATGACATATGCAGAAAAGAAAGTAAAAGAGAAGCATGATGAAGTCTAGGGATCTATGTATTGCCTTTGAGAGGTCTTCTAGTTTCAGGAGTTGTTCATTTGAGGTCTTCATGTCTAGGTCTTGTCTTTGTCTATCCTGCATCCTAGGTCTCCTATTGTTCCTGTATCCTACATCATGGTGTGTAAGAGATATTAGATCCAATTGGATCTAAGCAATACATAAATGCCTGAAAGCATCATACATCAGTCAAGCTTCCTGAACTACATATTTACTAAGGATATCAATGCAATAGAAAGGTATGCATTTGCATTGACAGGATAATAACATAAAAAAGACATATCTTTATGAAATCACATGCTATATTTAAAAGATGTAGTGAGTGTCACGAGCCCGTGCTCAAACTTCACTAACATGTGCGAGTGTTCAAACTATACAAGACAAGTTATGTGTGTGCAAGAGAGAAAAGAGATGCAAAACAGGTTGAGATGCTATTGAAAGTGCCAAAGTTACAAACAGTCAAGTTCAAATCACAGAGTGCAGTTTCATGAATACTGGTACAATATATCTTTGCTGATTCAAAAGTACAAATTCAACAATATCACTGATTATTGCTGATTGCAGAAAGAATGTTATAGAATTGTGTTTTAAAAGTATCATAAGATGTTTACCAAAATGTGTGTTTGAGTGTCACGGGCCCGTGCTCGAACTTCATTGATAATAAACAAACATTTTATATGTTATTGCATTCCTTTTAAAGAATTGAAATTTAGCATCAAAGGAGAATTGTATTTAAATATCTGGTAATTTGTGCCATGACTATACCAGTTTTAATGAGAATTTTGAGAACTTGGTTTCAAATAATGCATAGGTGACTGATGTATAACAGTGACAGTGACTGGGTTATCAAGATCACAATTAAGAATGAGGAATTTTTCAACATACAATATGACTGGTGTTTTGGGTTAAAGCAAAGTATAGCAACAGTGTGTTGACAGTGAGATGTGCTTTGAGTTCATTTATCAGGCTGTAAGATTAATGCTTTTCTACAGATTTACAAAGTCTAAATATATCTACAGCCAAGCTTTGGTAGTGGCAATGTTGACAGTGAAGAACAAAGAAACAAAGACATAAGGATGTTCTAAGATTGCTAACCATCACAGTTCGAGCCTTGCTAAGATAACTGAAGGAAATGGCCATGTGGGTATTTAAATAAAGTTCATTTTTATGCTACAATGGCAGTTCCAGACAACAGATTTACAAAGAAATCATGAAAAAGAACAACAACAACCATGGTGGTATATCTTTTAAAGGTCGTGGTTCTAAATATGCAGTGAAGGCCAAGTTCTTTTGTGCACAATAGTTCACTATTATTCCCAAATGAACATCATACATCAACATAAAGCCCGAGCTCAACTCTTAAAGACACAAAGACAACTTATGACAACATTCTGGCAAGAAATCATGGGAAAAAATGACAGCATGATCATGGAGTGACAACAAAGATGCTTCCAGTCAAAGAAATGACAGTTTGCAGATGTTTTGTATTTTCTTCTAAATCTAAGAAAAGGCCATGTGGGTATTTCAACTTCATTGATATTTATCCAATACATTGTGCAATAGTCATAAAAGACTAACCTACAGATTTCTACAGAGCAGGACTTCAATGAAAGCTATGGAATGTAAACTGCAGATACAAATCAAAGAGAAGATAGATAAAAACACTTATCTGGAGTTTGTTAGCAACTTCCAGTTAAGGAATTTGAGCTCTATTTTCAAGCTCCAGTTAAGAGTTTGCGGTGTTATCAAAAGGCAGCTCCCAGTCAAGTACAAGTCATCATGTATTGACTCCAGTCAAGAACATGTGGTGAGAATCCGAGCCTAGAAGAACGCCATGTATTATGGCAGGAAGATAACCATGGCGAGCTCCAGATCAAATACAGAGAGCACCAAAGATGTAACAGGCAGTGCCATTTATTATGGCATTGAGCTCGAGATACACTGGAAGCCGCGAGGATGCAAAGTAGAGCCCGAGCTCTTCTCACCCTAGAGTCACAAACAAGTAGTAAACTCTAGATAAGCATGAGTTCAACTGCAGAATGGATGCATAAGTAACGCCATACATTATGGCATAATGATACCAGCAGAGTACAAGTTCACTATGAGAGGAGACCTCCCATTTTTGCAAAGAACTAGAGATGAAATGTGTGGCAGCGGCTCAAAACCTAAGTCCCTCTCCATAAGAATGTGAAAATATAAAAAATGAAGAGCAAATGAGATAAAATGAAAAGCCTTTGTAAGTTTTAATAAAAATTTGGAGTCCATAATGCATGGAGTATATAAAGCCATCTTTTAAACACATGCCTTATAATAAAATAGATATATTTTAAGTTAGGGTCATGTTGATCTAAATTCAAAGTGCATGTTAGGCCTTTGATTTAAGTTAACTTATGCACTTCAAGTTAGGATTTGATAAGTGGAGTTAGCACTTTTCAATATTCTTTAATGTAATAAGATCTTTTTGAGAGGGAGTGTTAAAAATTAAGGCTTAGGTTTTTGGCATCATGCATGCCTTAAATTTAGGGAGAGCTATTTTTTTAAGAAAAATCTTTTTAGGGGCACTAGTCATTTTCGAAATTAGCCTCAAGGGCTTAATTTTTGGCATCAATTATGCCTTAAAACTAGGGATTGAGCTAAAATTTTGGGAGGTTGATTTGTAGGCATTGTTTAGGCCTTTGATTTTGGATGATCTATCTGTCTTTGGGGGGTTTTGGAGGGAGATCTCATTTTCGAGATAAGCCATGTGGGCTATTTAGTGGACCTTTTACTTTATGTTGAGGGGTTCAAAATTTAGAAAAGAGGTGCTTTCAGTGAACTGCTTGTTCCTGTAGATCTTTTTTTATGCAATTTGTATCCATTGGATTGTAGTTTTTGGAGAGAAGGCATATAGTGAACTTTTTGTTCCTAGATGTTTTGGAGTTCATTTTGTAATCCATTCTGTCAGATTTTGGTGTGAAATAAAATAGATTTTTGATTGGCTCATACATTTGGAGTTTTCATTCTATGATCCCGTTTTCATCTTTCTTTGCAAGTGTTATTTTTCAAAACCTTGTATGGAAAATGTATGTTTGCTAATCATTTGAGCTATTTGTGGTTTAACCCTAGTAGTGAAATCTATTAGCCTATATGTTGAACATGGATTCAAAGTGTTAAGCCTTTGATATATGAGTTGCAGATATTGTCTTATCTTTCCATCAAAAGTCTGAATTCATTCCTGGTGTATCACCCCTATCTATTTTCAGTTTTAAAGTTTCTTTTTTCCCTTTCCCTACTAAGTTACAAATCAAGAGGTGATATCCCAAATTAGATAGGAACCGACCTAGAATCCGGAGACTGCTTCTCAGACATAGTCTACCTATAGCTAGAGAAGGTTTCCATTGTTAGGATGGAATTGTTCTGTAACCCTAATTCCTGATTTAGGGTGACAATTCTAAGCCTGAACAAGTTCAACACAAGTACTATTGCTAATAAGATTAATCATTTTCTTCTTATCCTCTTTCAATTTTGTTGTTCTTGAAGTAGATGCCATCGTATTTTAAAATTTAGGGTTTTCCGTAATTTAAACAGTGTGATCGGTGATTGTAGGTACTTACTAAATCTTTGTGATTGCTCATGAATCTTTTGACTCATGTTTGAATCTTGCTAAGGTCGCACTTCAATCTGTTCTTCAATTGCTCTGCTTTGTTGCTCAAAAATTGCGGGTGCAAAATGAGTTCTTTCGTCGTGCTTTTATAACTTTTGTGCCCTAAGTTATCATTAATGCCCAACAACTTGTCGGTATACAAAGTTTGAGTTTGTCAGTTTAGGCATAAATAACATCGTCGGTGTAGGCACAAAGTTTCAGGGTAGCTAGCAGCTTTGGTGATTTCACCGATGATTGTTGGTAAAATGGTGATGACAACTTCTATCGGCTCAAAGATCACCGATGTCTGTCGATTACACTTAGCGACTTGGCTTTTGTGTAATGCCTGATACATTTCGGTAAGTAGTATCAACTTTACTCTGCGTGTTCACCGATGCTTATTTGTACCCATTTACCAATGGAATTATTTTTTAATAACATTACAAGTAACAATATAGTGCATCTTCAATAATGCTAATTTTGTCAATATAATCAATGTGTAATGGAACTGATGCATAATATAACTTGTCATAATGCAGTTGCATACTTACTTGTGTAGCTTAGTTGGGAATCATGACACCACCAGTTCCATTGGATGGGGTGTCATCATTTGCATTGCTTGTTCCAACACCTTCTGTGTTTGTGGCTTTTATCCACATCTTGTTTCTCATCTTCTTGATGTCATCAATGGTGTTTCCATTGGGATAAGTGCCTGTGTATGTCAGTCAGTCTTTGCAATCTTTTATCACATGTCCAACCTTATGACAATGTAAACATGCCATACCTAGATTGGTCCATCCTCTTGGTCTTCTAGTCCATTTTCTCATACAGTTGGCAAAAATGTGACCATATCTTCCACATGATGTGCAGTTTACCCATGTGTTATAGTCCTAAACATGTGAGTTACCGATTCTTGTCGCTTTGTAGCCATTATCAGGTTCTTTTGGTGTCCATGCCTTTTTGTTCTTTTTCCAGCACTCCTGATGTGTATGTCCATTCATTTTGCAGGTAGGACAATACTTGTCCATGTAGGTTTCCTTCTATGGATTTGTCACCTTGGATTTGCATTCATGTGCCTTGTGTCCTTTCTTGTGACATTTATAACAATTACCAATGAAAGTAGATTGTGATTGAGGAATACCTTTCATTTTGTTTCTGCAAATGTTTGAGGTGTGGCCTGGTTTTCCACAGTGATTGCGTGACAACTTCTTGGTTCTTGGAGTTGCATAAACATTCCTTTGATATGATTGATTAGATAATTCTCCATTGTCGGTGTACCCTATACCTGTGTAGTTGTTGACTCTTCTTTGTCCGTTAAGAAAATCATCCATTCTTTTATTGCTATCTTCAGCTTTCTTGATTAATTTATTGTGATGATTTTGAATTCTGACTTCATGCTTTAGCTTCTCATTCTCTTCTCTTAGCTCACCAATGATCTGTATTCCTTCAATGATTTCAATATTTAATCTGTTTGCCTCTTGACTCATAAGAATGATTTAATTGGTAATCTCATGGTGATGATCAGTAAGTCTTTGAATCTCTGATTCTTTTTCTTGTAGCTTCTCTGTGATTTTCCTCCTATCATCAATAGCCAATGTTCTCTCTAATTCATCTTTTCTTGAATCATTCACGACATCAATCATTTTTACCATCTGAGTCTCTTGACTGATTTGCAGCATCTTGATTTGCTCTGTCAGATGTAGATTGATCTCTTTTAGACTTGTGATCTCTTCTACTGATGTGTCTGATGCTTTGCTTGTTGTTGATTCAACTGAGTTGAAGTAATCTGGGATCTCCTCTTCTTGATAATCTTTCTCATCAAGCCTAGTTGCCATAATCTTTCTTTCATCAAGAAACTTTCTCATGCTTATTCGCGCCTCTTTGTACTGCTCATAGTAAATCTCAATTTGTAACTGCTCATTCTCAATAGTCTTGTCTAGTCTGTACTTTTCCATTGTTGATATTTTCTCTTAAGTCTTTAAGCTTTTAAAGAGAGAGACTTAGCTCTGATACCAATTGTTGGAATTACTGGAATGATGTACTGAGAGGGGAGGGGTAAATCAGTACCTCTAAAACTTTTATGCGATTTAGCCCATTAACCTTTGTGTCATCAGATTTGTATATTCACCTATCTATCTGTTCATCTTTCTTTATGTATGTGAAATCATAACATAAGTTCTTTACACGTGTAAACATTCAAGAAACATACATGAAAACAAATAACACATAACACAAGATATGATATCGCATAAAACTCCTGTTATGAAGTAAAAACTGCGGTGGGAATGTCTACCCACAAAACTTCACTATCTGTAGATAAGAAGGGAGCTGGTTAAGGCTTACAATTTTATCACTTCTGATGATCTACCCTGTTAGGAGTATTAGAGTGGAGACCTGTTAGGATCTACTTCATTTGAAGCTTTAGCAACACTGTTAGGTGTGCACTTTGTTAAGAGATTTATCAAGAACTGTTAAGTCCACCTTCTACAAAAGGATTTATGATGCGATGCACTTGTTAGAATGCAACTACATTATAAATGTTGATCTGATAGTATATGCAATCTCTAATTGCTGATAATAGATCCTATAAAGCTTACAATGTATATGTAATCACCTTGAGTGATTGAATGATACCTTGTCTCTGCTCGTCGGTAGCCTTCTCTGTGTTCTTGAGAACTGATATGATCTATTTCTGAACTTTGCATGAATTCACTTCTTCTCCTTAGATGCTCTGTGTGGCTACAATCATTTATCAACTCATTTTTTTTTACAAATGATTGAACATATATATATATATATATATTAGTTTCTAGGTCCATTCTTGATTCACGCTTTTCAAGTTTAACTCTAGATTCAAGGTTTACAAATTGACCTTGATCTTTAGTTAGTTATGTTTTAGATCTGTTAGGATGCTTTAAAACATTTACAATATGCTTGCTTGACCCTCAAGTAATGTTTTAAAACAAATTAAACCTCTATAAATAGAATTACAATGTTTTATATGACATGGAAAGTCAGATCCACTTTTTGCGGGTTCTGTAACTAACTGTCAGTTTTGATGGTCGGGTTGCTCTGTCAGTCTGTCGATTTTCTTTCATTCTTTGCTCTGTCAGTCTTCTGCTCCGTCGGTGCCCCTATTTTGGACTGTTCGTCAGGTTCCTTTCATTTTCTGCTCTGTCGATGATGTTCACAAAATAGTACAGTCGGTTTAGTGATTTTGGATCTGTCGGCGATGTACCAAAAATTGTTTCATCGGTGATATCCTTTATGCTTTGTCGTCGGTTCAACACTTGACAGTGTTCGTCGGGCAATTCTATACTTAGCATTTTTACGACAAGCATTGTCATGTCGTCGGTTATGCAATGTGCTGTCTGTCGGGTATGCCTATACTGATGACCTTTATCATGTTTTTCACTTAAGTATACTAATGGCAAAACTTAATGTCATCACATTTTAGTTAGAGTTTCCTATGTGACGAGTTGCACATCTTTTTCGTTTGTCTCATTATTTATTATCATGATTGACTAAGCGATCTTTTTGTTATGAAGGTTGTACACATATTATGTTGGCGAGGTCCCTAACCTAATGACTAGACCTAAATCTTGACCTTGTCTCTCAATTTGAATTAGTCTATTTCTTTTCTCTCTAATTTTTTTTATTATCATCTTGAATTTTAGTTCTAGGAATAATGGATTTTTGAATTGTCTTTCCTTACAAAGGAATTTACTAACCTATTATGGAGTTGATTAAATAAAACCATTGATCTTAATATTTTCCCCTTTGCCATTCTTTGGAGTTCTTACACGCATCATAAGTTTTGGTATTATTGTTGGTGTGTTGCGAGAGATTGCTATAGAGATGCTTAGTGTTATACGATAGTTTGAGAGTAGGTTGCATGGTCTTAACAACCCATGCAACACTATCCCCCATGTATTTTTGGGCATGTTGTGCTTGGGAAGGATTTTTGGAAGTTTAAAGGTTCTTTATAAGAATGTTTTTGATAGTTGAATGTGGGAAGAAGTACATATATTTTAGAAAGAACTTGGCATAGCTTGCTTCATCAATTTGTAGACTTTTCCATAATATTAAAAGGTTTGCTTTGGTAGGTTAATTATGTACTTTTTTAGAGCAAGGTTTAAAATTAATAAAGGAATGACTAGTTTTGTTGCCTAGTTGGATATGGATTATGTGCATAATAGTTTGTTTGTCAACTTGGATATGGGTTATGTGCACAATATTATCAATGTTACTATATTATGGTGCATGCCTAGATTTTTTTGTATATTTGTTTGTTTTGTTGTATAAATAAGACATGTTCATACCTTGGTGCGAATGTATCTCATTTATACACCAACTCAAATGGATCTAATCAAGATTTTTTTTTTTCAATTTGTTTTCTTCAACCTTATTTGATCTTCAATAGCTTAATGTGAAATATTGATGATTCCTTCACATATCATGACTATGCCAATAGGGTTTTACTACACTTTCTTGTTTTATCTTTAGATAATAGGTTGTATTCAAACCCTCATAGAATAAGCTCATAGATTGTGGATGTATACAATAGGTATACTCTAAACTTGGGTGGCTTTTTCTTGTATTTTGAACTTCTATTAAATAAATAAATTATCATTATTCTATTGATCTTTCTATTCAATCTCAAACTCCATATGTCTTAATAATAATTTTTGATTAAGAACCTAAATGTTGCAGGTTTATCATTATATGAATTTGGGATCATCCGTTTGAGTTTTAAGGTTCTTTGTAATAAAAATAATTATGGTATGACCATTATCCCATGAGAACCATAATTGTGCTTTTGACCTCTTAATGAATGTACATGACCTAGCTATGACAAATGCTTATGATTTCTATCGACATGTAAAAATGACTATGCATTTTCATCTTGTCATGTCATCACCTTCACTTTTTCATATTGATTAAATATTTAATTTTAATTATTTAATGAAACTAATTTTCATCTAATAATTAATTTTTTTCTGTAATAATTAAATAATTTTTAGCTATTTAATCATTTCATTAACCTTTTCTACTCATAATTAATTAAATATTTTATTAAATTAATTTTACTATTTTATGCCAATGTTAATTAAATAATTTAATTAGTTTTTTTCACATTATTTAATAATTTTACCATTTTATCCCAATGTTAATTAAATAATTTTATAATTTAATTAGTTTCTTTCACATTATTTATTAATTTTCAAAAAAAATATTTTAATTAGCTAACACTTCCCTGTCAAATTAAATTAATTTAAATATTTATTTATTTTTTTCATATTAAATAAATAAAATTAATATTTTATTTATTTCTTCTATGCATTTACACTTTTGCAATTTAATCTATATTATTAATCCAATGCCATTTGAGACATATAATGAGACCTTCATTCACTGATTTTCTATCTAGCATTTTTGAGCAATTACATTATAAGGAAGCTATCAAGCATCTATCAATTATTCTCAATCAAGAGCTAGCAATATCATTATCAAACATCAAACCTTTATATTATCATAGTGATGTCAAAATTATGTTACAAAATTTGTAAGTAACAATGGATTCTTTTTAGGTCTTTCCTATGGCATTATTGTTTATCATTTGATTTTATGCATATTTTTAATTATTCACATTTTTGCATGTCACACACATCCTATTGGATCTTTATTTTTTTGAGGTTTTCCTAACTTTATTTTGTTGTTTTGTTCAAAAAATTCAAGACAAATATGAGGGATTGAATCAAATTGCTACAAATTTTTCTACTATATTGGAGGTTAGAGATCATATTAAGAACCTATTGTAAAAAAATCAAGTTTAGATCATCATATTTAAAGGAATTATGATGATTTTATATTTTTTATAATTTACAAATCAACAAATTTTCTCAAAATTTTTACATTTCTAAAAAACTTCTTCAACTACTAGAAGAGGTTTGTTCTTTATATTTTAATTTTCATATTGTAAGTTAGAGATTATATTAAGAACTTATCATAAAAAATCAAGTTTAGATCATGACATTTAAACAAATTATGATGATTTTATATTTTTTAACAATTTACAAATTAACAAATTTTCTCAAAATTTATACATTTCTAAAAGATTTCAACTACTAAAAGAAGTTTGTTCTTTATATTTTTAATTTTAATGTAACATAATTAATATAAAATCACTTCTTTCAACATTAATATTTTTTTATAAATACATTTTTTAAAGTTTAAATTAAGAAATTGTTATAAAAGTTTACAATTTGGAAAAGCTGTCAAAACTAATTTCATTTATAAAATCTAATAATAATTCTAAAATAACCTATAATTAAATATTTTAAATAATTTCTATTTATTTAGATTTCTAATTTGACATTCCATTAGCCCATACTTGACTACCATACGACACCACCACCAATGTGACAGAAGTGAAAGGGACAAACAACCCCAAAAATAAAGTGGACGTAAACCCATCTTCGTTCTCCCAGGACTTTATCAAATCTCATTCTATACTTCGAATTAAGGTCTTGGGCAGCTGTCCCATCATTTTCAGGTGCCTCCTGTTTTCTTGGCAAGGTAGTAGTTTTTCTTATATAATTCCGACAATAAATTGTACTGATATAATATTTTTTATAGTTTAAATAGGATGTTGTAAAAATAAGTGGAGGTAAGCCATCTTCAGCCCCCAATGCCTCCATGCTTGCAAATGAAGCGCTTCTGCAGCTGACCTACATCAGTTTCAGGTGCTTCCTATATCACTTTCAGGTGCCTCCCTTTTCTTTTGGTAATGTAGTAGTTTTTCTTTCCTGTTTGTAAAAATTCTATTGAAAATTTGTGATATAATAATTTTTTAGTTTAAATAAGATGTTGTGTAAATCTTAACCGGATTTAATCAGGATCACCAGTTCTTTGATGAATTTGAGTGTTGCAACAATGCTTGTTTTTAAAATTCCTCTAGTATTGTCTTGGACCACAATTTAGTTAAATGGCAGTGTTTCATATGTTTTCCATAAAATACTAAATAGTTGGTTCATGGAATACAATCCCAATTGGTTGAATTACTCATTGCCTTTTTGAAACAATGAAGATGTGATCATGGAGATTAAGAGTTTATTCTCAGTTTATGTTGTCGATTCGGCTTCTATGTAGAAGGGATTGATGCTTAACTGAAAACTACATGCCTAGCTGGATTCTTTACATGACAGGTGTTTGGGGCTTCTGAAGTGACAAGGAATCGTAGTATTACTTGCTGGGTGTAAAATTTAAATGCTGATATGCAGTTTGCATAGATTTTGAGCATTCGAAGTGTTTTCCGGAGAATGCATTTGGAGAAGCTATCAAACTTATGTCGGACTTCAAGAGTGAGCTATCTCACGTATCTTCAGGAAAATGAAGTCCGGGAAGGAAATATTTACCTAATTATTTAAGGGTTGAGTTGGCTTAAAAGGTAAGGTGGGTTGGGAGGAAATTTATGGCTACTAAACTATTGGGTGCTTATATTGGCAAATATAATTTTGAGGTTATTATATTGTTTAAGGTGAAATTTGTACTGCAGATTAATTACAAAAGCTTGGCAGTTTTGAGCTCTTGAAATGGTATCTGCACTTAGTAATAAGGGTTAAGGATCTTTAGCTGGTTTTTGGTTTTTGGTTTTTGGTCATGTGCATTTCTATCTCAAGTACGAGATTGCAAGGAGTTTGCAAGAAATACAAAATGTGCTAAGATATTATAGAATCAATTTTTCCCGAGGACAAAAAATAGTTTCTACCGGCTCACCAACAACCTGGCATGGATTGCAATCCTGGTTCTCCTTTGATTTTGAAGCCTTATTGCTTTAATATTTTTTATATTTGACACCTTCAGTATGCTGCACCGTATTGCCATTTAAAATTTCAAGAAGTGTTCTTAATCTTTCTTGATTTTATTATCAAAGTTACATAGAGGCGCATTTAGTTTATTAGAAATATATTTCCATTCTTAGGCTCCACTCATATTTTTGCAATATTTACGCCTAAGAAAACAGTAAAGAGGTATCCACACTTTGGTGTTAATGTCTGATAGAAGACTGATACGGAAATATGGCACTACATCCAAAAAGGGTATTTCTAGTAGCTGCAAATCGGACACCAAAACAGTTTATACAAAACTGACGTGATTGAAAATTAAATTGTAACCATCTCAGAGTCTTAAAAGCCTACCCTCCAAACTGTCATAAGTCATTTGGTCCACATCCTCAGCCCCAAGCACTTGGTTCACATTAATCATTTCTCAATCTGGAGTCCTCTTAGCACTGTCTTCAACTGCAACCCAAAGTTATAGCTGTTTTCTCACCATGCTGCAAAACAAGAGTATTCTGTCCAAAGATATAGAAATTTCATAAAAGTATAGATACACTAGGTTCACAAGAAAGCTAGTAACAAAATCAGAAAAGGGTGCAAGATCCCCACTCAAAAACAGGAGAGAAGCCTCCTTGGATTAAATTGACCCTCCCTTGAGATGTGTTCAAGAAGAAACTTGTAAAATTCAGCTGTTTGTATCATATTGCACAGAGGCATCCAATGTCCAATTGACTGTAGTTTTGAGGCACTTGACTGCCCTTAGCAATCTGTTCTGTTGGCTACAACCTGCTGCTATCTTTTGTGCTTTTGAGTTTTTTAAATAGTATCCTATATCCAAGAGCCTCATTCTATAGTTTTCATCAACATACAACTTGAAAGGTACCTGTGCCACAACCAATTAGAAAACGACTTCCAATTTGAAGTCATTGAACCTCATCACATTAACTCTCTCTCTCTATCTCTCTCTCTTATGTTGTACAACCTCAATAGAGAAAAGTAACCAATCATTCTTCATATGTCTGGATATCCTGAACCAATTGTTTTTCATAGATTAGATACAAGAACATTGAACTTCTTCCTCAACCATATATTTAACCAATAATGTCTCTCCTAATAACGTATACATTTCAGAATATACCTATGTTCCACTAAGTTTCAGGGATGGGGATGACAGGGGACGGTGGGACCTGTTTCCGGTACGGGGGTACTTTTGGGCCATTTTTTTAGGGGACAACAGAGGACGACTGTTAAAAAATAGGGAAATTTTAAAAAATATAGAGAAATTTCAAATATGCACATCATAACATTGATAAAGCATTCATCATAGACATTGTAGAAGCTTAATACATAGCAATAGACTTGAATTGAGATTTCAAATGAGAATTGACAAACAAATTAACAGATTCAAATGCTTTCATTGTCAATGTGCTCATCTCTTATGGAATGGAATTTGGACAATATCCTCTAGGCCTTGGTCTCCTTGTAATTCTTCCTCCACTATTTCTCATTTCAACCCTAGAGATCCTCGACCTCTACCTCCTCTATGTGTGCTGCCTGCTGCTTACTCCTGTGTTGCTACCTTGGTTGCCTTTTCCTGGTTGGCTCCTGGTAATGGAAGCTAGCTTCAATCTATCCCTTACATGTATAAATAAATATTCACATATGTAATACAAGGTTTCTTACAAGGTGTGTTATTTTTTTTTTTTGATCAATAATAGGTTATATTTTATTGATTTTTAGATAAAAGTTACAAACTTCATTACATAGAGTCATCTATAGACTCATTCATTCCTTCTGTCATAAGATTCAACAACATCATCTTTTCCCCTCCAGATAATGGCTTGAAAGCCTAGTAAACTACCCAATCCCATTACATAAAAGACTTTGTAAAGCTTACAAAATTCCTCTTTTACACAGAGGCAAAAACATCAAGTAGCTTATCATATCCGTCGTTGGTTCCTCCAGCTCTCGTTTCTTCTCCATCTCTGCAGATTGCTCGTTGAGGAGTTCAAAAAGAGGCCTTCGTTTCCCTGCCTTTGCATTGCATCGTCGTGCATTCCCCAGGTTCAGATTAGCAGCATTACTCAAAAATCATTCCATTTTTCTTTCAAAAAAAATTGTGGATTTTTCAAATAATTTCTTGATAATCCTTGTTCGTCAGGTTCGAGCAGTCCTGCATCTCCTTGGAATTACCATGGGTAAGATTACCCTTTGTTTTGCGACATGGGCCTCAGGAATAGCCACCCTCAACTGTCTCCAAGCTGTCTTCCGCTCCACAATGTAGGCCTTTCTGTCCACTCCTTTCGGCCAATTGAGAAAAGGGATGATTCCCACCTCAGAACCCATCGCTTCATCTGCATATATCTCACTATAATCAAAGGCCCACCCCGGGTGTGCCCACTCTAGTAGAGAGTCTATCCCTTCCAGCAAAGCCTTCTCAAACAGAGACTCCATTACCCACTTTACATATTTTCGTGTTCGCCAATTTCCAAGCCCCACGCCATTATCATTGCAGCTATGTCCACCTGCAATTTCCATCGTCTATTGTCATTGTTGAAAAGCAGCCCCAGCGTGTTCTGCATTGCTGTTATCACATTCTTTGTGGGGCAGAGCAGCATTTTCTTCAATCTTAAGTCTTCTACTGGGCCGTAAAGACCCTTTTGTTGCTTCTTAGTCTGGAAAGTGAAATTCGGCTCCATCACCCTTAGTCGCTGCACCTGCACAGATTGATTACACAGAGAAAAGGAAAAGAGG
This sequence comes from Thuja plicata, assembly GCA_018584345.1. Taxonomy (NCBI): domain Eukaryota; kingdom Viridiplantae; phylum Streptophyta; class Pinopsida; order Cupressales; family Cupressaceae; genus Thuja; species Thuja plicata. The sequence continues at coordinate 2,729,756 of MU225578.1, read as the reverse complement.
ATATGAAAAAGAGATTAGCAGGTCTGTTTAAATAAACAAGTGGCGAGCTTTTCTCTTTAATTCCCGTCCGATCGCGCTATCCCTTCACCCAACCTTCAGTCTTTTCACACGATTTTAGCTTAACCATTCACTCTACATGCCGCCATTTATTCCCAATCATTAATGCATATCATCTCCCATATTAAATGATGATCAAACATATACAATTCCCAATCCACCTTATATGATAATCATTCCTAAAATGCTTTCCATTCGATCCTCATTTATTTTTTTTTTTTTAAAAAAAGGTGCCTCAACAGAGATGATATCCCATTGTCCTTTGCACTAAGATTTTCAAAAATTAAATTTTCCACCTTTTCCATAGATACTGCCCATTTAGATAGGACGTCAGCTTCCTTATTTCCTTCCCGTTTGATATGGGACACTTTATAATCTTC